>CM038705.1:36066856-36574356 GCA_021613375.1 Megaleporinus macrocephalus
CCATCCTGGTATGGGGTGGCCACACTTTCCTGCCCTTTGATGCTCCCCTGCTGGACAGTGCCCCACTAAGGCTGGTCTACACATTGCGCTGTTCAGTTTTTGCTGTCATCCCAATCGTACTGGGTAAGGAAGAGGTTACATAGTAAAGTGTTCATGCAGGTCCGTACAGGCTAAATATCTGTAACTGAATAGTCTAGACTGAAACATCATAGTTTTAACTTTTCAGATTTAACTTATTACAACACACCGTTAGCAGGATTTGTATTACATTGCTGTGAGAACAGAAGGTCATTCACTCATAGATGTCTCTAATAGCCTCCCTACAGTTATTACATAGATTAGGACTTTAGTTGCCACTTTTCTACCCTTCAGGTGTGTTGGTGCTGGGTGTGTCCCGTCTGCGGTACCGTTCCCTAAAGCCTCAGTGTGATGGAGGGACTGACACTGAACAGGTGACCATCCACCGGCGCTATGTGGACGACTCCATCTCCCTCTTCCTCTTGTATTTCCTGCAGCTGGGTGTGATGGCTGCCTATCTGAACCAGAACCTGCTCAAACTGGTGCCACTCCTCACCATAATTTTCGCCTTTGGCAGGTAATGTGACCCTTTCCTACCTAACAGATTAATTTAACAACATGTTAACAAAGAGTAAGACAAGGTGAAGACCCCGTTCTAGACATTAACAAAGATACGTTTTTCAAATTTCTGAAAAAAAGTCCACAAAATGGAAACCTCAGTTGAAACACTTTGCACACATTCAGAGGAAATAAAACATAAACATCAAAGTAACATATCTAAACAACGTAGACCTTCACCCGCTGTGTTTGTGCACTCCGCAGGCTGGTCTACTGGATTGCAGCTGCATGGGGCAGCAGCATAAGGGCTTTCGGCTTTGGCTTCTCTTTTTGGCCTATGCTGACCATGCTGGTGGCTAACCTCTACTTCATCTTCGTGGCTGACTCTGCCGGATCAATCTTCTCGCCAGACGAGCTGGCTGCTCCTGAAGCTCCTCCAGAGCAGAGGCAGAGGTTCTGGGGTTAGGGGGCCACCAACTAAGAGTGAAGAGGGATTTACTCGTCTGTGCCTGTTTCTGATCTCATTAGGCTAGCTTTACACCCACATAAAAGCTTTCTACACACAAGCAGGCAGGAGGTTTTGAGAGAAACCTTATTTGTCTCCGAATAGATTAACGAAGACAAATGAGTTATTTGCACATTGGACTTTGGGAATTAAATTATAAACTGAGGTCCCCAAAGATTGCCCAAACATTGCAAACGCTGCTTCTAATAACAGCACTTCTAAATTAAATGGTTCTGAAACTCGTGCCTGCTCGCAAACGACTGGCCATATACTTCCTAAACAGTGATTTTGATAAAAGGTACAAGATACAGTAAATTGCCCAAAGTAAACTTTGGCCCTTAGCTCAGCCCTCTAATGGGGCAGAAACAAGATGGTAAACAGAGAGGTGATGGTAGGAGGGGAGTTTGAAACTGTTATAAACAGCACAGTGAAATGATCTGATCTGTTTTACTGCTTGGATTTGTGAGTTTGGCTTGCAAGTCCTACAGTGATCAATCTAGGTCTAGTGATAAAGTATCATAGTGATTCTATTGTCATGAACAATATACAGTTAATAAAAGATAGAGTACAATTTAATTAATCACATTAAACTTGCGAGGTAGGCAGTAGAAAATTAAAGGTTTACTGCTTTGGCATTTAATCTTTTTTTCTGTACTTACACAGAGTCAGAGGAATATCAGTAGCAAGGATAGTTTGAAAATATTGCAAAATGTGTTGTTTTTTTCGTGTCTATTTGTTTAGTATTGTGTGAGAGGAGTTTCCTAAAGTGACTCATCCATGGTCTGGTCAAACAACTTGACCCAGAAGCACAGTAATAATGAAGTGCTGAGCAGACGTCTGATGTGTTTAGTGCTTTTACTGTGACTAGTTCTGTTATTATCTATTGTGCAGTACAAGTAACTTGGCTTTACCTTTTCTTCTTAAAGTGTGCTGGTGTATATTAACAGTTATGAGGCTACTGTTCACAATGAAGAGAAACAAAAACAAAAGCTATATATGGGCTGCAGTATCTAATTTTGCTGACTAATATCTTACAAATCCACCTGCACAGACCAGAACGGAAGCTAGCTAGCCGACTGAATGACGCTACAGAGGTTAGAAATGTCTAGCAGTTTAAAGAGCGACATGTTTTCAGTCATATATATGAAATGAAATTGTTAAACATATTAAGAAAATGCACTGCCAGTGCCTTATGCGAGGATAATCCGGTTTGACTTTGCAAAGAGAAAGAAAAGGTGGGGGTGGAGGTGGGGGAAAGGGGGGGGGGTGAGCAGAAAGAAAGGAGGGATGCTGCTGAGTGTCCTCATTTGTTTCCAGTACTAATTTCTCTGCAGAATTTTTTTTTCTCACTCTCCTTCTTTTTTTTGTGGGATTGGGAGACGTGGCCTCTGTGTAGGCAGAAAGAAAGGTTTAATTGCCAAAGCCCCAGAAGCAGAGAGAACAAAAGTGTTACATTTCTAAAGAAAATGAGAGCATTTTTACACATTGTTGTTTTTTTTTTTTTATTCTTTGTAAATATGCCTTTGTTCCAGCTGTTAGATGTTTCTACTGACCTGTATACAAAATTTTATATCCTTTTAGGGGCTCTGCGTATCTGGACTCACACACCTACTACTGCTCCTCTCATAAACCACACCTGCTGCCTTTGATTTTGCAAACATTCTTTACAATGCCAGTTATATTTACAGCATATGGTGGCCCCATAAGGTAATTTAACATATACATTATGTAACTAAGTGGTATGCTGTAATGTAGTTATTTATATTTCAGAGAAAATCACGTTCACACTTTCAGCACATCAGACTGATGGTGCAATATGTGTGGAGAAAAGCTGGAGAAGCATGCTGGCTGTTTTCCTTACAATGATGCCACTGAGTGTGTGTTTATGGATTAGATCAGGGACTCACAAGAGAACAAAGTTTAACCCTGCACAGAAGCTGCTCAGACGTTAATGATCTGAAGCCAGGTGCCTTTGAAACAATACTTTGATTAAAAGGAAAAATAATTATAGAATGCTTTCTTTAGAATAAATACTATGTGCTGTGGCATTGCTTCTTAAAGGGGGCCTTTTATGTTTTTCTCTTTTTCCCTGTCCTTTAGTATTATGCAGCATGTAGACAGTCTACAGAGTTATAGAGCCTCAAACACACAGCAGAGGGAAAAACTATGTTCAGCTGCCTGAAACACCTCCTGTCTTTTTCTGTTACAAGTTGACATCATCTTGTAATACAGTCCTTCTTGCCCTCATGCTCTCCCACAACAAACAGCAACTACTGGAGGCCATGTAGGGTGGGACTACTCAGGCAGTTGCTCAATCAAAGCACATTAGGCTCATCCAAAGGCAGGGCTTAAGGAAACAGGAGCTCTAGCAGCGCGTATTCAGACCTAGGGTAAATACAAATGTACAGTGTTTTCTGAGAAGCATGTAAATCTATGCTAGTACATCCCGAAAATCAAATAATGAAAGCTAAACTTGGGCATAATAGGCCCCCTTCAACACAAACTGAACATTTAAAAACAGCACAAAGGTTGTTTTGGTGATCACTGTATGTATCATAATGAACCTAATATAGTTTACAGTAGAGCAGTCTACTGCATTGTCCTTTAAAGGTTTACCTTGTTGACAAAACTCTATTAGCAGAAATGACCCGCATGTGAATGAGATGTATGTTGACTGATTGTAACTGTGAATGTAGATACGTTGTTGTCTTTAGTGCACTGTAAACTGGGGCTAACCTTTTAGCCTGTAGGCTCACATAAAGATGAACTGCAACAGTGACGAGTCTCAGTTCTTTCTTTTCTGTGGTAGTTCCTCAGTGGTGTTGCGACATGATTTCACCACCACAGCTCATCCGAGACAAAACTCTGAACCAGTCGAACGGGTTCCAGGCCACGGCTCGGTCTGTCGGAGGGCAAAAATCCTCCTTTACTCGACCAAAAAAAAGAAAAGGCAGAGAGAGAGAGAGAGAGAGAGAGAGAGAGAGACACACACACACAGACAGGCGGGGACGGTTGACCCTTTGAGAAGAGTCCAGGCTGAACAGCTTTAAAGAACCTATTTGGTTGGAAGGTTAAACTATGGCCGGAACTTCGTGGAGAAGGAAGCACAGCGCCTGTATGCTGAGGATCAGAGAGAGCTGCCCCTTCAGAAACCTGAGGAAGAACAAGTGCATCGGTAAGATATCAACAGCGCTCAGGACTGGAGAACATTTCTGGAGAACGAGCTCTGCCGTGAAGTAGTGTTTAGTCACTTTAGTCACGCTAGCTGCCTGTCCAAGTCAACAGCATTACTGACCACTATCACTAGATCTGGACAGCGTCATGCTGCTCTAGGCTACAGGTAGAGCCTAAATGCCCTCATGGCTGCTCTACACGAGGCTGCGCTCGAGATCCGAGCGCTCAGAGTTTCTCCAGACGCGCTTTGAGCGGCAGTCTCACCCAAGCAGCCCTGCAGCGACCCTCTCTGTTTTGTGCTGAAACTGGACCCCACATTGTCTGTAACTTATCTGTAACTATTCCACGTTTAATGTACCTTCGGCCGTTGCGTCATTAGGGAGCTGTTGCATCACTCCGCGTTATGTAACCAGGTGTGTTTACTCCTCGCTGTGTGTGAAGTCTCCAGCAGTTCAGAGGCAGCAGGGAGGCGATGGGGCAACGCTCAGGTCAGTGTTTCTGCTGTGGCGGGCGGCTCTGAGACTTACCCGCCGACGCTGAGCACCCGGGCCTTCTTCCACCACCAGCCGCAGCAGCAGCCGCCGGGCGAACTCTCAGGTAGCTACACTGATGAACCACACACGACCAGTTACCGTGGAGCACTGCATCAAACTCTTCAGCTTCTGGTTGTTACGAGAACATGTGCTGTTGTTAGATGTCAAAGAGCTCATCTTTGTGAGATAAGTTTATACCATGATAACTATAGACCACCAAACGGGCTTGAAGCTCTTTTTGACTTAACTCTGTGGCGCAGTTCACTGAATTAATCCAATCTGAATTCATCCAGGTTTAAATCACTGTGGAATGCACTGCTCAGACAATTAAGGAAGCTCGTAATCATCACAGTCAGTTAAACTTTTGTGAAATCGGTCTGTCCAGTTAGGAAACAATCAATATCACCTGCTTGATGCAAGTGAAAGTGTCAGTAGGTGCACTGGACAATTACCTGAATCCACTTGAGACTCTGTGGCACGTTATGTAGCAGTGTAGAGCCACACACTGCCCAACACTGTCCAGGAGCTCACAGATGCCCTGGTCCAGATCTGGTTGGAGATCCCTCTGGACACTACCTGTTGTCTCCTCAGGAGCATGTCCAGACACTGTCAGGACTGCATGTAGGCACATGCACAAATGAGATCCATCTTTAATGTTTTTTTTTTTTTTTAACTTTTGTGATTTTTAATGTGGCAATAAATAGATGAAAGATTTTGTTTTCCATTAATCATTGTTACATCATATTGTTCTCAGCAAATTACACAATTTATATCAGAGATTTTCAACTTGAGTCTTCACTCGTGGAGAGCTGCTGTGTGATTTAAGTCTTCCTGTAATTTTTTGAGCAGTGTATAATGGAAGTCTGACAGATTATGTCTGTATAAACAAAGATTTAAGTTTTGCTCAAAATGTTTGAATATATACCAGCCATTTTGCAGGCAGGTTTTTACAACATGTACGTTTCTTAAAATAACAAGACGCTGAAGAGTGTATTTGTCTATTCTGCTCGACAGCATTGCGCTGTCATACCAAGGTTCAGCAAATGATGGTCTTATTCTAATGTGCTGTTTCTAAACCTGTTTAACAGACATGGATGCAGAGATAGCCCCCGGTGTGTCAGGCCCATCCTTCTCCAACCACTCAGCAGGCGCATACTCAGAGCCCTCAGCCTCCAACCTCATAAGACTCCACCAAAACAGCCTGTCCATAAGTGATCCTAGCATGGGTAGGTTAAAGTAGTAGTACAGTGTAACCACTCTTCACTAGTGTGATGAATTCACTTAAATCTAGATGCTGCACAGATGAATGTAAATTTAACATCACCACACTGGTGTGAAAGGTATGGCACATTTGATATTTTTTCATTTTTTTAAATTCAGCACATATATAGAAAGTGTGCACTAGAATTTGTGGGGAGGGGAAATACATGTTTAAGTGGGTTCTCTGTAACGCATGTTAACTTCACTTAGAAATCAACTAAATGGAAGTTTAAAGTATTCTCGTGTTGAAACAGCTGCTACATATGAAATACCTCTTAGTCACCTGAGCACATTATTAAAAGCAAAATATTGTTCAGCAGTTATATTTGGTTTTCAGAAAATCACCATATCATTAGAACAAATACAAATAATTGTTTTAATAATCTATCTATCCAGCTATATATATATTAGTTGCTGTCCAATCTTCTTCTTCTTTCCCTTTTCCCGGGTCGCCACAGCGCGTCATCCTCCTCCATCTCACTCTGTCCTCACACCAACTACTTCCATGTCCTCTCTAACTGCATCCATATATCATCTTCCTCTTTTTTTCCTGGCAGCTGCATTTCTAACATCCTTCTACCAATATACCCGCTGTCCCTCCTCTGGACATGTCCAAACCATCTCAGTCTGGCCTCTCTAACTTTATGCCCTAGTTGTTTAACCTGTGCCGTTACTCTGATTGTCTCATTCCTAACCTTATCCATCCTTGTCACTCTCAAGGAGAACCTCAGCATCTTCAGCTCTGCCACTTCCAGTTCTTTCTCCTGTCTTTTTGTCAATGCTACTGTCTCCAAACCATACAACATAGCAGGTCTCACCACTGTCTTGTAAACTATATAGTTGCTGTCCAATGTATCCCCAAAATGGCAAAAAGTAAAGATTGTTTTTGTTCTCTCAATGGAAGTCAATGGAACCAGATTTTTTCCAAGCTATTTTGGAGCATTTCTATTGGCCCATTCATCATGATACATACACACAATGTGAACAGCGGATTCTGCATTCAAATGATGTATCTTCATTTTTGTTGATTTCTATTTTTTGACATGTTTTTCACTGGACAGTGATAAGATATAAAATTACTAATAATAGTGCTGTCACCATCTAGTTAAATATCTTTTCCAAGATTATCTTCTCAGGTGCCTAAACCTTTGTACTGTCTGTAGTTGTAACATATTGCAGATTTAAATACACATTCCTACCAGCAACACATGGTACCATACGGAGCCAAGAATGGTCCGCCAGCAGGTCAATAGTGGTCCTATGGTGACTCCTTTCTATAATGCTAGAGTTGGGCTGGTAAACTGTGCAGTGGTAGATGAGCTAGTCAGTAATTGTAAACCTACGAAGTGAGAATGGTATGGTGCACATATCAATATTAACTGTACATGGTGAACTCTTCCAGGCCTTCTGTTGTAGTGAAAAACTAAATCCTGTCGAGGGGCTTGGCATGCTTTTAATGTTCTGCATCTTTTTCAGAGCTCGACAGTGGTGTGGACCCAGAGACTGGCGAGAGAGCTCAAGGATAATTTCCTCATTTCAAAGTCTCAAAGACACCTGTGGATGTGTTTCATCTGCTTGACCTACATCACTTAACAGCAATGAACTAGATCCCACAGCACATCTCAGGATAAATGGATTACAAATTTTCTAAAGCCAGTGAATCAGGAGCAACCCTGGTGTTACTTCTGTGGAGACCATTTGCAACCTTGTTCCAGGATTAAGCAGAAGCAGGTTGGCTGGCTATCTGGTAAGACAACAGTACTTGTAAGCCCAGCCGGCTCAGCTGTGGCACCATTAGAAATAAAAAAAAAAAAGAGAGAGAAAAAACTTCTACGATACATTATGGAAAAAAGGAATTGAGCTTTATGATGACTGATGTATATATTGTAAAGAATGCAGATGTTTTTTTGAGGAGTATGTAACGTTTTGTGATAATGAATCTGGCACTATGGAGGCTGAATCCTCACTATTCAAACTCATTGTTGATGTATTACATTCTGTAATGCAGATGTATGTTTTTAAATCTGAGGTACCTTTTGTTTCTTTTCCCATTCATTTTTTTGCAGTCAGCATGAAAGTTATGATAAAGTAATGCACATTAAAAGAAAGATTCATGCCAAATCCATAATTTAATGTAATTTCTTGTTATGGAGAGATATAGTCTATATCTCTCCACACACTCTTCACATATCCTACCTGGAACTGGTAATCACATATCATTGTAATTCTACAAACCTGGAGTCTTTCCCAAATGAACAGATCTTCAATAACAACCGTGACACAGTATGCTTAGATTTTGAAATTTATCACCAGTAGCAAACAAAGAGTAACGACCCCAGCAGACAGGTACTGAGTGAAGCATCCGCGTGGACGTACACATTCAGAGGTGTTGACACACAAACCTAAACTTTTAAATTTTCCTCACAAAGGAGTAGAAAACAAAACAGCCAAGTGTAGCTTTACATAATCAAGGCCTAATGAAGAAGAGAACAGTCTATTAGAAACAGGTGTTAACTATTCTAGACATCCACCTCTGTGATCTTGTGTTTCACTCCAATGTTTTTACACCTTATGTTTTCTTCACATCCTTCTACTCAGCTCCGTGCCCTCCTGTCTGCTCGTCTCCTTTCTCTCCCTTCTTCTTGTGCCCAGACACAATGTCATCGATACGGAGGAGCAGGATGGCCGTCTAGAGAGGAAGAAAACAGCTTTATTAGACTGCACAGCTCGGTAATGATGGAAGAGTAACTGGTATAACTATAGTGGGAGAGAGAGAGAGAGAGAGAGAGAGAGACAGGCAGAGACGACCAGGCTCTAAATTCAGCGCGTGGGAGTGTTGAGGGATTATTAAACACGAGGCTGTGCTCTTATGGGCGAGTTTTAGTGGGGCTGCATTAGCAGGGTATGACAGTGTAAGCTGGCAAAATCTTGCACCAACAATGAAAGAGAGTGCAAGAGAGTGCACGAGTACTGGTCCATAAAGTCTGCAGAGCAAAATGGCACGGCAACGACAGAAAATAAAACTGATCAATCTGTACCTCCACAGCGGTCTTGTATGTCTGAGCCTTGACAGCCAGCGGCTCCCAGATGCCCAGGTCTGCCATGTCTGCGAGAGTGCCCGTCTCTCCGTTCACTCCCCATGAGGTGCTGCCCTCCTGGGTGTGCTTCGCCTGCAAAAGTAAGCAGAAAGTCCGAGTAGTTATTTTTACACATAGAAAAAGACATCACGACAGTTAGACTGCCAGAAAAACGGTTTAAAAACAAATCAGTCACAGATTTTCATTTACTGAGGAACACATATACACTGCTGCAATAAATATATCCACATACGGGGGCCGATTCAAACAGCCCTTTAAACTGGTGTTGAATATTCAGTGGTGTTCGCAGAATCAAAACCCTGTCAAGTCCTTTTGGCCAGGTTTTCTTCCTCTTGCTCTCTAGAGTGTTAACCTTTGGTTCACTCATTTGGGGAGCTTTGTGACAGTGGCTATTGTAAAGAGCACTAAATAATGAAATCATGACTGTTTAACAATGTATCAAAATTACGTGTTCATTACTGCAGTTCAAAACATATCCAGTAGCAGGCGATGTACTAATAACCATGCTGTAGCACAGCTGCTCACACACTGCATGCTGCGACAGAGAGTGGTCCTCCTGGACCCAATACTGAACTCTGAAGACGCAGTCTACAAAGCAACAAGGCCATTAAAATTACAGACATGTTCACCCCACACAACTCAGCACACAGCCTCAAGGGTTCCTAGTTAAAATGAACTTCACCCTCGTGTCACACTCCTCTGCCTTGGAGTGCCAATGACACCACCAGCACCACTGCCAGCACTCATCACAACAAACAGGTATGCAAGCTTTGACTGCAGCCCTCACCAGAGACACCCAAAGCTCTTGCTGTCATCAGAGACGTGACTGTACTGTAATTAGGTGCATGCAGCCTACCGAGCTATATGTAAAAGATCATGTTAACATATTTTACATGATAATGAAATTTGCTTTGTTACTGTAATACACGAGCCTCTCATTGCAAATGTTACACTAAACATTGTTATGAGTCTTACCATCTGATAAAGTGACCCACATATATAATTTCTTTAGCTTTAATGGTCACATGAACAGCTATATATCGGCCGATAGCCGATACCGATTGAGGGCGGGGCTATTAGACACGACGACATCTGAAAAGTATTTCCTACTAGGAACGACATGACAGGGATCCAGGTGGAATATTAAGCGCAAGAATGCCACAGAACATCATCTACAGCTGAGAAGAGCTGCTTATCTAGAGCGTTAAACTTAATCACTCCGGCTGTGGTTCTTTAGCTCTCTAGCCATTTCTGCTGCTGTTCTGTTCATACAGGTCAGATCTGGTCTGCACGGTTCTCTGGGCTGCGCGTGCTAGCTCTGCTGTTTGCTGATACTCACTGTATTCAGCTGCGTGGTGCAAGTGCCGTATCAGATTAGTAGTGTTAAAAGTGTTTGTCTTGGTTCCCCCGCGAGATGCTGATTTTACTAATTTTACAGATGTTATAAACTGCCCTGGATGAGTCTGAGTCACATAGGGTAACAAACTGCCAGACGGACGATGTTTTCTTTCCGCACAGGCGGTAAGCGCTTAAGTTGTTCTCACGAAGCCGTTGCTTTAGTGAGTCTGACGAAAATTAAACGGTATGTATTTCCACAGAGGTTCAGATAGGATTGGTGCTACACATGGACATACTGACCCTAAGAGATGTGAGCACACGGATGGTAGAGGCACCGCAGTTCTGGATAAGGGTGCGAGGGATGACTTCCAGGGCCTGGGCAACAGCGCGGTAAGGCCACTGCTCCACGCCGGTCAGGGCTCGTGAGCGCTCCGTCAGCCTGTGGGACACAGCCATCTCCACAGCCCCGCCACCTGGCAGCAGGTTTGGGTCAAGCAGCACATTACGGCACACCTGCATTGCATCCTGCAGGTTACGCTCCACCTCCTGGAAGAGGACAAACAGATGTAAGGAATCTTCTCACTACTGTGCCTTGGTGAACTATTTATTCTTATACTTATTATTATTTACAGGAATATGTGTAGTGCCAAAGAACACAGACAGTGTGGATACGCAGCTATTGTTACAACTGAACAGCAGAAACGACTTCTTCAGCCTCTCGCTTAGTCCTTGTCTCTTACCGCCAGGATCTCCTTGCTGGCTCCTCTAAGCAAGATGGTGCAAGCTTTGGGGTCTTTGCACTCCGTGACAAATGTGAAATACTCATCACCGATTTTCTTGACCTCAAACAAACCCGCTCCTGTTCCCACATCTTCCTCACGCAACTCATCTGTCCTACTGGCAATACGTGCACCACAGGCTCTGAGAGAAGACATAGATGGATGAGGTCAAGTCTTCTGAATTAAACAGTGAAGCTTGAAACCACATTCACTTTTCTTTGCCTCAAGTCTCACCTGGCAATGCGGTTGTTGTCTGTCTTTCTGATGCGACGGATGGCGGTGATGTTTGCTTTCATCAAATAGTGCTGAGCAAGGTCTGAGAGGAATAATTGGGAGCACACAGTCAAATAACCACAGAAAACTCACTATATAGGCTGGAGATAAGAATTAGGTTAAAACTGCAGTGTTCTTTTATTAAGATGACAATTAAAAGGTTTCGTAAGCATTAAAAGGTAAGTGAGCATGCATGCAGGCATGTACCTGAGATTCCCTTCTCAGTAAAAACCAAGTCGGGTTTGAGACGGATGATGTCTTCACAGATCTGCTGGATGTAGTCTTCCTCCATCTGCAGGATTTTCGCAAAGTCTTCCTCACGAGTGATTTCTATATCCGTCTGAGGAGATTACAAGTTTGCAATGAAGAGAAAATCTGGACTGTGAGCTCTTTGGTACAAACTGAACTGCTGCTCATATATTTGCTATTAGAAAGCCACCCTGAAGCGTGAATGCCACACAGAGTATGCAAAAGAAGTCAATTTGGCAAACTTTCTAATGCGTCCCATTTTGGAGAAAGGAAATATCAAAAAATTATTATATATATATTATCATAATACTTAAAGACCTTTTCTCAATGCATGTACTGCACAGGTGTAATAAACTATACTGATAATACTGACAAAACAAACATTACCTAAAACTCTGAATACAACCATTATTATTAAAAAATTCACATACCACACTGCACCGAATCAAACTTAACAAGCTGTTTTTAATAATGAACATGTAGTCATTCCGTGTCCTTCTAGTATTAACAATTTCTTTATTTAAAAAAGTATTATATCATATGATATACTTTTCATATGATAAATATCCTCATGTTGCACCACAGGCGAGTCTGTAAGTTCATGTAAGTGATTCTCGGTTTGCCTTACCTGGCTCTCACCCTTCTTGTACTCTAAGGAGCAGTCAAGGAGCACAATTCGAGGGTTTTTGATGAGGCGGCGCATGCGAGGGTGTGTTACATCCTTATTTACCATCACTCCCTTCAGCACACACGAGTCTTCAATAAATCCACCGGGCACCTACACACAAACGATTCATCTAATTAACACTTGTGCTAATTGCAGTCCCTGGCGCATTGTTCCAAAGTCTTCTGTACTTTTATGAAGTCCCACAGAGTCACTAGAACAACGTCTGCATAGACTATTTTGTTAGACGTGTTGTGTAGACGCAAATCTGATCTTTTAAAACAGTCAGGACTCGGGTCACTTGCATACATGACCCAAATGTGCTTTCACAGCCATATGTCTTTAATGAAAATGATAATTTAAATTTTACAGAATATCTGAATTTAATAACAAGGTTTGTAATAAGAACATAGTCTTAGTCAACCTTTCTCTTTCTTCCAATGTTTTTAGTAACCAGAGGAATCAGTGAGGAATTTTTCACCTCTGGTTAGATTAGACATTGATCACTGATTCCACTCTGTTGAATTTAATGAAGAAAATAAGACATGTTTGAAAACTTTAGGATTGCTGAGATTGTCATAAGAAAATAATGAAAACGCCATGAGAAACAATATTACCTACATTCTGTTAGCACTAATTAGATCTCACTTGTTTATGTGTCAGTAAAATGTCCAAAATCTTTCTCCAGATAAAAAGAGACAACGACACACAGTCACCTACAATGCTTTATGAACGTATTCAACGATGCTGAAAGTAAAACGTACTTATTTCAGTGAGAACATAGCCCAAAAAATTATGTACAGCTGTTAAACATATTTAAGAACATTAACAATAATTTTACTTGAGCTGGCGTTCTGAAAAAATGTTTGTTAAGATGTGCTAAGAAAGACAGAACCCAAGAGGTGAGCCCTACCTTTTCAACCTTGGCATACTGCTTAATATCGATCTCCTTGCGGCCGTTCTCCTCAAGCTCTACAGTGCGCACAGCATCCAGAGCGATGTTACACGCCAGACTTGACCAGCGGCTCAGTGCCTTGGTGTTGATGGCAGAGTTAATGATCTTCAGCATCATGTCCCGGTCATTCGGGTCAACCGGAGTGCTGTAGGACAGCAGCATTGTGTGCTTACTTAATGTGTCATGCAATGCATCCAGGCATATACCTTAACAATGACATTCACTCACAAACTTAGCATGCACTGAAAAAGAATCTACCTGATCTCTTTGAGCATGCTGAGCGTGTCATCCAGAGCCTGCCTGTAAGCACTAATCACCACTGTAGGATGCATCTGCTGCTCCAGGAACTGCTCTGCCACTGACAGCATCTCTCCAGCTACAAACAAAACATCTCCTTTTGTTGTACTGCAATAGCACTGCACTTTCAGACATCTCTTAAGTGCTTTCACGCTGAAAAACTGAACATCTACTCCAAGAACCTGGCACCAGATTCAGACAGTACAAGGAGGTGACAGTAAAGGGCGGACAACAAGCGCACACTCACCCAAGATAATAACAGAGGTAGTGCCATCTCCCACCTCCTCATCCTGGGTGCGGCTGATCTCGATCATGGACTTGGCTGCTGGATGCTGCACTTGGATCTACAGGTGGCAGCAACAGGGGAAGTAAGGCACATGCTATGCTAAACTCAACAGAAGAACCCAAGATCCTTCACAGTTCCTACCTCTCTCAGTATGGCGTTTCCGTCATTGGTCATGACAATGCCCCCCATAGGGTCAAGCAGCATCTGCACAGAGGAGGAACATTTACGTTATTTATAACCTAAACTATTTTTTTTACTCAACTTCAACACTGAACCTGATCTACTAGACAAAGGGGTGTTATAATGGCAGAAAGGGAAAGGGTGTGGCACTCCGAACAATAAGCAGTATAATCACATGATCAACTTTTAACTGATGCTCAGACCTTCATCATAGCTCTTGGTCCCAGACATGTCCTGATGACATCTGCTATGGTCTGAAGAAAAAAAAAACACAGACACTAAGATCTTACATCAACCGCAAACACTGATACATGAAGTGTCTGTGACTGAGTGAGAAATTAATGACCTACCTTTGCTGCACTAATATTTCCAGTCTGGACTTTCCTTCCAGACTCTCTTTTCATATTCTGGCCTAAAACAAAGAACAGACATTTGAAGCACGGGTGGACTCTTTGAGTCTGTGGTTAGCAAGTTAGAGAAACTAGACGCACATCCTACTAACCATAGACCTGAAACATCACTCATATCCAACCATTGTCCACTGTTTTGTATATCATTTATTTAAGTAATGCAAAGTCATACTGCCAGCAGTTCTAGACAGTCCAGATTTCTCTATAACTTAACATTTTGCAAGGTAACGTTACGTTCGGCCACAAGAAATTAGCTAAAGAACGTCCAACGTTATCCAACAATGAACAGACGCGATAAATTCAGCAATAAAAACAGTATATTATTAAATATTTCCACAG
Organism: Megaleporinus macrocephalus; assembly: GCA_021613375.1. NCBI lineage: Eukaryota > Metazoa > Chordata > Actinopteri > Characiformes > Anostomidae > Megaleporinus > Megaleporinus macrocephalus. The sequence goes on from CM038705.1 coordinate 36,081,773, forward strand.
AATTTTAAGATAGACAGACACAGACTGACAAGTGAGCTTAACTAGGCTAAGCTAAGCTAGGCTATGCTAAGCTCAGTTAGCCGGTGACCATGCCATGCCCATGTTAGCGGTTAGCCTAGCTGCCAATTATAAACTGAAATGTCTGTCAAACGGTAAGGGTCAAAGGACTGGCGGTCCCTTAACATTGCGCCTAACATGACGGACATTAAAGAAGACAAAAACAAGGATCCTCACTAAGCACGAGAACCGGTCGGCCCATCATGTTTGCAGCGTGGTTTTGTTAGCCGGCACCCAAATCCGCACGCTCGGTGAAGAAGAGAGAACAGGCGAGGCGGGGCCGGAGACTCGGCAACGGCTACACCAATCAACGACGGAGACGGCTTGACGCACACTACCCACCACCAATCACAGCATTTGTTCTAGCGTTTGGAGGCGGGACATAGTGAATAAAGCGTAGGGAAGTAGCGTATTGTGGGTGGGGTTAAGATGAACATACCAGAAATTTCCTTGTGATGCGCTTCGGGAACCTCACCGGTACATATACAGTAATAACAGTACTTTTTAAACCTTTGTTTTGTAAAATATTATTCTTGTGGAAAATAACAACAAAATAAAGCAGGTATAAAAGTATATAAGAAGACTCAACAAATTAGGGTGTATTTTTTATTTAGTTTGAAAACATAAAAACGTACCATATATAGTATTCAAGTCTGATGAGGTAGAACAGAAATCCCACCAGCTCACTGCAGCTGCTCCTCCATATTCCAATGACTACCTTTTTAAATTGAGTCCTGAGTCACACACACACACACACACACATATATATATATATATATATATATATATATATATATATATATATATATATATATATATATATATATATATATATGACCACATATTACTGCAAACTATAATACAGTAAACAGAACACTCCACAGAAAGGCTATAATATCCCATGTTCAGTGTCTATGATCAACTAAAATAACTTGCAGTGTGTACTACTAAACAGTGAACACTCTGTCAGCTAGTGAATGAAAAAAATATGTGGACAACAATACTTCCGAACATATTATTTTGCTAACCTGAAATCTAGCTGAACAGAAGACCAACATAACATATTATTTTCTTTAAGAACCTAAAATGCAATTTTCCAACAATTTCTTCCAACTGCAGCATAATTAAACAGGTCAGATGTAGACTTAAGTCATTCAGAGTGGTTTGACGTGAAATGTGCTATTCAAAAGTTACAACAGATGGATTACAGGAACCAAATATTTAAAACGTTTAATGCCTCTACAAAATCTACTTCACAGAAAGTTACTACATAAAATACATTTATAGGGATTTATAAAGAGATAGATGTAGGGCAAAATAGAATCTAAAGACAACTTTTTGTCCTCCTCAGACTCAACACATCATACCATTATCAATACACATGCAACAATGTACATATAAGGTGAAGAAATTATGTGTACTCATCATTTTAAAATAAATAAATAAAGTAAATATTTAAAGTCTATATTTACCACAAAACGGAAATCTGAGTCAGTATGTTCCTCTGCAGTGCACCTTTTCATATCAAACCACTTTGAGTGAATTTGTTTACATTTCCGATATTAAATTATGATAATTTTTAAAAAGAAATTGGTGGAATTCAGCTTTAAAATTCTCAGAATATTTAAGTAATAAAACTGTCCCTGTGCTGTAACTGATACCGTCTCAGGGCAGAAGAAAGAGAACAGTGCTCAGTAAAACAAACTCAAATAAAAACGTACTGACACAGTGTTAACGTAGTGTTTCAGTTCTTAATGTCTACAATTATACTTTGACAACAAACATATTTGACTATTTGCTGCTTAATGATCCCAATGATCCTATCATACTGTCACTTAGACATATAACTCTCATGCTTAAAAACTAGAACATTCCGTGCTGGTTTCAGGATAAAATAACACCCTTGGGTTGGCTCTCTGTCCATGGAGCCTAAAATATTTTAGACTATCAGTTCATATCTCCATCTTCTGGGCTCCTCTCATTTTTATGGTTGCTTGAACAACATTCACAGGTCATCTCTTGAAGTGCTTAGGACCAGAGGATTTGTAGCTTCTTTCTTTAGGTAGCGGATGAAGTCATTAACCTCACGCCCACCCTTAGCGAAGAAACATGAACAAAGAGAGCAATAAGTCAACCGCTTTAGTGTAGGTCACTGTTGGGGTGACAAACATCCATTAGACTAAGTGCTTAGAGCTCCACACAGGTAAGTGCAAACACACTGTCAGCAAACTGAGTGCACAGTATTCATGCATACGTTTATTGTTTTGTCGCTCATAAAAACAGCTCATTTCTAACAAGTGTATTTAATAATGAAATGACCCAAGTGGCCTTTGAACTTTGAATAAAAAAAAAAAACTAAAGATAACTTCACAAAGGTTTTAACATTCCTAGTGTTACTGTACCTCATATCGCCTTGGCTGGTCTTTCTGTCCAGCAGGTGCAAAGTAAATCGTTGGAAAGCTGAAACCAAAAGACACTTATAACTCAATCAGTATGTGCTAAGAATATTCATAAAGGAATAAGTAATGCATACACATTTAAAAAGAAGAACTCAGCTTTACCCTTGTACGTCGTAGTTTGGAGGAACATCATTAGCTGTAGCATCTATCTTAGCAATGACAATGTTGGGATCACTAGACAGCTGAGACACATTAAACGAGTGTTACACATAAGTAATCTAAACACCAAATAAGCCAACGTAAGTCTTGAAATCCCCTCTCCATACCTTTTCTCCAAGCTCAGCATATTTGGGCTCCAAATTTTTACAATGACCACACCAAGGAGCATAAAACTCTACCAGCACGTCTTTCCCTGGGTCGTTCACAATCTCTTCAAATGTGTCCGCTACCACAACCTGTGCAGTCCCAAATATATAACATGCTTATTATAAGTTATACACCTATATTATATGATATGCTTATTATAGGGGTGTACATACTTTGACAGGACCATTATCAGACTCTGGGACAGGCTCCGATTTGACGTATCTCTTTAACTGGCCAGCAAAATAATCCTTCAGGAACCTCTCTAGAGATTTACCATCTCTCCTACAACAAGCACAAAATATGTTACAAACACATGTCAAAGCATTAAAGCTAGCTAAACTATTCCTTTAACAGAGGTGTATGAAATTTGAAGAGAAAAATAAACGCAATAACAACTATGGAACCCTATTCTCTGAATAAATTATATAAATGCTAATATTAAAAAAATAAAAGCTATAATATTAGAACTAAATCCAATGTCATTATTTGCCAGTGTGTTCAATCTGCTTGCTCATATGACTTCAAACACAGCCACAAAAAACATTTTAGATGGTCATTGTTGAATAATTTATTAAAAGTTTGTGGACTTTTTTCTGACCATGGCACAGTTTTATTCCTTTTTCCAGAGCTGATGGAAACTAAATAATAATTAATAATAACATAATTTTCCACACCACCACAACTGCCATTAAGACTGTAAGGCGAATAGTAATCTTCAAATGTTTATATGCTAGACCAAAAATTCTACTGAAAAGAAATCTACCAGCTCTTTGTCTCTTAATAGCACAACATTTCCCTCCACAGTGAAAGGCATATCTGAGGGTACGTACGTGAACTCCTCCTGCATCTTGTATTTGTGTCCTGCTCTGGTTCTGATGGTGATGATAGGCAGTTCTCCATCAGAAAGCCCGAGACCAAACTCCTCCTCCAGCTCCTCCTGAAACTCCTCCCGGTCCGCCACTGCAAAACTCAGTCCATGCGTCTGGAACTCAGTGGCCACTTTCATCACCCTGAGAGGAGGAGGGTTTAAACAGGTAGGTGCATGAATATGAACACCTCCTGAACCAAGCACCTCCCAATCACAGCAGGGTAATATTTTGTTGTCAAAACAATGATTATGCAAATGTATATAAAAAAAAAACTATTAAGGCAGCTGAAACCACACTATCAAAGATCTCACCTGTTCCTCCAGTAGTTCGTACCTTTCGGATTTCGCACATAATCAACAGCATAATAAGCCGTAAGCAAATCTCTCGCTCTTAAAACGTCTCTGTTTTCTGAGTTCAGATGAGGGCACAGGCCAAAACTGAGTGAAGAGAACAACAAATACAATCAGTAACTCTGAATAACACCATTTCAAAACACGGCACAAGCCGTAAAACTGAAGTTTCAGTAAAAAGCAAAAATACATTCTGTTGTTTGAACAAGGAAAGTTAAAGTATTGCTTTGATCAAGTGAACTACGAGAGAGGTCAACGGAATCGGACCAAAACAAATAAACAGAGTCTGATACAAGACGAGAAACGCACATGTTGTCCCTGATGAATGTACGGAGCGAAGAGGTTGAAACAGATTCTGTAAACTTCACCACACTCTCCTCAAACTTGCTGTTTAGATGTGGCGGCCGAAACAGCAGGACGCACCTGGGGGAATTCAGACAAGCGTAGAATGTGTTAAATACAAACAACCAGCAAAAAACTTTTTTTGATTAAAACATCATTCTGATAAATCATCAACAATGACATCAAAACACACTCTTCTATTAAAATACTGTACAGTCTTCTTCTACATACTCTGTGTTCACACTGTGTTTCAGTCCTATTCCCAGATCTGTGGAATGGGCAAATCGGTAGCTGTCCCTTAAAGCACTGGAGGCCTTCAGAAACTCAGCCAGCTGCAGACTGTCAGCTCCTGAGAAAAAGCCTGGCACACAGGGACGAGACACAAAAGTCGGAGCAATCTGCCATTTAATATTGACCCAAGACTGTAAATAACATGCTCCAAATGCTGCCAGGACACTTAAATGACTAATATGACTGACAGCAAGAGCCGACTGAGGTCTACTGGGGTTAAATGGTGAAATAGGCTAGGAGTACAACGATAGTGCTGAGATGTAGGAAGGAATACATAACAGTATCCCTTGTTCCAGAAATGACTTTTCTTTAAAAAGTGACACATGTTACTGCCTGCTGTAGACTGGGGTTCTATTCCCCATCTGGGCAACCACCTTACACCACATACCGATAAGAGTCCTTGAGCAAGACTACTGATACTACATTCACCTCTCTGTGTAAAGATAAACTGTAAGTCACTTCCTATTTTCCTCTAATGCTTCATTACGTGTGCTCAGATTATTAAAAACATTACTAGCATCAAGTACCTGTGCCAAGACATCAGCAATCAATTTTAGGAATAGGCTAATCTTTCACTATCTCCAAATCATGGTAGTTTTCTTTGCATTCTAATTTTGTTTAAACGTGATTAAAACTCACCCACTACGCTGGCGTCAAAAGTGTTCATGAAAGAATCCAAGTCACCCTCATTGTGCAGAAGTACAGAGCTTGGTCCAACCTGCTTCTTCATATAGCTCACAATTCCATCTGTAAAGTTAAAAAGCACACTGAAAATCATTCAGACACATGGATTCATCAAAGATCTGAGCACAGATGAAATTCTCGTACCAGCTGTCCTGGGCCCATCATATGAAGAAGCCTCCTCCCCGTTTCTGAAGATTTTCAGAGTCGGATATCCATTTACCCCAAATCTCCCACACGTCTCAGAGTTCACAGTGCAGTCAACCTGATGACAAGAGAACTTATTTGTTGACTGTTTCACAAAACACAACCAACTCTGCATGAACAAAAGTCTTCTGCAGTCTTCTTCACTTTGCTGCAGTAACAGTGTCTACTCCTCTGGAAAGGCTTTACATTAGATGGTGGAACATTATGGAGAGGGTTTGATTGCATTTAGCCATAAGAACATAAGTGAGGTCAGGTACTGATATTCCACAACTAGTTTTGGATCTGAAATTCCACTTTAACTCATCTAAATAATACCCCATCCACTGCTCCACTGCCCAGTGCTGGATGTCTTTTTACCCCCTATAGTTGATGCCTGGCATTGTGACCTTAGACTCACGTGGAGCTGTCCCATTTTACCAACGATGCCTTTGCTGTAGAGATTATACAAGCTGTTTGCACATAATTGAACACCAGTGTCTAAAATGCATGCACCTCAAAAGGTGCTGAATTCACTAATTACACCGTGTGCTTGCACACTAGTGCAGTGGTTCACAATCCCGGTCCTGGGGGACCCTCTACCCTGCATGTTGTGGTATTCCTGTCATAAACAAGCTCAGGATGCACTTGTAAATTAGCTGCTTAGTTGGATGTGGTGTGTTGAGAGCAGGGAAACTCTAAAATGTGTTTGTAGTCCAGGGTTGGGAACTGTGGGATAATTCTAGGGGCTTTATATATAATCTGTATCTGTGTTTACCTTCACCAGGGACACTCTTCCCTTCAGCCTGGTGGCAGCAGCTTCATATTCAGGTGCTAACCTCTGACAGTGACCACACCTGTGGGTGCAGAAAGGAAGGGCGTCTTAAAGCCATACATCTTAAACTGGAATTGCTTTGTCTACTCTACACCTGGGTTGCTCTAAAAGTCTTCACTTGATAGGGTGGAAAAGGATTTTAAAAGGCTTTCCACAAAATCAGAAGAGAGGCGAATATGTTGGAAGATTATAGATCACATAACTACACAGGCTGTGTTAAGAAAAGCAGCTTTTAGGTTAAATAACGGGCTTGATTATAATTAACATATTATTACTACCGACATGTAGCCTTGCTAAGCTAACTGGGACTGCAAGCCTGTGCTCAGTAATAGTAGTGCTGAGGTTACTAACGTTACAGCACTGCCGCTAATTAGCCAAACAGCTACTCAGACCACTCCTCGCACTGTCACACTGTTATAATGTCACATACTGAACACTAACAACTAACCAACATATATAGGTGTTTAATAAAGGGTTTCGTACCACGGAGCGAAAAACTCCACCAGCACAGTGTCGTGTGCGGCTACACGGACCTCAAAGTCTGCGTCCCCCAACTCGAGCACATCGCTGCCCTCCGCACACAGCGAGTGGTTCAGCAGAACACACACACAAAGAAAAGAAAACGACAGAAAATACATGGTACACACAGCACAGCGAACCGAAACCTATAAACTATTTATTAGGCATAACCTATAAACTATTTATTCTGGTTTACACTAACTAAGCCAACTGAAGTTTAAGTTGAGTTCACTGTTATGGAGAGGGTTTGCAGCGAAGGCGCTCGCTGATTGGCTGACGCGCCTGACTTGGAATGCCCTTCTTTGGCAAACCCCGCCCACAAATGCAAATTTAAAAGGGGAACTCAACGAATTATTACCAAAAAAAAAATTAAAAAATGAAATAAAATCAGGAAAATTCCATTGTTTAGATCTAAACAAGGAAATTGCGTGGTTCTAGAAAAACTTGGCGAGTCAGACTGTTCACAGACGTCTTTAGAGTTTCTTCAATGCTTCTGAAAGTCATTACATAAAATGGTTAAATACACTACTGTGCAGAAGTCTCAGGCTCCTAAACTCTACAGGTGTATTTTCACCAGAAAGAACACCAGATATCATTAGAACAGATGCAGATAAGCATAAATGCAAGTAGCATGAATATCTTATTTTGGGAAAAGAAGGTAGGTAATATGTAGGTAATATCTTGTTTAGTTTAGGACACCACAGACATGACACAAATTTATCAGCAATCCTGATTTAGCTTAATGCGCTTCTGTCTCAAAACTTAGTACAGATCAGGGTAAGATTGCTCAGGAAGCTGACTAACTTAAGGCAACAGTGAAGACTGTGCAATAGCAACTTACTTGCCTCTTCCTATTTTGTCTTATCTGGCTAACTGAGCTTTCCTATATTGGGAAATACACTCAGCCTGAGCACCATAGCTGAATTAACCCAGAGTAAGCATCTTGTATACAGTTTTCATCTCTTGTTGGAGAAGGAGACCAGAAACAAAACCTAAAGTGACATTAACATAGAATCTAAGACAGGATTCCTCCTTTATGTTGAAAGTGAAGCAGTAACAAAGGCTATGATGCAGCTTAGAATGCTTTGACTGACACAATACAGTACACAATACATTAAATATATAAATACAAAGGAGCTTTTTATTGAATGGTTCATCCAGATCATTTTCCTTAAGCGAGTCTTTCTTACAATAAAAATGTACAGGAAACATTCAATAAACCATACAAGAAAAACTCAAATCAACTCCAGATTTAAAAAAATACTGTACATAACAGGGACTTGCCCTCTCTTATAGTCAAATATATACAAAGCATTTGTCCGCAATGAGACAAGCACATCCAAACTGCACCCTTGCAATAACAATTTTGTCCATTGTAAAGTCTCTCCCATTTCCCGGAGCAACAGCTGCCATTCTTTTCGATTTTGCTGGTGATGAACTAGTTTTCTTCATGTTAATTTCCAGGTTTGCCATAAAACATGTTTTTTTTATGTCACAGAGGTTGATAGTAGGTTATATCCGATAGAGTTAGATGCATTAGCTAGATACGGACCCATAGTCCATGTTACGTCTCAGTTTTTCAATCTGTATCTTTAGCTGTTGTGCCGAATGTGTATCTCAGCCTGCCGTTGAGTCAATCCTGCTCCTCATCAGTGGCAGATTGCTGTTCAGTAGCCTCATCCTCAGAGCTGGCCTGACGAGCTGAGGTGTGGAACAGGCGCATCAGGTCCCGAAACCTCTTGGAAACCTACAGAACACAGTATTTTGAGAGAAGTGTTACAGAAGTCAAACACTGAGAGTACTCATGTAATACCCTTACGTAATTTGCAAAGTAATGCCTAGAAAAGGGATTAGTACCTCACTGGCAGTTTTGTTGCCAAGCTGTGCTGACACGGCCTGAAAGGTGCTCGGATTGGCCCCTTGCTGCTGACAGGCAGTAAGAATGACCCTATCAGCCTCTCTGGAAACAAGAAAAGAAGTTAAGTAAAAAGCAGATGACTGATATTAACACATCAAGAATGGCTATTGCTTTTAATTAATAAAGGTATTGATTTTACATCTAATGACAGCATTTAAAAGCAACACCATTTGGATATGTATACAGACACTGCTTTCTAACTGTATAATAAATGTAACTCAACCTTAGCAATTCTAAACCTGTAGCTGAGCTGGGTGACAGCTTTTTAAAGTGAAATTCCACTTAATCTTCAACAAATAAATTACTGAGATCTAAATAAAGTTATTTAAAATGGATTATTGTGAAACAGTGGTAAAACATACAACTGATTATAACCTCTGGTGGTGAGGGGTGCAATGCCTTCAGGGCATATATAGCTATTTTTAATACAAGATACTCTGAATACATGAGTTTTTATATGTAATACTGATATTGGTAAAGCACAAAAACATACATAGATTTAAAAATGCTTAAGAAAAATTCTACCTCAGAACTAACACAAATTAATGCCTCGGGCATCACGCAACATATTTGCAACCGTTTGGTGTAACAGGTTAATGTAATTTCAGAGGTAAAAATGCTTTGGACATCTGTTTACTATCACCACGGTCAATACCTCCTGTTACTGTTTATGAACTAGATAGGAATTTTACATTAACTGTAAATGATGGCATACATCTAAAAACATCTTAAACTTTTTTTTTTTAATTTGTGGAACTCCCTTTCAAGTCTAGACGTAAATTACAAGCTGCTGCTGACCTGGTCCATAGCACAACCCTCTCTCCGCTGGGTGTGAGGGAGATGTTCTTAGCACAGACGGGCGTGTCAGAGGATGGGCTCTGGCGACTCTGCTGTGTCATCTCTCTCTCGCCTGACGTAGGAAGAGAAGGTTGCTCAGAGTGGTCAGCTGTTGTTGCCTCCTCATCCTTGCTGAGCTTGCAGGAAGAAGAACAGTGCTCCCTCTCTCCCTCCTTCCACTCCTCCTCCTCCTCCTCATCTTCCTCTTCATCATCTCTCTCCTCAGCGTTGGGAGGAGGGTCTCCTTCACTGCCCTCCCATGCTTGTCCCTCTGGCTCTGATAAAACGAGAGAGTGAAAATCTGTTAAGCTTGATTCCCCGTTATGCAAACGCTATTATTATTATTATTATTATTGTAATTATCACTATTATTATTATTATTATTATAATAAAAATGTAAACAACAGTGTTTTGACACAAACAATTAGTAGAATACAACAAAATAAAGAGTGGAGTTGATTACTACATTGTAGCCAAACATAACTGTGTGTACCATGATGAGGACTGTTTGCCCCACTGCCAGACTCATCTTTAACTTCAGTTTCTGGCCCCTTCTCGTCCTCTCTCTCCTCTCCTCCTCTTTCACACTCTTCCCTTTCTTCCCCTCTCTCAGGTAGAGGGTCTGCTGTAGGGAATGAGGGATCACCACTCTTTGGTGCTTTGGAGCCATCAGTGCCCTAAAAACAATCAAGAATGTTTTTGTGTTATGTGTTACTTTAGGACATCATTACATTGTTTTTTAAGAAAAATAAATATCGGACTACTCCGTTAAACATTCAAAGTGTCAGTATAGTATATAGATGCCTTTGAATTCTGATGCTGGTGACTTTTGAGAGTTTCTTGAATCGCAAAAAAACAAATTGATTCTCAAACAAATCAGACCTTACCTCTCACTCAAGCTCAGATAACCAAATTAATAATTTGTTGCATGTTGAAACTAAAATCAAGAAGAACTGATTCAAAGCAGAGAGATGGATGTTATGCACCAGCCTTTTTATAAAGAGTCCTCTGGTCTGGTTTCTAAATCCCTAACTCTCTTCCACTCAGCGTATGGCTTAGAGCCCAGCCTCCTTCTCTCCCCTGTGACGCCAGAAAGAGCTACTTGCGTGCTGCCCGGGTTCCTTCTAAATTTATTTGAGCCGTCCATAATTAGGGGCGGTGCAATCTTGGGAGTGCTGTGAGAAAACACGGCAACTCTGCCTCTCCTCCGCCACAACACCCGCTCAAATGTGGGGCTTTTTCCCCCTGCTTTCAAACTCTATGGCTAGTGAATATGGGGGCTTATTTAGTTAGCAGACTGGCACAGCCAGTATAATTAGAGAATCGAGATATTAACATAAACACAAAACATCCAATTCAAACTTTTACCTCAAAATTTTTTCCATTTCTTCCCTTCCAAACATTATTACACATTAAAGATTAGATTTCATGATATTTAATACAATGATTATTCAGAATATTGTGCCATTTGCAAAGTACAAATCACAAACAGACAGGTTAGAGAAACACACCTTGTTGCCATGGCAGCGTGGGCAGCCTTTCCTTTTGTGTCGCCGATGCTTAGCTTCATGATTGGAGTCATGACAGTGGCAGGGGCAGTCCTTCTCTGGCCAATCACAGTCCTGTTTAAAAAACAAAACAACAACAAAACAAACAAATATTAAAAAAAGAATAAATATCTCAACCTTCAAACGATTAAGGGATTAAAGACCACATGTTTCTATTGGTAAACGCTAATCTTATTATGAGAGTTTGCTCACCTTGTAGTTCCTATGAGTGCCCAGCTCTTTCCTCCTCCTGTTCTTGCTTGTTATTTGAGGTATCTTGTGGGCTTCCTCTTCTTCCTCCAAATCAGGAAGTGTGACTTCCTCAAAACCACCACTTACACCTACACCGCCTGCTAAATTCATACCTCCATCTACTCCCTCTGGCCCGCTCCCTGCATCTTCAGGCCACACTGCCTCCTCAAACTGCCCCGGGCGTGCTGGTGGTGGACGGAGCTCATCAAAAAATATAGAGAATTCACCCTGTAGGTGTGTATGACCTTTGAGGAGGGTGGCCATCTGCGCCTTGAGCTGAGACACCGAAATAGAACAGGCTTATTTAGTGATAATTAAGATTATTAAGAGTAGCAATAACAAGAGTTACAAGCAGTTCAGCGTACAACATGATTTCTGCATGTTTCCCCAGTTCTGCAATACAATGAGCCCATGACTATGACTTATTTGAGTCAAAATGAATTTTTAGGGTTTCAGTGTTACATCCCTACTATGTCCTCTTACCTCGTCTATGCCTGCAGGGGTGAGTGCTGCCCCGGTCTGCAGTGCTTTCACAATCTTCTGGTAGTGAGAGGGATTCTCACCAAAACTGATCTCCAACTGCCTCAGGAACCTCCTGCTGCGCTCAAAAGCCTGCTGTTCCTCAAACTAGTGGAAACAATAAATAAATAAATAAATAAATACATACATAAATAACACATTTTTTTCTACATCTGTCACTAAATTGTAAGATCTGAACTGTCTCTAGAATAAATGGATGTTATTATGAAAGACGTCGAAAGGTTCACACCAGTCCACACTCCAGAGCCTGCTCTGGGAGAAGAAAGGCAGCAAAGTCACTCAGCAGCTCCGGCCAGTCTCTGAGGAGAGGTTTTAGCTGAGAGAAGAGTTCCACTGCACTACGGCCCTCCCCTCCTTGCTCAAACTCATACAACAGATTTAAGAACTCCTCCATTTTACCAGGAGACTCTTGCATGGCCTCACGCACCTGAGAGACAGAAAAGGAGTGACAAGGAAATAAAGACAAACACTTACAAACTGAAATAAGACTTTAAATTATCAGTTGACAACTACTTAGCAAGTTAATATACAGAAATAGTCTTTCTTTTCTCAACCAAATATCTATGTGCCGCATCTGTAGCATACAATAAAATCAAGTGCAATAACTTAAGACACATTTTGCTTTTCTCAGACAGCAGAAGTCAGTTGCAAGTCAAAATTACTGCCTGCAGCCATACAAGTATGATATAGATATAGCAGACAGATCTTAAGATGAAAAACTCTTAACTAATCTTATTAATTTAACTTTTAATTCTGACAGTTTCCAAAGTTGCCAAGTCCACTGACCCTGTTAAGGTAGGCCTGGGCGAAGGCAATGTCTTTGCTCTCCCTCAATGGATCATTATCCAGGATGTGGTCATCATAAAGGAGGAGGAGCTTTGAAGTATCCTTGCTACCTCGTTCTTGTCTCCTGCTCCGCTTCAGACTACGGGGTGGAGGCCGGCCACGACCTGCAGAGGTGAATGAAAGAATGAATCCATGTCCACATGATCAAGTCACATTAAAAGTTCTCCATAGAGTTTTAGAGGAGTCTGGAACAGCACCGTACTAAAGATTCAGCACATACCTCTCCCACGGCCTGCTCCTTTCCCACTGATCTGAGGAGGGCCGTCCTCCTGTGGCGTGTCTCCTTCAGGCAGTTTTCCCCCCTCTCCTTCTGTTGATTCTAGCTCCTCACCCTTCATTGCCCCATCATCCTCATCTTCAGAATTCTCCTCCTGGGAGTTCTGAGAGATTGGGGAGGTGGGGGAAGTCGGTGAGGTGGGTGAGTTTGGAGAGTTGTCCTCTTCTGAATCTCCTTCCCCGCACAGTCTCCGCTCCGACGCCAACCACGTCAGCTTCTCCATAGTCTCCTGTAGTGGTGAGTACAAAACAAGAGTCACACCACCTTAGGTGTTCTGCAAAACCCTTTCTAAGCAGTGGAACAGGTAACTGAAGAAATAAGGTAAGAGATATTAACGGCAGAGTGAGAAACCACAGCACATCTAACAGCTTCTCTAAAAATATGGTAAACAGCATTTCTTGCACATAACAGGAAAAGTCAAGCACATATCACAAACCTGCAGCTCAGGCACTGAGAGGACAGATTCCTCTGAGGCCGATGACATCACTTCCTCTTCATCTTCATCCTGCGTGAGCTCATCAAAGTCTTCCTCTTCCTCTTCACGCTCTCCATCTCCATCTTTCTCTTCATCATTCTTATCTCCCCCTCTATTACCATCTCCCTCTCCACCACCTTCTCTATCTTCTCTTTTCTCCCCTTCATCATTTCCATCTCTTTCTTCACCCCCTGCACTCTCCCCATTCTGCTGCCCCTCTCCCTTATCCCCTTCTCTTCTGTTTCCCTCACTTTGTTGCTCCCCTCCGCCAGACGGTTCCTGGTTCTCGGCTCCAGAGGCAAGAGCAAGCAGCCCTGGTATTCTGGTACCACTGTTCTCCTTATCCTTTTTACCACAGTAGCTGCCAGGTTCATGTCTTCCTTCACCCAGCTCTTCCGGTCTGTGGTCGGCCGGGCTATCCTCCATTGCACACTCTGAGACTTCTGTGTTTCTGTCCATGCTGACGCTGTTCATACAAGAGTCTGGGCTACAAGAGGACTCTGACAACGTAAGGAGGGGGCTTCCAAAAAGGGCACCTGCCATCTCCTCTCCACCTACCTCTGCTCCCACCTCCGTCTCCTCTTTCCACACCTCACTATCACCACTAGCTGTGACATGGAACGCAGTACCTTCTGAAGGCAGTTTGACACCAAGAGACAAATTACCGTCTCTGCCATTTGGCACATTCGAGGTACAGAAAGTCTTGGACTTTGACAGCGTGGCGTGTTGCTGAGACACTCTGCTTTCTCCCTCAGCAGCATGAAGCACTGACTGCTTTGGAATCACACTGTTTTTGGGGACAAGAATGAACTGGGGTGTACCTTCATACGAAGCTGCCTGAACCAACACATACTGGGAATTATCACATGGCAGACCAGTCAATCCTGCCAGGCTTTGAAGGCCAGTGGCTGGAGGCACAGCTCCATTGCTACTGTTCTGGGGCGGTAGTAAACCAGAGATGAGATTTGTAGTGTTTAGATTAGTATCTAGAGTGTTCAGTGTGGGGGCACTTTGGTGATCCATCACTGGAATATCACATGCAAGTTCACCTTTTACGTTGTTCACTGAGCGACCATGCCAGGAGTGTTCCTGCTGGTCCAGGCTTGGCATGGCAGGGCTTGATTTTAGGTTTTCAACAGCTTCCAGAGGCGGAGAAGGGGTGTGTGGGAAAAAAACAGGACTAGACTTTAATTTAAACTCACACTCTGCTGATTCCATAGGACAGTCTAGGCCTAGGATTCTGGTGCTGTCGCTAGGCAACAATGGCCTGGCTAGTGTTTCTGGGTGAGAGAGGCTGCTGACAGGTTGAGTGGTTGAATCCTGGCGGGGAGGGCTGTTGGAGGACTTGACCAATCTCTGTGTGGTAACTTGTTGATGGACAGCAGTGGTGTCTAGAAACGGGGAAGGCTGGATGATGACCATAGATGGAGATGCATTTGCAGTGTTTTCAGCAAAATTTCCAGCGCCCTGTTCTAAAACTGGTGCTGTGGCAGCCAGATTCACACTCACTGCAGCGCCAGGAGTGAGGGGTATAAGCTGGGTCAGTTGAGGGGCTGGATTTACCAGAGAGGGCTGAATAGGAAGCAGCTTTCTAGGCATGAATCGTTTCTTAGGCACCTCTGTTTTCTTCGGCACAGACTGTATAACACACGAGGTAACTACGTTACTGGAGACAGGGGCACTACAGGCTACAGTTGAGGGTATCTGGACAACAGCAGGAGGCAAACTAGCAGGCGGCTCTATGGGGTTAACACAGCCTTGCTGTGGAACAACATACTGAAAGTTCACAGGACCAATACTACTTAATGGCACTGTTCCATGAGCAGGCGTAGAGCTTATCTGGCTCACCGGGAGAGCCCCATTCACTGGGATGCAGGGGGTCTGGGTAAACAGGATTACACCTTGAGAGGCTAGAGGTGCTGGGACTTTTGGCAATAAATTAACAGTGCCTGGAGGACAAGGAGGAGCTTTAGCCAATGGTGTAAGTGCGGGTTGAGCAAAACCATGCAGAGGGCGAGGTTTTGGCGGTCGGGTAGAACTTTGACGCCTGACCGAGGGATGTAATAGAAGATTCAACCCTTTAGGTATGCATCGAGGGTACCGAGTTCCTTCTGGAAAGATGAGGGGAGGTGACGTGTTACTATCAGATTTTGGTCTCTCTTCTGATTGGCTCCCAAACACTGCTCTATGGATGTGCTGCAAACTTTTCTGTCAAAAGAAAAATACAACATTGGAAGCATTATTTCACCTTCCTGGCTACAGGTAAGCTTCTTTTGATCTGAAATTATTGAAATAATTAATGAGGAAATACTGAATTCTTTGCTTGGTATATGTAACAGTGTAATATTTCCAGAAAATAACATTTATTAAGTAAATCTGTCACACCCCACTGACACTAACTAATACTAAAAATAATATTTTTTGATTAACATATTTGATAAGAAGTTTTACTGTACCCGAAGCCAGTTGGGCATGATGTTGTTCTCTCGCTCCACAGGAGGGCGCTCCTCTCCAGGGACAACTGGACAGCAAGCCACTGGTAGAGGAGGAAGGAAACGGTTTTGGCAGTAAAACTACAGAAAAGAAAAGAAGATTTTAGGACATTTCTCTGATATTCCTTGCCAATGGCGCCATAAAACATATTTGTACCTAAAGATACTACAAGTATCACAAAAGATATGAACACGTGTATACGGGTTATTAAATGTGAAGCACCTTGATGATATTGTCTGCAGCCCTGCTTGAGCACATGTCTTTCACACGAACACGCAGCTGCTCCACCTTCTTAGGCCAAATGAGATACTGACTCATTAGGTG
Source organism: Megaleporinus macrocephalus (assembly GCA_021613375.1). Taxonomy (NCBI): domain Eukaryota; kingdom Metazoa; phylum Chordata; class Actinopteri; order Characiformes; family Anostomidae; genus Megaleporinus; species Megaleporinus macrocephalus. The sequence goes on from CM038705.1 coordinate 36,098,174, forward strand.
ATATGGGAACTCTGTCTCACTGAAGTGCTTTAGTCCCAGAACAATCAGGCTGCAGGTGGAAATGTTAGAATTAAAACCAAACATTTTAGGTTCACACCATTAGTGCCACCTCATGACTGTCACAATAGACTGTAATGAGCCCCAACATGTACCTGTGTGTAAGTTTTGGTATCTCCAGCAGCATTTTACCTTTATACTGACTATTACTGTTGGAACAATCTATTCAGAATTCCAATTAAATTAAGTGCAGGGTAGCGTACCCATCCTCTCCTTTAGTGTAGAAGTTTTTGCTCCGTGGGGGTTGCAGAGCTGGGTCCAGGCTGCAGTGGGGTAATAACTCTGGGTAGAGGAACACAGACCGAGTGGCGAACAGCCAGGCCAGGTGAGCTGGGAGCAACGGATAGGTGTGCACTACATACATGGAGAAAATAAAAAAACACAACAATAGTTTCAACAACTTTAACTGCCCCACACAAGTAACAAGTACCCAAGTAACAAAACCCTCAAAACAAACTTATTCAACGCTATTTAAGTATCTTTGTTTGTGCACACAACCATCCTAAAATGATATCTTAATGAATACCTCAAGTAAATATTGAAGATGTTACTATATAGGAAATAAAGGTATCCTTGTGAGGAGTCTCACCAGAACGCAATTGTGTAGATTTGATCCAAGGACCGGAAGTGTGCCTAAGCTCTTCTAGTAGGTTCAGAGATGGCTGAAGGTTACACACCCTGAACGAACTTCTGAACCTGGGGTCAACCGCTGCTCTTACTTGCTCCGCACGCTCTGCAAATGACTGCAACTCCGTCTGAAAAAAACAGCACAGAAAACCAATACAACAATTACTGCAACAAGCCAAACTCTCTTAGTTAGGACTCATTCACATTCTTGATAAAGGGGTGGTAAACACGCAGTAATTTTAGATGGACAGATGACACCACTTAGGTCCCAGTCCACTACTGTGTAGATATTTTTTCTTCCCGCCCCACCCTGTCTCTGTCTATTAGGCCTTATGGCATCCACTCTGTCGGTGGTTCCCTTTAGCCTGCTAAGAATGAGAGATTTTCAATGCTGGGTTAAAGATCTACTCTTCAGGGGGGGACCTAACCCCTTAACAAAAACTGGAGGCTGCAGCCACAGGTGATGAAGATTTAGGAGAAATATGCAGACCCGCCGTGGCTATTTTAATCAAGCACACTGCCCTCTCTTCTTCTCACTGTCAGACTGTGATGCCTCCCACTTGCACACTCGTGGCTTAAAACTTGCGTTTACATCTCTGAGGCTCCTACCAGCCACGCTAGCCAGAGTACAAGAACCAGGTTTATCTCTTTTTTTCTTCTTGTTTTCAGATATGCTGTGTTTTGCAAGCTGTGGTAGATCGAGGTGGAGGCTTCTCCATCATTAAAGTGTATTTGGCTGCAATTTCAGTATGCCATATGGGTTTTGACAATCCCACTCTTGGCAAACACTCATTGGTTTGAGGTATCTCACCACACCTCCCTCCTTACACTTCACCAGGGAAGAGCGTGTTCAGAGCTGCACGGGCTTATACAGGGGCGAGTGCTTCCTTATGGGTGAATGGTCTGCCAGCTAGCTAGGTACTTCTAAGGTCGACCACACGGAGGGCATCTCCTATAGGAGATACCTCACACTAGATTCAGAGAACCAGAGACACTCAAGTAATCAGGCTTTTCCACTGTTTAATTAGTGGAACTGTTAGATAAGTGGGTCTCATTGCCTCAGGTTGATCAAGGATATGCTCACTGAAGGACTTCTTTTGCACTAATGTAAAAATCACTCCATCCCACCCTCTTAATCTTAAATACACGAGAAAAACAAAAAAACATTTTTAGGATACATACCAGGAAAAGTCTGGTGGTGCTGGCCTGGCTTTGCAGTGTCTCCACAGGGCTGCACAGCATATTGACCTGCGTCAAAAGCTGCACATGCTGCAAAAAAAAGGAATGAATGAGAGCCTAACCACTGATGAGGGTAATAAATTACACTAATTTACTTTTTTAGATCAGGGTAAAGTTAAAGTAACTAGCTGAGGCAACATCTTAGCCCTTAAACCCTAGGGTCCTATATGTGGGGCCATACACACTAGTTAATCTCAGTATTTCATAATGAACTTTAATAGCGGTCAACAAATAGTCAGTCATTACTACAGTAGTTTAATAATAATGTCATAAGACAAATATGATAATCTTACAATTCTATTAAATAATAATAATAATAATAATAATAATACACAAGCCAAGGGTAATGGAATTAGAGGAGATTAATAATGCAGTAATAGGTACTAGGCACCTATACAGCATGTAACAAATCTCACAGTCTTCTTTCTCCATACCTCCTGGATCTGCTGCTGCAGCTGTCGTTTCTGAGTAGGTGTCACCATCAGTGTGCAGGGGGGCGGAATGAGCACCATAGTGGGCCTTGCTGCGCCCACGCTGGGACGGTTCTGCTGTTCTCTTCGTTGCTGTAAAGCATCTAGCTTCTCACGGACTGTACGCCTGCATGCGGTTAACATGTGGGCCAGCGGCTCCTCAAACCTTTACGCAGTCACAAAGAACAATTTTAATAAGTCAGTACTTGTGCTGTAACTCCTTTGGGCTGCATGCTGTGTTAAAATTGTCTTGGCCAAACTTGTTTGTTGTTAATCTACTGTTAATCTACTGATGTATTCCAAAAAGCATTCCAAACTGATAAACACACATGCACGGACCATGGAAAATATACTAGATGACATTGGCCTGAACTTAAAGGTGTCATTCTGTACTACTGTCACATTCTACACTCCTTACATTTGACATGAAAAATACCCGTTTGAATTTCAATACTTCTGCAAATAAGAGATGAACAGCACTGAAAATATACAACTTTTAACCAAGATTTTATAAATATAAAGGACACTTCCATACAAAAAAGGCATATTTATGCAATTAAAAAAAAAAACCTTCAGGCTTCACTGAGTATGATTCACCCATAAGCTCTCCTAGCCGAACTGTACTGAAAGTTAATTAAAGTGCAGTCACATAGACACTGACACTGGTGCGCGCACACACACACACCTCCAAATAGAACAGAATAGAGGCTAACAGCTCAGCACACACACACAGGGCTTTATGTCAACGTGGAAAAAGGCTCAACGGACGTCACTGTGGCTCGTTAACATTTTGAGCTTCACATCAGGCAGGAGATGAGCGTCTGTTCCTAGAGCTGCATGACGCCCACAAGCACACACACACACGCCACGTTGTACAAGCCCCTATGGCAAACAGACTCCAGATTGAGACTGATATCAGCTGGGAGACTGAGATCTGAGCTATATTTGGATATTATGAGAAGAATTGTGACCGATATTTGTGCTTTACAACCTTTAGATAACTAAGTACAATAGTGTGCAAATGTCAGAGATCAGCCCTCACTTACATCATTTTCAGTCAAAGCTGAGAACAATTTAGTACCATTTTACACTGTTTCTCCATTATAAAAATGAATTATCTTAAGTCTCATAAGAAGTGCTTTCTTCAGCAAGATTAAATAAATGATAGTTAATAAGCTAAGGGTTAAAGGAGTTTATTGATGCAGTATGGGTATTAAGAGTGTATTTTTATATGTAATGAATTACAGTCTTTTCTCCATATCTGTTGCTGTAGCTGATACATATACTGCATATAAATATCCTCTTTTACTCACTGCAGTGTTCCAAACTGCCTCTGGAAGCAACATCAGCACAAGAACTGTGGAGCTTCACAAAATGGGTTAGCACGCCAAGCAGCTGCACACAAGCCTGAGACTGCTATGTGAAATACTAAACATCAGCTGGAATGGTATAAGTAAGCTGTCACCAGGCTAACTGGAAACATGTTCTCTGGGATAATTAATCATACATCACTATCTGGCAGTCTGAATGCCAGTCTGATTGACGAATGCCAGGAAAATACTACCAACTCAAAGGGACAGTGGCAACAGTAAAGTTTGATGGATGAGGGACAACGGTTGGGGCTGTTTTTCAGTGTTTGGGTACCTTAGTTCCAATGAGGGTTATGTTATGGCTACAACAAACACAATGACATTTTAAACATTATATATTAATTATTATTACTGTGCAATATTTGGTGCTGTACCTCATCACCTAAATACATTGTGTATCCTGACTGCCAACATCACTATAACTCATGCACTCTGCCTATGTCATCAGTATTTGGGTGACTGCCAAGATCAGATTATCAGTATTTATGTAGCTGATATAAGAGAACGTAACTGTGCAATATCTTTCAATAACTGTGCAATATAAAATTAAAATTGATCATTATATTATTATTATTATATATGAATATATGAAAATTGGTATAGCCCAACATGTAAATATGTTTAGTTTCTTATTGTATTTTTTTACCTAACAATAGAGATTTATTTATTTTCTGTAATTTCTTATTTCTCTTCGTATTCTGAATAACTTTCACTTTGGTCTACCTCTTGTCCTGTATCTGTTCTGCTGTTATTCTTCCGCTGTAACAAATTTTCCCCTGTGGGATAATAAACGGCTTATTTTAAATCTTAAATCTTATTTTATCTTATCCGCTTCCAACTCTGTTGCAACAGTTTGTGAAAGGCCCCTATCAGCACAGGCTGGCAATTCTCTTTTATAAAACTAAAGGAATTTGTTTCCAATTTAGTTTTTTGCTGTATTCCAGAGAAAAAGCACTAAACGAATGTGTGGGTCACAAAGGGCACCAGTGATGGACAAATGGGAACAAAGGCAGTTGTGTGGGCCAGCCATGCAGCTGCCATCTAATCCACAAAATAAGTTCTTCTCCTACACTCATCGCTCTGGCTTTAAAAGGCATGTTCAAACACACGTACACTGATACATTCACTCCTGACTGGCTCTGGGTGTTTAGAACCACGCATTTGCATCTGCGCACGTGTGTGCGTGCGCAAGGCCAAGTCTGGGGACACAGCTGCTATCTATTCCAGTAAATCAAATCTATTCCTGTCTGCCACGCCCGGTACCCGCATCTCACAAACGCCTTTCAACAGGAGATAGAATTAGCATCCTCAAACACACTCCCAGCAATTCATAAACACACACCTGTATGCTGTTGGCAGAGAATAGGTGTGAGTACATGTTTACGTGTGTTTTGTAGCTCTGAAGTGTTCACACTGTACTTTCCCTCTGCTGTAAGTCAGGTGACACCGTGAGCACATCGATCTGCCTCCCTACCCAAACAGACACAGCACTCCTCTGCTGCTCTGTCCCAAAGGGAGGACTGTAAATACATATATGAATATTTTGTTAATTCAACTTCTCATTTTGTAATGCATTTCTATATTTTCAATGAATTTCTATATCAAAATAAAAATCTGAAACCACCCACTTGTTTCTACAAAATCTGTTAATTTCATTTGCTTCACCTATCATATAGGAGCATTTTATAGTTCTATGGTGGTCCATCTGTTTCTCTGTCTACTTTGGTAGCACCCTTTTACCTGCACAGGACCAAGAGTAGGTATTGTTTGTGTAGTAAATTAGGAATATTGCTCCAGAGTCTGCTATTCTATTGGCAAAAGCGCTGTATTTGTAATTGTCAGAAATGGGTGCTGAATTTAATAATTAGACGGGAAGCCTGGACACAAGGTAATATTCTCACATATACTATATGTAAACTGCTGTAGTCTTAAAATAAATAAATAAATAAAAAAATCACTGTGATGTGACTGAGGACTAAATGGACTGGAGCAGTGATTTAACCAACTATTAGAGCAGCATTTACAGAATACGTGCCCAGAGGCACACTCTAGGACTCACAGACACAGCAGCAGATGCTAGATAGCACTGTGTCAACAAGAAAGGAACAATGAGATAGACAGACAGTGTGAGAGACAGCACAAGCGAGAGACAGCTACAGAAAAAAAGATGAATCAAAAGGAAGTGGGGGGAAAGAAAAGACTATGTGACATAAGAGAATTTTGCTCCATTTAAATGTATGTAATGCATTAATAATGCTTGTTGCTCACCAACGTGAAAAAAAGTGAGAAATAGTGAGAGAATAGTTGTGACAGCAGCTTAAGATTACAAAGCAGAGGGAACATGCTACTCGTCCTGAATGCCTGTTTATGTGCGTTGAAAATGTGCTGTACCGAATGGCTTGCGGGACATTGAATTTAGCGGTGCACTGCGGTGACATCTCATCCCGCTCTTCGTCTTCCTCATGACCCTCTTCGTCATGCTCGTTCACTCCCAACTCATCCTGGAACTTCAGAGGAGATAAAGGAGTGAGTACATAATAAAAAGTCTCTGAGCTGCATTTTGTGTATTACTCTTTAAATCTTTTTACCGTTTCAAACAGCTCCTCCATAAGCTCATTAACCTCCTTCTCTGCAGGAAAAGGTGGAAGCGAAATGCTCCGTTAGAAGAAAAGACAAAGTGCTTTGAAATGAGCAGATGCAGTTGTGTAATGACCATGCCGAAGAGTCATTCAGCAGCAACCTTATGTTTTAACACATAATTAAGGAAGACGGCCCAACTGAACTCACTAGTGATGCGAACTGCTCGATCATTGCGGTAATCCTCCAAATCTGGCTCATCAAGATCATCAAGGAAGTTATACTCTGGGTCATCATCATCATCACCCTCCTCTGAAAAATATAATGAGAGAGAGTGTGAGAAGGCAAGGGTCATTGTAAAACATAAAAACAATTATAATAAGATGCTGAAAGACAGAATAACAACAGAAATACAGAGTCTCTTGTCCAGATGACAATGTGCTCTATGTTTCATGACCTTATGTTGGAAACAGGAGTGAGGAAGTCATTTATTGTTGTGTCCTGGATTAAGTGCTGAATGCTATTAATTCGATACACAATATCATGATAACAGATTACATTTTAGTTGCCATTATTAAAGATTTCCAGGATGTAAAATCTATTTAACTTTTACTTATATAAAAAAACTGAAAAAAAAAAAAATATATAAAGCAATAATAATATTATATATATATATATATATATATATATATATATATATATATATATATATATATATATATATATATATATATATATATTGTTTTTTTATATATATATATTTTTTTAAATGTACTTGAACTAACTTGGCAGGGTTTTTTAACTGCATGAAGCCATTCAAGTTGAGTGGAACAGCATTGACTCTTCTTTATGCAAAAGATTGTTTGCAAGTTACCCACAAAACTTCACTGTTTAAAGTAAACTTCCCATATATTAAGTGCTTTTACCTGTTTGTTTAATTATTTGTTGTTAAGACCATTAGAAATATAATGATTTTTGGCATGGCCCATTTTTTCTATTCTTTTAAAATGAAAATACAGCAGTTTAACTACTTTGGCCTAAAAGACCATGGGTTTAAATATTTTGTATTAAATACTCTATTTTTATTTATGACATTAACATGTGAAAATGGCAATCACACATCAATCATACTTGTACCTACTAATAGAAGGACATCCTGTTAATATGTTAACAAACTTTGTTTTTCTCTCAGAAGGCTGGTGTACTGCAGAGTGCAACTACAGAAAAGACCACACTCAGATACTTAACTGGACCACCTGCAGTACTGGAGATGCTGTCAGAGTACTCAATGCTCAGAACTGACTTACACACACAGAACTGTTTGATTGTTAGAGATTAACACTGTAACACGAAGATTACTGTTTGACACTTTCTAAATAGGCCTACTGCTTGCTCTGTAAAGGCAATAACAGAAATATTTGAAAACAATTATGTGGTTACTTTAAGGAAAAGTGTAGAGATTTGCTAAGTCAACCTAACATAAAATCACAGGAAAGCAAGGTAAACTAAATATGCAAATCCATGATTAAGGGCTTCTAAATGTAAATGTAACTAAATGTATACAGCTAAAACAAACAAACAAACAAACACACATACATACATACATAATATGTGTGTGTGTGTGTGTGTGTGTGTGTGTGTGTGTGTGTGTAAAAATGGAAATGAGTATATGACTCAGTGAAAGGGTTAGACACAAATGTGGCCACGCAAATAGGGGTACGAACATACACACAGTCTTACAGTGATGATGCATAAAGGGAGATGAGTAGTAGGGGAAAGGTCAGAGAACAAAAACAGGAGAAGGCAAACACAGACTCAGCCATTAAACCACCAGGACGCACAAACACACACACATTAAACTAGGTACAGACAGACACCACATCTGGAGTAAGCCATTAAGACTTTGAGAGGCATCGTCTCTTTAACAAATACCCCACATTACAGCCTCACCTTTAGCCCACTGCAAACCCATTATTCTGAAATGCAGGTTCATTTTTATTTCAGCTTGAATTTATTTGACTAACTCTGTGTAGTGTTTGAACTCTGACCTTCATTGTCCAGGTGTGAAGTCATGAGGCCCTGTAGCCAGTGGCTCCACTCTCTGTCCTCCAGCGCAGAGACACAGTCGTACATGTCAGGCGTGATGTCAGGCGCACGCAGTTCGGCCTCCAACTGGTCCAGCGGGATGTCCCTCAGTGGCCGCTTTGATCGTGTCCGGCATGCCACTAGGCTCTTCTCTGCACTCTCACTACTGCTTAGAGTCTGACAGAAGGGGAGAAACGTTCCTCACAATCCAGAAAGATTTACAGTTTTGAAGCCCAATCATCTGCTTATTATAGGCGATAATGTGGATCTGCATAAACATAAACAACACACACCTGGAAATCTACCTACTGCAGAGTTTAGGCACAGCCTAATTTAACCCACCTTATCTAGCTAATTACACTCTTCAGGAGCATGTGGAAATTACAGCCAGGTGAGATAAATTAAATTAAATTATAGTTGGAACTAAACCCTGCAGTGCAGAACAGATATGCTAGAACAGAAATAATCAGCCACGTTCCACATGAGGAGAATTTTTCAGTATTATAATACAGTTACACAGCTCACTAATTACTGAAATACTGTAAAATTCATATTCCAACACTTGACAGCTGTTTTAAATTCAAAACACTGTCTGCTTAAAAGTAAACACATTTAAGCACATGGTCAAGTCAAGACCATCGTAAATGTTAACTGGTGTTTTACACGATACACAGTTACAGGACGTTTCTTGCTAATTCCAGAAGACGTGAAAATGTAATCTCTTGTTTTTACTCTTGGCTTTTGTTTGGCTACGGGAGATTATCACTTATGAACATGTGGTGGCCATGATGAAAGCAGCCATTAGAGAGACACAGGACATGCCCATGTTTGTATGTATTTTTTGCTTGTTCATGTAAGCTTATAGGATTTTTCCTGCATTTGTAAATTTCTTAATGTTTATGTAATTGTCCTGAAATGCTCTTCCAATATTTTAACATAGGAGCCCAAGGTGACACGTTTAAAGCTCAAAGAAGTTGTTGAGAAAGGCGTGGTGAGTTTGGTGTCTTGTTTTTCTTTTTATCCTCAATAAGTTTATTATTAATACCTAAATGTTCTCTATAAATGGCTAACTGTGGAGAGAGAGCTGCTGCGATTATTCACTTGCCATTATTCACTCAGAGTATTAGAAGCGTGTGTAGCTGTTCATGTACCTGGTAAGGCTCCATGCAGAGGGGGTTGAGCTCCAACTCCTCATCCACAGCATGTAATTTCTCCATAAAAGAGTCAAAGGCCTTCGGGACCCGGGAGGAGCCGCAGGACTGAGTCGGAGGTGCAGGCGGGCCCATAGGTACGGCTTCTACTCTCAGATGCCTCGATGGCCTTGAGTTCTGTAGAGTAAAACATACATTTATATGCAATCTAAAATCACAGCAGACTACTTTACGTAACTTAATGTGACCAACAGAAGAATCATGAGATTAAATTAAGGTCATTCATTTGAAAGCAAAACAGTAATATCACTGCTACATTACAGCTATCATGAAATTATGAGAGCGATTAACTTTGGACAGCAAAAATAAACCACTACAACAAAAACAGTTACTGAGAAATCAATCAATCAATCAATCAATCAATCCATCCATCCATCCGAGTAGTTTGATGGGAGATGCTCTGTTCAGAATTGTTAATGCAGCACATAGAAACTGGATGCCTGAAGAGTTTAAAGCTGCTATAAAATGGAAAACTCACGTATTCGCAGAGAAACAGCAATAGTAACATATACACACAGAATGCACCTTTCCAGGCTATGAAGGGAATATATCATACTCTTTCCAATAAACTGTCAGGAAGCATTATTGATATTCATCTTCAAATTAGGCTGAAGTTGGCTTCTTTTTCACTTCTTAATTGAATGTTTCATTCTACCTACAAGGCTACAGCTTGTACAAGCACCAGAATGTAACTGTGGCACTAAAAGTAGAACTGATCATTTGCAAAGGAAGTAACAACTTTAACTCATTTTGTGTTGTTTTGTAAAGGTTCATTTTGTTCGCCTGTCTGTGTCTGTTTTGATATGTTGCTTCTACACCAGCCAATCACAGCAGGGCTCAGCAAATTATTCATGAGCACATTATAAAAAGCTAAATAGAGGGCCCCTAGAGGATAACTGGTGGTTGTGGGTAGTATACAAAAAAGTCAATTTCGTGTTGCAGACATCAAAACCCCAAATTTATTATCACCACTACTGAGTCTGTAATTTATTTCCAATTATCCATTTACCATAAAACACACTGAATGTATCTTCCTTTGGCTGAAATATGCAGTACCGAAAACACTGAAAAAATGGAAAGATTAAAAATAAATAAATAAATAAAATCTCATCACCCTCTTGCTCTGTGTCTTGCCTGTGGGTCTACTCTTAAAGCTCAAATACACAAATACACCCACAATGTCCCAAAATTAGTGTGGTCCTCAATTACAAGTTCTAAAGTCTTATTATGAAGAAGCACTATAAAATTGATTAGTTACCGATCGTGGACTGCTGCTCCTTTCTTCATCACACTCTGAGAGCTCTATGGGTGTACACGAGCGACCTCGTCTACTGATGCGGGGGGATGATGCTATACTGTCCATGTCACTCTCCAGAATAGTCTAAGAGTCACAAACACACAATTAATTTAAGTCAATGTTTCACAAAATATGAACTGTCTGCTCGTTACTAAAGTTCTAACAGGTTGAGTTTGCAAAACTTCAGCACCTCCTCTGCAGTCTCATCCTCTTCATCCTCATCAGGGTGATATTCTTCATCTGAAGAATCTTCCTCGTCCTCAAGAGGAATGTCTACAAACTGAGGAGGCTAAAAAAAAGATAGACAATAAATAATTTTAAAAAATGCATTTTAATTGCTTTATAAGAAAATGCTAATTATAGTATATATTAATAATATTATATTATATAATAATATATTAATAATAACCAGAAGATACCTTTATTTCATTTGATTTCTTGATGGGTGAGATGTTCCAGGTGGGAATTCCCTGAAATAAAAAGTCAAAAAGACAAGTCTCATAACAATCCCCACAGGTAACATTAATACACAATAAACTTATTGGGGATAAAAAGAAAAACAAGACACCAAACTCACCACGCCTTTCTCAACAACTTCTTTGAGCTTTGAACGTGTCATCTTGGGCTCCTATGTTAAAATGATGAAAGAGCATTTCAGGACAGTTACATAAACATTAAGAAATTTACAAACGCAGGAAAAATCCTATAAGCTTACATAAACAAGCAAAAAATACATACAAACATGGGCATGTCCTGCGTCTCTCGAATGGCTGCTTTCATCATGGCCACTACGTGTTCATTAGTGATCACCTCCTGTAGCCAAACAAAAGCCAAGAGGAAAAACAAGAGATTACATCTTCACGGAACATAAACATGCTCGTCTAAGCGTGTCCATCACAGTAAAGCTAATCAAAACTATTCAGTTTGATCAAAGTCTCATGTCAGATGTTCAGCAGGACTTACATGAATGATGTTGCGCACGTTAACAGAGGTCAGGTTGTGTTGTTTGGACTTGATGGCTAAATCTCGATCCAGTTTTCTGAATTCTTCCTCGCTGTCGTCCTCCTCCTTATCGGCTCTTTCAGCTGCCCCCTCTTTAATTGGCATTAAGCCATCAATGGTTGTTAGTATTTCTTTCTTCATTTTCCCACCACTTTTTCTCCTCAGCTGTTCCTGTTTCTCACCTCTTTCTTCATCTACAGAGAAAAATACCAACCAAAAATCAAGAATGAAGCTAATCTAATTTATGGCATGTTCACTTAATTTTTTCATAGTCTGGACAGCAAGATAACCACATGGTATCTAGATCCAAAATCACATTTGGAGGTGGTTTGAAATGAGATACTGATCAGATTTTTACATATGTCACCGTATGTACACTAAAATAGTTTTTTTCCCCGTCTTTGTGTCTCAAATCCAATTTCCCTGCTGTCTGAACACAGCCTAAATATCCCACTGGCAAAGGAAAGAATGGAAAGAAAGTTTAATTTTCTTCTGTTACTTGCCATGCACAGTTATTGGTTAATTAAGCTACTTAAAAGTTATTTAAAAACAGCCCACTCAAAAGGTACATTCAACAATTCATATAGATGAACACACCCAGTGTGATGACCAGTCCCAGCTCTGTGTCCTCCTCTGAGTGAAAGGCAGCTGACTCAGGACTGCTGGATGACGGCACACCATCATTTCCCCTCTCAGAATAATCTACAAGCAAACACACAAACCGTTTTCTAGTGCTAGACTCACACACAAAATAAGTTGCAAGAAGCTGCAGAGCACCTCAGTAAGAATTCTGTTAAACACAGTAGTTTGCTGCCATGGTTTAAATTAATGAATAGAGAAAAGGTACAATACTACTTGTTCTTTTCTGATATCAATACCAAAACCTACATTACTAATCTGTAAACAGAAGCATGTTATATAATATTTATATCTTTACACACAATGCTTAAACTACTAAAGCACTATAGCTAACAGTAGTGATGTTATGTGCTTTCTGATGTTACCACATTATTTACTTTACTCTGTTTTTACACTGCGACAGCAATCCTGCTATACTGTCAGGCTGGATTTGCAACTAGATCAAATGAATTTCCTCTGAATCCCAATCTAGCATTTTCTATTGACATCAACCCGATACTGATCATTTAAACATATCAACCGGCTTCCTCATTCTGTACCTTGTGTCTGGACATGACATTTAAATCTGGGAGAATGCCTTCTAGGAGATGAGTTTAGGATCTTTCTCTTGGTGGGAGTGGAGAACCTCTTCTCTGGACTAAGACTCAATTTGCATCCACCATGGGATCCAGAGAGAGAATCCCTCCGGACAACTTTGGATGGAACAGCCTGAGGCTCTGGGGAGCTGGACTTCCGTCTTCGGCCCGTTTTCATCTCGCTTCTGGGGCTGATACAAAAGAGAATAATAGAAATTTGTGTTTGCCCAGTTTGTTTCGCTAATCAGATATTTTAGAAGAGTCTTCATCTGAAGCATGAAACAAGCAATGGTTTTTATTACCCTTGGCTAGAACCACTGGAAAGCACAAAAGATAGTAGTAGCAATAATAGGCTTTCAAACATCACTGATAGATTTGCAGTATTATGGACAACAATACTTTGGATTAACTGGAAAGTGCACTCATATGCACACATTCAATTTGAGAAACTGTGTGTTTTTAACTAAATTAGCAAAAAAAAATACCTGTAAATATGTAAATTAACTGGTTGCCATTGAGAATTTCAATAACAGAAGGAATTTATCATTCAAGATCTTTAGCATATGTATCTCATATCACCTTACTCACTGCCCCTAATACCCCAATCTACCCAGCCCAGTGTAGATACGGCAGGACACCAGTCTGTGTAAACAATACACACATGCGTAAACATACACAGCAAAGCTAACATCTGTCTCCCACTGAACTGACAGATGGCAAAATTATACAGCGACACGTTTTTACTATCCTTAAACGAAAATAAACATTTCTACACCGCTTTCTGTCCACAACGGTGTTTATGCAGGTCACTTAGCTTTAGCCAAGTAGCCCGGACCTTTACACACTATGAGCCCTGTTAGATAAAACAAGTGCTAGCTAGCGTTGTAAATTTTGCCTCAGCCAGAGTAGGAAAAGGATATTGCATCTTTTCTATCTTCCAACACTATTTAACATTTAACAACACTATTTTTTTTGCAGACAGCGCCGACTGTAGCAGAGTAATGCTGCTAAGTTAACTAGCTACATTCATTTATCTGGCTGCTAACAACACAGCTAGCTCAACAGCTAACAGATAATAATAGAAATGTTCTGCTTCACAGCTTTGTTCAGGAAACAGTGTTCTCTGTCCCACAGTTCAGATACACATATTTCATCCGCTCAACAGTTTCATCAATAATAATGTTCTTACCCTGAAACAGCTATTTGTAGCCATCAGTAGCCAGCTAGCTTACGCACTAGCCAGCCGGTCCACAACAAACTGACGTTTCGCGGGTGATGCGACTGTTTCCGACCCCCGAGCGCAAAACACTACAGTCAACAGCTACCGCCCCCTGTAGGCTGAGTACTACATCAGTAAACACATTATTGATCCCCCTACAATGCTCTGCTTACCAGCCAGGGATTAAGGGACCCTCACAAAGTATGTGAATAATAATAATAATAATAATAATAATAATAATAACAATAATAATAATAATAATAATAATAATAATAATAATAATAATAATACCTTTTTGTTTCTGCACTCTCGTTTATTAGCAACACTTATCACATAGGTCCAAACAGTTAGAAATCTGTTTTTCTGTGTAAATTGAATATATATATATATATATATATATATATATATATATATATATATATATATATATATATATATATATATATATATATATATATATATATATATATAAACAGGTCAGCCATATCATTAAAACCACCACCTTGTATCTACACTCATTGTCCATTTTATCATCTACACTTACAATACAGGTGCACAACGTAGTTAGCAATCACTCCTGTTTTTCAATAGTCACGTCCCCTCAAAGGACCACCACAGAGCAGGTATTATTTGGTTGGCGGATCATTCTCAGCACTGCAGTGACACTGGCGTGCTGTTGTTGTGTTAGTGTGTTTGTTGTGCTGGTACAAGTGGAATAGTAATGTTGACATTTTTTGAATATTGTGTCCACTCACTCTCCACTGTACTGGACACTCCTATACTGTTGGCCCAGCTTGTACATATAAAGTCAGAAATGATTGCTCATCTTTTCCAGCATAGTTTGTGCTGGTCACTGTCTTTCTACTGTACTAGTACTTATTATTCCACTAGTAGCTAATTTACTTTATTTTTTTTATTCATTCATTCAGAAAGTATACACTGGTTAACATTAACTGAACACGGAATAAGCAACAAAATAATTCCTTAATGCATATACCTTATATAGTTAAAAGTGTGTGACAGTGTCCTCTGATGTCAGCTACTTTAAGGTACATGCATTACTGTCACAGGTATTTGATTGCACACAAACTGCTGGTATAATCTGTAAAAGCATTATCAGTGCAACATGATTCTCAAGAGCAGCTTCCCAAGAGCTAAGTTCAATGTAAGCTAGAGGGATATACA
Source organism: Megaleporinus macrocephalus (assembly GCA_021613375.1). Taxonomy (NCBI): domain Eukaryota; kingdom Metazoa; phylum Chordata; class Actinopteri; order Characiformes; family Anostomidae; genus Megaleporinus; species Megaleporinus macrocephalus. The sequence goes on from CM038705.1 coordinate 36,113,727, forward strand.
GGGTGGCTCAATATGACTTTTTATGCCCAACACTGATGCCAGTACTGCAGTCTGGTGTATCTGCTCATAACGATATCTTTTCCCCTCTTAAACAACTAAGATACTAATAATACATTGATGTACATATATATTGATAATATAATATATTGATGTATATAGCCCCATAGTACTGGACTGTGGATCAGTGGAACTGGGTTCTCTGAAGTGACGGAGCAATGTTGTAAAATCTAGTGTAAAGCCTCCCTATATAGGAGAAATATGTGATATAAGACATGTGTGATATGTGATATAAACATAGTGTTTAAACCAAATACAAAGTTATACTGTTTCTCTAAGCGCTGCCCTACATTGCTGCCAGATGTAGCCTAAACCTGTGGTTCCTAAACCAGTCCTCAGGGACCCCAGAACAGCCCAGATATGTATGTCTGAGGTCCCTGTTTGAGAACCACTTGCCTAAACCACAGTTGCTGATATATGCTAATAGACTGCTTTGGACCAATTCACTGAGATTCTTACCTTAAAGGTGGAGTCCAGTGATGTGGGCGGGGCTTACGTACCTGCGTCAGCAGCAAAGGTATCTTGAAATACATCAAAGCACTGACCTCATTTAGCAAGGAAGAGCTCATCCAGCACTCAGTTTTATAAAGTTCTCAAATAAGTGCATTAGCCAGTTCATTTAACTAAAAACCAACAGCCACCCTCGCCTACATCAGTAACAGCTGGACAGCAGTAACTTCAGCAACATCTGGACATGTCAGGCTCGAGCATCAGCAGAAATCTTCAGGCTCCCAGTGTGACGAGCTCAGCTTCTAAGCGAGAGAAGTCCCTCCAGACTCCTCCGGGTTGTCAGGACATTCAAAAAGTGGCGTCGAGACATGTTTCATTGCGGGACATGGCACTAACTCCTGCCCGTGTGCCTCCGTTCACCATCCCGCCGCTGTGTGCGGCGAGGCGGCCTGGGCGCTGCTCTGTAGGGGGCGGCCCTCGGCGTCACACGCTGCCGGCCTCCGCTCACTCTCCGCGGTCTACCAGAGCGCTCAGCCGCCGCTGCCCTTGCTCAGCTCTCGGCCTCGCGGACGTGGAGGCTCATACTTGCGCTTCTTCCGACCCCGCGACGAGAGCCGCGATGTCTCTACCCCACCTGGCCAAGATAACCACCCCGTACGGCTTCATCACCCTCGGGGAAAGCCCCTGCGTCCGCCGCAGGGAGTCGCTGTTTTTCCAGGAGCACCGACCCCAGCCAGCACCCAGCCAGGGGGAACAGCAGGTGGGTTTGGCAGGAGTAAAAAACAGACTTCATAACCAAAATAAATGATGCTTAATTCATTTATTCAGATTCTATTGTATGAGTTCCTTTATTTTACTTAGCTGTTTAAAGATGTAGACGCACTTTTTTCTTTTTGGTCATCATTGTGTAATTTGAATGTGTAATTTTATGGTGCACTCTTAAGAAAGGTGATCATTCAAGAGTCCTTTACTAAAAAAAAACGTTCTATGTAGAACCATTCAGTTACATTACTATAGTCCAGTGCTGGTCTTAACCATAAACTAGAGGTCTCGATCTTGTCTCAGTCTGACCCTCATTTAAACTCAGCTTTGTCTCTGGCTCGGGGTGAGGTGAAATCATTGTTAAGACTAGTCAAGTGTGATTCCTCTGTCTGGGGTAACTGTAAGCTGAATTATATATGAACACCAGTAAAATAAAATAAATAGAATTGTTTTTTTGTACATGTCTTCAAAAAAAACTGGTTTTATGTGAATTAAATTAATGGCCCCAAACTTTTGAATGGTAGTGTATTATAAAATATGCTGTGCATTTATACATGATAAAACATAATATGGTTTGTCAGACTGATGGAGAACATGTTAAAAAATGGTTCTATATAGCACAAAAGGGTTCTTCAATTGTTATGATGTCATATGAGCTCATATGATCACATATTATTTACATTATATTGTAGTGTTTACTTGTTAATGTAGTTTACAGACACGTCACATATAAACACATGTGAAATTCTTAATCTATGTATAAAGGTTATAATATAAATAAATTGCAGTTAGCATTAAACTGTATATGTAAAAAAAAATACCTGCAATTTTCTATTAATTAATATTTTTCCACCCAGAAATTTTATTTGGTGTCATGTGTGGGGCGTTTGCCTATGATAGGTATATTATAATGATGGTAAATAGATGTAAATGTTGCTCTGATTGTTGTAAATAACTGTAAAAGTAAAGATTTTATTATAGTAGCTCTACTGTTACTAGTTTTCTAACTGCTAAAGTCCTCAGTGTTGAACCTACTTATGGATATAAGCCCAGCTGGACCCAAATGAACACTATATAAGTGAAGTTTACAGCCATACTTCTAACTGCATTTTCACTGGATTGTCTTTGTCTTTTTTTTTTTTACAGTGCATAAAATCAAATTCCTTGCGGTCCCATGACGCAGCAGCTCGCTGTTGTGCGGCTCTTCAACCAGAAAATCATGTCCCCACTTCATGTGACTGTACAACAGCATACAAATGTAAGCACCTGTCTGGCAGTTCACCAAGGAAAGGAAAACTAAAGTACTTCCTAAAGAAGCGCTTTGCAGCATAGGAGCCATTTCACTTCCAGTGACCTCTCTGTTCACTTCCAGTGACCTCTCTGTTCACTTCCAGTGACTTCTCTGAAACAACGTGCAAAACAAGCAGAATAGACAGAGACTCTCTATCCAGAACAGAAGAGCCAAAAAAGGAAGCGTGAGCTGATAAAAACTGTTAGTGAATGTGCTCTTTTGCATATGCACATTCATTGTTCTGGTGATGGAAAACAGAAGTGTGATGTAATATTTAAATGAAGTTTATAAAAGTGTTATTTAAAATGCAGTGTGTCATGGATTCACTATGTGGATGTATTGTATACATCATGATAAAGAAAAGGAGGAAATTTTAATGAAAGTGTTCATAGTATTTACACAAAACATGTGTCCAGTGTGAAATCTGCAAACTCCCAAGTTTCACTGCTCACAAAGAATGACCAGCAGATGGAGCTGTAGTCTTAAATATCTGAGAAAACAAGATTGCAATTTTGGAGGCTACGTTTACACCAATGTGCTCCTTCTCCTGTAATTCTATATGAAAATACGTTTTATAAACAAAAACATCTCTTGTGCACTGGTTTTATGTATTATCACATGTTAACATGTTCTCAGTATATTTACCTCATTTGTATATATTTTTTAATATATTTAGCATACTCTATACATTTTGCGCAATTGCTAGCCCACCAGATGAAACTCTTTTGGGGTCTTTTTAAGGCATTATTCTTCTGTTTAATGCTGAGGTTCACCTAACTCCTATATTCATTATTCTCAGAACTCTCCTTGCTGTATCTCTTAGTGTTAGAAAGATCCCATTATGACGGCTTATGTGTTTCTTCTACTCTGTGTTTCTTGCATTTCTGCAAAGCTGCTCTGCGATGAGGTCAGTTTAAACCAGATGTTAATAAATGTGCTTATAAGAAAAGCATTAAAAGACAAATTAAGAGGTTACAATAGCTTAAATTCAGGGGAGTAGTGAATAAACGCACTGAATAAAATATTACTATGCTGTACTAATGGTCTGAGCATGCTATGTAGGACCATTTTGTATTGTGAATCGTTTAAGAACCCAAATAAAAAAAAATAAGGATCATACTCATTATCTAGTTAAAAACAAACACAAGAAAAAGGAATGGAGGGTGAATCCTCACTACCAAAGAAGTAAAAACATAAAGTAAAACTAAATTGGGACAGGCACCGAGGCAACTGCAGAAAATCTGACGACCACAGTATACGGATGGGGTGGGTGGGTGGGTGTGGGGGTTCAGTAGGTTGCAATATGCAAGCTCACCACCATAGGCTACACACTGTTCCTTTAAATGAAGCGAATAGGATATTTTAGGATCCAAAATAAATCCACACAAATGTCAACTTATCTCAAACTAGTAAAAAGACATTGTACAAAGGCATTTCACTTTTTTATAAAACAAATAACGATTTGCAAAAACAAGGTAAGTGTTTCAGATATTTCAGAAATGTATCCAATAAACCTGCTAACCCACAGTTAGTTACAGTGACCTCTGGTGTACATTTCAAATGAACATGGAAAACAAAGAGCATAGCAAAGGCAAAGCACATAGCGAATGTCCACTCTGCTACCCTTCAGTATTGCCAGAGGATTCTCCAAGTGTAAGAGAATTTCAGATGCATTATTCATCAATGTCCAAGTTCAGTCTTTGTTTAAGATTAATCATAACCTGATCTTTGAACTCCTATTAAGCTCAAATTAAAACAATGCATTCACCTTCTCCACGTTCTCATGATTGTTTTAGATTACTCCAGAAACTGGGGCAGTTTTCTTACAAATGTTCACCCAGTAGGGTAAATGCTAACAATTATGGAGGATAAATTCAGAAACGCAGACCCTCAGTATAAAGTATATACAGATTTAGCCATGAAATGCATTTGATTTGCTGACAAAAGAATAATAGTACCATGATCAAAGTCTTAACAGGTAAATACAAGGTGAAGAACTACGGTGCAAGGACATGTTTCAAATTATAATTTGTGATACAAAAGTGGATGTGATCATTATTTTTACTTCACAAAACTGAATATTCTAGTACAACCACTGCCACCTTAAATTAAATGGCCACAGGGCTCAGTTGGTCTTGTGCTCCACCATCCTCTAAAACAATGGGAATACACCTCCACTACAGCATGTGTCTACTCATGATTTTAAAACAATGGGGTTACATGTTCAACAGCAATACAATTCAACTGGACACATGGCCTCCTCTTCTCTTTGTGGTCTTTCTAAAAGCAAAAACAACAGTGAACACTGTTCATGGCATACAGGGTATCTTAATGCCTCCATCAGCCCAGAAAGCCAGAGCTCAACTCCAACACCTTGAGTTGTCCTGGAAAGTGAAGGAGAGTGTAAAAGAGGACAGAAATCCAGGCAGCTGCGAAAGCCTTCATTAGGGTCTTCATGTGGTCCACTAGTGCACCGGTGGGTCCTGCTCAGCACCTGGCTCCACTCACTCACTGCTCTGGCTTTCTCCAAGCAACCAGTAGGTCCTCATCTTGCCCTTGCCCTTCATCTCCACATCTCCTCTCAGCTCTAGCTGGAAGCAGTTAAACTCCTGCAGGACGTCCCGTGTGGCTGAGGACACATGGATCTTGAGGGCTGCCAGAAATTTGTATTGCTCTTATTAAAGCATAATGACAGAACTATTACCAATGTCTGAGAATTTCAGTCTTTGGATTGTTTACTGTTAACAAGTCAATGCAAACAAACTTACACTAAAACTACAAACAGATCTGCAAGATAAGACCTCACCTTTATAGCCCCAAATGACTTTCAGTAAACACATCAAAAATTCCATTAACTTTTATTTTATTGATACTTATAGTTAGAGTAAGATTAGATTTAATGTAAAAATGTTTTCTTAGATGAACATGGGTAAAACAAGGCACTGTAAAATTGTGATACTGCATAGCAGAATTGAGACAGTGTGCATTGCGGATGTGGATGTGTGACAATGCATTGTGGAGAATGGACATTCCAATAATTACGCCATCTAATACCACTGCACTGGTTAAATACCCACATTGGCAAGCAATCAAGAAACTTTCATTTACAGTCCTCCAAGTTCTAAGCATAAATTGGTAAGTGTGAGGTACAAACTTCAAATGCTGTGTAATTACTTTGGGTAAAATGGTGATAAGTGCCAAGAAAGCCTTAAATAACACTGGAATACCCACCAGGTTCAGCTACAAAACAGGTAAACATAGAAAAATATCTCATAATTATCTGAAGCAACAAGCTGGTTAGCACAAAATTGAAACATCTGATTAGTATTGCATAAATTCTAATACTAATAAATACTAATACTAATACTAAATAGTATATAGCATAAATAATATGCTATAAAATTTTGTTCTCAGAAATAAATGGCTAGAATATAATAACACCTTTGTAGGATTCACTTTTACAGTCCAGTTCCAGTTTGTTTATAGGCAATAAACTACATAAGACTGTAATTCGCTCATGTACACTTTTTATACCATATTTTTTATACTTTGTAATTTTTTAACCAAAATATTTAGACAGTACTGTTAAGCTTATACCTGTCTGGTTAATAGCTATGACCTATGGGGCATTTTAGTGTAGTTTATTTAGACAACCCCAAAAACCTGCAGTTAATACCACACATTTACCCAGTTAATACCTAACTCAAGGGTTAGCATTTTAATCGACATTCTTTCTTTAAAGCGTAATCATGATCCCTGTGAACTGCGGGCGATGTTATTTGCCAGGGTATCAGTAGAAATCAGTCTGAACATCTTCAGAAGTTGATGAGTTAGGGGAAGATCTTATGATAAATCCTGAATTAAATTTAATGATTTCAGTCTTTACAGGAAAGTTACTTCCAGACCAGGTTTCATTTCTGTATAGAAAACCAACCCAGCATCCAACACCTTTCCAATCACTCTAAACCTCATGACAGCACTGACCTAATGCGTTCTAGGAGGCATGTAATTAATATGGTTGATATTAGCACTGTGAGCATTGTCAGTGGCCTCACATTACGAGACAATGGCTGTACCTTTACGCGATTCATCAAACAATGAGTTAACAACTCTCAAACTTTAATTTGCATCACTGATTATAATTATCCTCTTTTTCTGCTTGTTCCATTCATCTCTCAGCACTGGGAAGGGAGTTAATTGCATTCTACTCTAAATAAAATCAAATCACCAGCTTTCATTATAAAACCAGTTTTTAGTAATTGGATGTCTGGCACTTTTCATTAGAAAGACTCTCAGTAACAGCAAGCAGATGAAATGAATCTGCTGTTCTGTCAGAATCTATTAACCTTTATGGAAAGCATGAACAAAAGTCTAACATTAGAGCTTCAAGTAAGAAAAAGCTTGAAAGCTGTGTCTGAACTAAACTTAAACATAACTCCCAAGCGCTCCTTTTACAGTATGGCAGTGTTAAAGCTGCATAAAGCTTATTCAGCATTATAATCTAACCAAGCAGAAGAAATTTGGATCACTACAAGTACTTACGTTCACCGTTGGACTCCATGCGTGAGGATGTGTTCACTGTATCTCCAAATAAGCAGTAGCGAGGCATCTTTAGCCCAACCACACCAGCACACACAGGACCTGAAACACACATACGCACTGATTAGGGACAGAAACACTAGCTGCAGTCTGTGATTTGGAAATGTGACTCATGCTGCAGGGGCCAAAGGACAGGTTTGTTTTTGTCCAACCGAGACCTTATTAAAATGGCAGTTTCCATTATTTATAACTGTCCTTAGCATAACTTCACTAACAGCGTGTGTTTCAAAACTTGCCTACTCTTCCGCTGTTTCACCATTTTTGGGATAATTCAGCAATATGATGCAATATGCCCCCCATATTGCATGAATTTATTCAAACCAGCAATCTCAAATTTGCTTAATGAAGTACTGAGTAACCAAAGCAGGTATTAGATGATAACTGATTGTAATACTGGTTTGCCACAAGGAAAAGCTTGGAAAGGGTTAAATGAACACACTGACATATGTAAAACCATTACTTACTGTATTAATACTATTTGCGTATTACTACTATAAATAAATAACAGTTTCCTGTCTGTAAAAATAGCTTTTTAAAAAATATTTAATGGTCCCAAGTGCCAAAAACATTTGCACAGTACTGGATAAACACAGGCATGTAAATATATAAACCACACTGTGAGCTTCCCAGTTTGAAAGAAACATTCTGGTCTGTTTAAAGCCAGTAAAATCTTCAAAGGAATCACAAGTTTCTTATTACTAAAGATGTTAGCAACATTATGCAAAGCACACCTATACATGTTGGAAAATAAGAAAACCATTCTTTAAAGATATTAACGAGAATGCCTTTGTATTATTGAGGAGCTCTGGCAAGCTCTATCCAGGTCACCATCAGTGCTAGATGTGCCTACAGAGTCTTTAGGGAGTCTGTAGCACAAGCCTGCATACTCATTCTTCCTAACTAGCAGCTCGTGGAGTACTCACCACTGTGAATACCGATGCGCAGTTTGAGCTGCTGGTCGGGTCGGTGACGGATCTTAAAGGTTTTGACGGCCTCCAGCAGAGCTAGGGACATGCGGGCGATCTCTCGGGCATGCAGCTTCCCGTTGCGTACCGGCAAACCAGATACAACCATGTATGCATCACCAATCGTCTCCACCTACACAACAAACACAGGTTTCCTAACGATGAATTTTGACACCAATAGTACACAGAGGGAAATTCCATTTTATTCTAAATCATGTGAATTATATTAATAATACACAGAGGAGTAATTAATCAAACAACACAGACACCTTGAACACCGGCCTGTTATCAACAAAACATACAGACAACTGTGTTGTAAAAGGTACACTGAGTTTCTGTTTAGAGATACCTTGTAAACATCGAAGTTGTCTATGATGGCATCAAAACAAGTGTAGAGGTCATTGAGGAGGGTCACAACCTACAAGGGAGACAACATCAGATCACAATGACAGATCTAGCCTGGAGCAGGATAAAAGACTTCAGTCCTGAAGGGCAACAGCACTGCAGAGTTTAGCATGCTGCTTCCTTTAACATATCACATTCAATCCATCAGCTAAATACAAAAGCCTTAAGGAGTTTAATTTGCTGTTAGTAGACAGAAAACACTCATCTCTGCACTAGTTCCATTCTTTACAATCTGCCATAGGCTATGCACCCTAAGCAGAGAGTCACAAATAAAATTACAATGTTTAATTTTATACATGGCAATCCCATCCACCACATTCCCAAAGCCCTGAAGTGTTCAATAAAACAGTAAAATAGAGGAGAACATCCCAACTGGGCTCCTCCACCACTTCTACCAAATCATAATTCATACGGTCTCAAAGTGTCTTTGTTCAAAAGTAAAATTAGACACATCTGTTATATTCAACAACCTATTTGAGTCCAACTACATTTTAAATATGTAAGATGAAATATGTGAGATGGGAACATCATAACCTGGATTTACATGTGAGCTCTGGATTCATCACAGAAATTATTAGCCGCAAATCACAGGCACTGCTAATCACCTTAAGCTGATGAATTTAAATTTCAGAATTGTACCCGTGGATGAAAAGGGCCTCCTAGCTGATGTAATTCACAGTTGCAGTATTAACATTTGATAATTATCAGGTATAAATACATCAAATAAGCAAACTAAGACGCTGCTGGGGCCCCGAAGCCACAGCCATCACAAGCTGGCAGAACACTGTGTACTTGACATCACAGAGTCTTACAGCCGCGGAGAACAAATCAAAGCTATGATAAGATAACAGGATTTGCCTTCCACTGTAATTTGCTCCAGAATAGAGTGTCTGCTAAAAATGTACTTGTACATGTTTTGAAAATGGAACGAAGTTTAACATGCATAGTGCATAAGGACTAAAACAAAGCAATTCTATTTTGAAAATGGATCACAAACTCGTCACATCTGGATAGCATAACATTGTAGTACAGATGATAGTGTTAATTAAGTTGTCTTAGTAGAAATAATACAGCTGTAGGATCCTGCTACTCGGCTCGCTCTGCCATGGACGCAGGAGGCGAGACCAGGTAAAGAGGCAGCATGCGCAGGCACTCATTATGTGCCTGGAGACAATTTTTGTTAATTGTTTTTGTTGTGTGGACTTGTACAGCAAATGTACAGCACTATTGATTGTGCTTTGTGGTGCTGGGTTGTGGGGATTTGTAGTGTCTATGCGTTTTCCAGTGTTCGTGTGGTGGTACTCCCTCCACCACTCTGCTGCTGTGTTCAGTGAAAGAGCATTCACTAAAAGTGCTATGTTTCCCACTTCTTACTCTATAACAAGTCATATTACACTTCAATTAACTGAATTAGTTAAGCTATTTTTGGTGTCATTTGCAGGTGTAGTCTTCTCAACATATAAACTGACATGTAAAAATAAAAGTGAACTGATCTGATATAAATACATTGAATATGAGGAGTGCATCTGTGTCTTGGTCTAAGATGCCAAATAGGTGGTGTAAAAAAAAAAAATTAAAAAAAGAATATTTTATTTTGTTGTTGTTGTCCACAGAAAGATATGTATCTCAAATTTCCTTGTTCTGTATCATTTAAACAAATCTGCTGCCATTTACATTGTCTGAAATTTCATGATGAATAAGTCAGTAGAAATTCTCCAAAATAACTTCTGGTTCCAAACATTCTGGCTTCACTTACTTACAACGTAAAGCAGGTTGCTCCTCTGTCCTGTACAGATGATTTTTGGTTTTTGGTTTTTGGTTTTATCCATGTTTTTACTCCAAGAACTCACTTCCCCCTCCAAGTACAAACCAATAAAAATATTAAAAACATGAATACAAAGTGTACCTGCATGGGTGTGCTCTCTGCAGACAGTGAAGTGAAGCCCACAATGTCGCTGAAGTAAATGGTGACTGAGTCGAAAGCCTCAGCCTGTACCGTCTCTCCTCTTTTCAGCTGCTCTGCTACTGAACTGCAGCACAAAACAAATTTTTACACAGCGCCAAGACACTGAAAGCGTGGCACCTTCAGGGCCAGGTATGGTAAGACTCACTGGGGCAGTATCTGGTAAAGTAAGGCCTCTGCTTTGCGTTTCTCTTCCAAGTAGGCCTGCGTCCTCTCCTCCACCAGCTCCTCCAGGTTATTAGCGTACTGCTCCATGCGAGAGAGCAGGTTGTCCAGGATATCCCTGCTGACCTCCCTAAAACAGCAAGCCCACAGAGACAGGGAGCAAACAGTGAGTGCTGGAGTGATGAGCCGTGTGATGCTTCTGTTGTGCAGATGAATGAAGCAAGAATCATTTCAAGGAGAAAAACGGTGGTGCTTGAAGGAAACTCACTAAATCACTAAGTCTGTTTTCTCCAATGTGCAAGCATAACAGAGGTGGACAGTCACCAATTACATGGTACAATTAGCACAGTAACATTTACTTACATATACTTCTATTTCTAAATCCTTTCTTGGGTTTAAAGACATTGTGTTCTGTTAGCTGAGCCTCTGGGCTGCAGCACATATCTCTCATTTTAAAGCGTTAGAGTTTTACAATTTCAACTTAGACTGCAAGGTTCCCAAAAAGTAGGTCCTACTCTGGTATGTCAGGCATGAATTGAGAAATGTAACTGCAGGTCTTTAGGCAATGCTGTAGTTTAAGGGTGGGTTGGGGTTTCTTTCTTTATAGTTTTTTAATATCTTTTTAAATAGCTTTTTGGATAGAACACCCTTACGTCTGATAATTTATTGACTACAGTAAAGCACTTCTACCTGAGTATGGGTTTATCCTACTCTAACCACCTCTGGAGAGACAGAAAGAAAAAAGCTAAGAACCATATAAGGAGAATGGAAAAAAAATATTGTCTTGGGTTCACAATAAACTATGATTTCAGAAAGGAAACTAAATTTACTTGTTACACAAAGCTTACTCTCTGGATTGCCACTGCACTCATTCTACATGGACTCTCTTGCACATGCGTATAACACAACACTCAAACTGAGCCCTCATTGGCTGCATATCATTGCAATAAAAAAAAAAGTGAGGCTGAGACCTGTTCTGTTTGCGCAGGAGGACTTTAACGTGGCTGAACTCGGGCCGCTCCGTCGGCTCCTCAGCCCAGCAGCGCTGCATTAGCAGCCCCAGCTCCTCACTGTGAGCCTGAGAGTTAACTGTCGGCCGCAAATACGGCCACTCACCCAGAGCCACACGATCCACAATCTCTACAGAGAGAGAGAGAGAGAGAGAGAGAGAGAGAGAGAGAGAGAGAGAGAGAGAGAGAGAGAGAGAGAGAGAGAGAGAGAGAGAGAGAGAGAGAGAGAGAGAGAGAGAGAGAGAGAGAGAGAGATATAAGAGAGAGTATAATTAACCTCCACCTCTGGCTTTCACCTCTTATAACAGTTTTGTGAACTTTGCTCTGGCTCAGCGGGAACTGCTCAGATGAACAATAGCCAGTTTCCCGACTGCAAACACAACAGTGTATTTAAAGTGCAATGAAAAGAAGTGAAAATATTTTTTCAGCTCATTTGAGTCACCTGTTTCATTTTAATAAGCACATCATTCTCAGCTCTCTCCCCTTTTCCATTTTTCATCCTCCGTTCTGTCTTATATCCTCAGCTAAATCTACATGTGCAGCTTCTAACGTCTGTCATTAAGAAAGGAATGGGGGGTCCATGAATGCTGTTATTTTATCAGCACACGTTCTGCCTACTCGGCACTGAATTCCTACATGCAAGTGTCTTTTCTTAGTTGACTGACGTACTGAATACAATTAAAGCACTTTGCATTTTTACACATTAGTAAATGGTATACGTGCGTCAGGCATTCCGTATGTACGGCAGAGGCACTAGACAGGAGAGCAGCTGCCATTTCGATTCAATCAGAGCACTTAGGCTGTACTGAGTGTGCAGTGTGAAAAAAGTCTCTTTACCAGCCTCTTCTGTGATGACCCCAAACATACAGCTGCTGCTTAAAAGAGCAAGACGTGCCTAACAAACTTCTCAGAGCTCAACATCACTGAACGCAATCTTCTTAAATACCTGTTTCCTGGTGTTTTCTAATGCTGAAATACATATAACTGATTCATTAGGCTACCCTGTATTGTGTCTGATTCAAACAGTCTGACGTTCTGACTTTTAAACTGCTCTACACTGATTAGGTGAATATACGTACATTCATTTTACTTTCTTTCTTTCTGATGCTCTGCTTATCATTGCCATATTTATGCCTCAGTGTATCTGGCTTTTTGCCCCTAATCTCATTACAATGATGACCATGTGCTGCTGCGCTCAGCCTCATGCTGGCAATTTGTATGAAATTTTTAGGTGACTCTCACTGTCTGAGCCTGAGTGAAATAGACACTGTGGAAAAAGTCATTATCTTTGCTCTTTTGGAGATAACTCTGTATGTATAAGTATGATTTCTATGTTATGAGGATGTGTGTGTGTGTATTTGTCTCAGCTCATAGCTGCCCCTTATTATTTGATAGCATCAGTGAAGTGCACAGAATGATGTTGGCCAGGGCTAATGGCTCTAGAGGCCAGAAATAGTACATCTAGCTGAACTGACTCAACACCAAGCTCACCCCTGACTTTCTCCCTCTCCACTTTCACTCTCACTGCTGCCCACTGCAGCAGGGTGCCTACCTTTTCTCCTGTCATTTGTTACTACATAGAGTGTTAATATGTCTATAGGTGACTAAGATGCCACCTTAACACAACGCTCTCACCACATTAATGACATAAAACTAAATCGTCAGTGTTAAATGAACCATTACTTTCAGGTCTTCCAGACAAAGGATCCTACTGAGCATAAACATCTGTGCTGGCTTCCTCACAGCTTTTGAAAAATGCAAGAGGTTTTGTAATGATAGAAAATGTACAGCATATAACTAATGTGCTTCCACTTACAAAGAGAGGGAACAGTCAATCAATCAATCATGTAACACTTATTTACTTAGTGTGTGATGTGAGTCTAATATATTAGTCTTGTGCAAGTTCACAGATTTTAAATCATTAGTAGAACAGTAGGAATGCTTTATATAAAAAGGAAGAATTGTTAGATGTGTCTTAAGAGATTAAGAGAGCTGTATAGCACTGAGAGTTAAGTTAAAGGGGCCGTATCATGGAAAAACAAATTTCCCCCACTTTTTAAAACATAGAAAACTGATGCAGTATGTAAACACAGCTAAAACCTACAGTTCATATAGTCCAGGTCTGGAAAACAGCCTATATAGGATTCACTCTGTAATGTCACAAAATCCCAGTTCCATTCATACAGTGCCTTTCTTCATACCCGAGATCAGTTTACAAAAGAGAGAAAAAACACAGTAAGCAGGAGAATACAAGTACTGAGAACTGCTATAATACAGAACAGCCAACTACAACATCTGTCTGTCACTTGCATATATCTTATCAGTCTTATAGGCAGAGTAACAAGAACAGTCTTTTTAATTCTAGGGGATGAAGAGAGGTTGGAAAAATTGTCATGTAAAAATGAATGATGGCTACATTTGGTACAAAAACTGCACTAATGGGGAAAAATAAAATAAAAAATAGAGGACTGTCAAGAAAAAAAAACAACAAAAAAGAAAACCATTATTTAGTAATCTGCTTTAGCTTTTACTTAAAAAACATTAGAAAAATGACTTATTGTTTTTTTCTTAACAACCACAATGTTTTGTTTATCATATCATATATGGAGGTATTAGAGTACTTTCAGTAGCATGCAATAGTCAAGACAAAGTGGTTAGATTTTTTTTTCAAACTGTAAATCTTGATATGCAAATTTACACAACAAGATTGGTGGTACAAAGCAGCCCTGATTCGGCCGGGAGTATAACTGACCCAGACCAGGATACATTTATATATTTATTTCATAGATTTATCTGTACAACTGTATGTTACATATAACTATACTTTTAACTATATATAATAATGACTATACTGTTATTATTACACAATATTTACTATATTATAGATGTCTATACACATTTATAGCAATGCTTGTTATTGCATATTTGCACTGCCGACTGCATAATTGTGTATTTGCACTTTCGAAGTTTACACTGTTTACACTGGTTAACTGTACTACTGTCACCACTCATACATACTGTGAGACGTTTTCTATTTCTGTTTTGTATATTCTATTTATTTTATATTCAATCTTTATTTTGTGTTGTAATCTCTATCTATCTATCTATCTATCTATCTATCTATCTATCTATCTATCTATCTATCTATCTATCTATCTATCTATCTATCTCTAAACAGAAAAGAGTTTATTGCATTAGAGCCTCCTCTGCATCGCTGCAGTGCCTCTTCAGAATAATTGTTGGAAGAGATAGATATAAGATGTGAAAGGACTCTGTGAAGATGGAGTCAACCGCCATTGTCACTGAACCACTCTGGAGTGGAAGCTGATGGAACTGCGCTATTTTAGACCCTCTTAACCTCCATCCACACTGACACTGGATGTCATACAAATTGCTCTGAAACCCAGTCTTTGAGAAGACAAGTATGTCATTTCATAGATCCATTACCTCCCTCATGAAAACTACACTACATTGAAATGAATTTCTACAAGAACTCAAGCCAAACCAAAATGCCATTAACATTGGACAAAAATTGTAATAAGACTATTTCAGACTATGTCCAGCTTTTACTGAACATGTGCTTTTTGGTTTAAAAGTTAGTCTGTAGTGTTTAAAATTAGGCTGCATTGTAAATATAGGGTTAAGGATGAGCTTTCATGTGAGTATAGAGTTAAAGATAGAGGTTTAGTGTTAGACTGTATGATTGTACAAAGTTAAAGATGAGGTTTAGAGCAAGTCTCTAGATTTATATAGAGTTAAGATGAGGTTTAGGGCTAGACTAGAATTATATAGAGTTAAAGATGAGTTTTAGTGCTAGACTATAGGGTTGAATAGTGAATAGTTAGACAGTACACCTATATAGAATTAAAGATGAGGTTTAGTTAGTCTGTAGGGTTAAATATAGATAAGTATGTAATTTTTAGAGTTAGTCTGTAGGGTTATATAAATAAAGTTGAGGTTTAGGGTTAGGCTGTATTGTTATTATATTTAATGCTTGAATTTAGATTGTAGTGCTTTAATGTTATTGTAGTGTAAAAGATTAGGTTTAATGCTAGACTGTAAGGTTAAACACTATTAAAGATGACGTTTGGTGCTAGACTGCAGGGTTAAATAGTGTTAAAGATGAGAGTTAGGGTTTAATTGTGGATTTATATAGTGTTAAAGATGAGAGTTAGGGTGCTATTGTAGAGTTATATAGAGTTAATATAACTTTGGGGTTTGGGGTTAAGCTGTAGGGTTATACAGTGGTGAAGTTGAGGTTTATGGTCAGGCTTTAGGGTTATGTAGTGTAAGATATGTGATTTAGAGTTAGACTGTAGGGTTAAACAGTTTTAAAGATGAGGTTTAGTTTTAGACTGTAGAGTTATTATAGAGTTAAGGGATAAGGTTAAGGGCAAAACTGAAAGTTTTATACTATTAAAACTGAGGTTTAAGGTTAGGTATAATGGTTAACACAGTGTCAGAAGTTAAATTTTAAGGTTAGTCAGGGTGTATACAGACATATCTGTCTGACCTTTTGGACTGAGTGAGTCTCCCTCTATGTAGAAGACTCCTCTGCGCAGCGCCACCTCTTGTAGGATGATGCCAAAACTGTAGATATCTCCTTTCTGCGTGCCACAGGCAGGGGGGCTGCCCATCCTCAGCAACTCTGGTGCCATCCACAGCTTCCCTACAATAAGCACAGCACCCTGTCAGAAAACATGGCCACAGGGTACACAGGCAAGCCAGACTGGTGCCGTCATAACTATCAAAACTCACACTGTCACATAAAATACATTAATTGCAGCCTTTCTATGTATTTAACTAATTGCAGAGATCAAAATCCACAATGACAATTACCATTAATTACATGCCTTTCTGATTAAGTGTGTAGGCCTACAGTTCAGCTGCAGAGACAAAAGGCTCTAAATGAGAGCTTGTCTACCACAAATGCCATTAATCCATTAGAAAATAATTGGTATTTAAATGTTGGTGCAAACAATCAGACATTAAGATGAATATTTTAGAGATGGTCATTATGACAATTTATCTTCAGTCGAATAGTGACAAGTATATGAATAGTACTTTTCGTGCGTGCACCAAAGGGCACACGATTTAAAAGAGATGCCATGAAAATATGAAGAAAATTTCATTTTCACACTAATTCAAATTACCAGCCAGTCAGTTTGTTTAAATTATTTCCACCACATCAGCAGAACTATTGCTACACAAAGAAAAATTCAATTACACCCTTAGGTAATAACAAAATCAACATAAGCAATCTGTTGATGGGAGCTCCACAATAGACTACTTGATGTTTGTTAATTTTCACAAACTGAATACTCATTTTTAATGTGTATTGTGTAGAAAATGTTCAAGGTTTTAACTCCAGTTGTCAGCTTAATTCTAGGATTTATTGCTACATCAAAGTGCTGATTATGAGCTGCATGCTTCCCTTTTTGCTATTTTGCTGTTCTCCCTCCATTTGCCTTGGCTCACATTCTTTTATTCATTGGCCTTGCAGGGTTTTATTGCGTCTATTACTGCTTTATTTGCAGAGAAAGCTCTGCGATGACACCACAGTCAAACCATTGCTGCTACTCAGAATCCCATGAATGATGCTAAGTATCAGTTCGTATGACTCACGCGCATAGTAGGAGTGGGCGTCCTCAGGGTTAGATTCAGTCCTAAAGCTGGACAGCCCATAGTCTGTGATCTTCAGTACAAAGCGGTTATCCACCACACAGTTAGAGGACTTCAGGTTGCCATGGGAAATGATCACGCTGTTGTGAAGGAATGCCATGCCCTGTAAAGAAAAAAACAGAGGTTGGAAAGAGTGCTAGGTGAAACTACATAAGAAAAGAGGGATCAAAAGAGCAGACAGTTTTCAGACTGCAAACACAAAAACAAATGTGCTAGTTTCCAAAGCTTCTGGTAACAAGCAAAAGCTGACAACATGAAATAGCATGAAACTGTGATGCTGATAAAACATCAAGCTCTCACTGAATCTATACCAAATTCAATGTACCCAGAGAGTCTGGCATCCAAAACTACCTAGGTAGTCTAATCTCTAAAACTAGTTAGATAGTCTAAAACCTAAATTCAGACATCCCAAGGAATCTACAACCTGAAGTCAGACTCGCAAGGGAGTAGAAATCCAAAGAACCTAGAAGGTCTACAATCTAATGTCAGATTAGCAAGGGTTTATGAAATCTTAAATCAAACTACATAGAAAGTCAAAATTCTAAAGAGCCTAAAGAACCTACAATCTAAAATCAAACTACCCAAGGAGAGTAAAATCTAAAATCAGACAACCCACTGAGTCTACAGTCTAAACTCAAACTACACATGAAGTACACATTTAAGATCAGACTACTCAATGAATCTAAAATCAGACTACCAAGGGAGCCTAAAATAATAATAATAATAATAATAATACAAGTCAGAGTATCCAAGGAGTCTACAATCTACCTGTGAGTCTAAATTCGAAAATCAGAATAACCAGTGAGTTTAAATTACATAATACCTGTGTTTAAATTAGAATACCAGTGGAGTCCACAATCTAAAATCTAATTACCTAGGGAGTCTAAAATTGTCTCTAAAAGTCTCTAAAATCTAAAATCAGACTAAATAGGAAGTGTAACATCTAAAATCAGACAACCCAAGGAGTCTAAAATCGAATAACACAGTGTGTTATTCTGGTCTTAAACAACAGTAGGAGAAAAAGATAAATGTGGCCAACAACTGAACACATACCTTTACAATGTCATTGATTAGTGAATATTTGAACATCCAATCCAGTGTGATGCTTTCATTCTCTAGAATGTCCTAAACACACACACAAAGACACATTACACATCAAGCATAGCAGGGAAAAGATTTCAGTTTCACAGAATTCACTAAATTCTGGTGTACTATGCAGCATCATTGAGAACTAGATGACCAGCTCAGTTGCTTCACATTAAACAGGACAGAACGATTTACCAAAGCAGATGCTAAGCAAAAACTGACAGCATTTAGGCTGGTACATATCCCTCTGAATGCAGTATTACATTACACTGTTAAAACAAATCTAGGAGAACAGTGTGCATATGAGTCGTGCTATAAAAACCAAAGCTGCATGCTCATACAACACAGCACAGCATTCAGGGCACATTATTCTGCATGCAGAGATTCTTGACCGTTAAAGATTACTGATCAAAACCGGTATTAGCAAATAAATAACTTAATACTGGCAGTATTTTATAACAATAAAAATAGTAAACAGAAAAAGTTCAGGGCACATGGTAAGGGAATTAGGATGTGTGTGTTGGCTGATATTTTTTTATCAAACTCTACAGGTTTTCCATCACCATCCTCAATATTTTATTAGTATGTTGACAAGTGTGATATGGTATGGTATGTTATGATAGAGTATGATACAGTACAGTATGTTATGATACAGTATGATATGTCATGATGCAGTATGATACAGTATGGATTGTATAATATAATATAAAACAGTATGTTATGATACTATACGATATAGTATGTAATTCTATGATACAGTATGATATGGTATGGTATGTTATGTAACAGTATGATACAGTATGATACAGTATGGTGTGTTATAATATAATATGGTACAGTACGTTATAATCCAGTATGATACAGTATGGTATTATATAATATAATATAAAACAGTATGTTATGATACTATACGATAAAGTATGTAATTCTATGATACAGTATGATATGGTATGGTATGTTATGATACAGTATGATACAGTATATTATGTTATAATACAATATGATACAGTATGGTGTGTTATAATATAATATGGTACAGTACGTTATAATCCAGTATGGTACAGTATGGTATGCTATGATCCAGTATGATGCAGTACGTTATGTTATGATACAGTATGATACAGTTTAGTATTTTATAATATAATATAGTACAGTATGCTATGATCCAGTATGATGCAGTATGGTATGTTATCATACAGTATGATACAGTTTAGTATTTTATAATATAATATAGTACAGTATGCTATGATCTAGTATGATGCAGTATGGTATGTTATCATACAGTATGATACAGTTTAGTATTTTATAATATAATATAGTACAGTATGCTATGATCCAGTATGATGCAGTATGGTATGTTATGATACAGTATGATACAGTTTAGTATTTTATAATATAATATAGTACAGTATGCTATGATCCAGTATGATGCAGTATGGTATGTTATGATACAGTATGATACAGTTTAGTATTTTATAATATAATATAGTACAGTATGCTATGATCCAGTATGATGCAGTATGGTATGTTATCATACAGTATGATACAGTTTAGTATTTTATAATGTAGTATGGTACAGTAAGGTATGATTCAGTAAGATACTTTATGGCATGGTACACTATTTCTTTTCTGACAGTATAGTGATGCTAATATCTTTGATTTTCTACATCAGCACACTACATTATTCTGCCACATAAGTGAACATGAGCACCTACTGGAAGCACAGGCATTACATAACAGTTTCAGTCATGTTCTTGAACCAGCATCACTTTGCTCTGAACTCTGAATAGTTCTTTTGGAACACAGAGTACGACTATGCTGTGTAATGACAATGTGTGTGCAGACATTTCCTGTTTAGTGCTGATGCCATGGTTACCATTGAACAGATTTCTATGATTAACGGCTTAAAGGACACGCAGGGGGTGGAGGATAGAGGGGTACACAACCGCATGTTTAGATTTATTTCAAAGCTGTGCAGGGTGTGAAGTGAAGGCAGAGTGTACCTGCAGACTGCCTCGTGGGCAGTACTCTGTTACAATGCAGACATTAGGAGGCTCAATGGAAGCTCCAATAAAGCGAGTCAAATGATCATTCTGCACATCCCGCATCTGAAAAACAGTGGAGAGAGAATAATACACAGACACACCCACACACACACACACACTATCTGCAGGAAAATGCTAAACGTACCCGGGTAGCTAACATATAGCATATCTAGAGTGGTCAAAGTGGGACGGTCACTACTATTACAGTCGTGGTCATAAGTTTTGAGAATGGCACAAATTTTGGTTTTCACAAAGTTTGCTGCCTCAATTTTTTTTTTACTTTTTGACAGATGTTTATATGGTATAATGAAGAACAATTATAAGCATTCCATACGTGTTAACTTTTTATTGACAAATACATCCAGTTTAAGCAAAGACTTAATATTTACAGTGTTGACCTTCTTCTTTAAGACTTCAATTCGCCTCAGCATGCTGAATATCAGCTTCTGGACAAAATCTTAAATGATGGCAACCCATTCTTACCTAATCAGTGCTTGGAGTTGATCACAGTTTCTGGGTTTTTGTTTGTCCACCCTTATTTTGAGGATTGACCACAAGTTTAATGGGATTGAGATCTGGGGAGTTTTCTGGCCATGGACCTAAAATTTTAATGTTTTGTTCACAGATCCGCTTGGTTATCACTTTTGCCTTGTGACATGGTGCTCCATCATGCTGAAAAAAGCATTGTTCATCTCCAAATTGCTCCTGGATCACTGGGAGAAGTTGCTCTTGGAGGATGCAATCCTTTATTCATGGCAGTGTTCTGAGGCAAAATTTTGAATGAACCCACTCTCCTGGATGAGAAGCAATCCCATACATGAATGGTCTCAGAGTGCTTCACGGTTGGCATGAGACAGGACTCATGATAGCGCTCACCTTTTCTTCACCTGACAATCATTTTTCCAGATGTCACTAACAGTCTGAAGGGGGCTTCATCAGAGAAAATAACGTTACCCCAGTCCTCTGCAGTCCAATCCCTATACATCCGGCAGAATGTCAGTCTGTCCTTCATGTTTTTCTGGGAGAGAAGTGGCTTCTTTGCTGCCCTTCTTGACACCAAGCCATCCTCCAAAAGCCTTTGTCCCATTGTTCAGATGCACTCACACTTGCCCTCTGCCATTCCTGAGCAAGCTCTGCACTGGTGGTGACCCGATCTCCTAGTTGCATCCTCAATAGGAAACTGTCCTGATACTTTCTTGATTGCCTTCTTCACTGTGTTTGAACAACTGTACTTGATGATTCGATAAATGGTTGATGTCCTTGCCTGTGAGACCCTTTTGATGCAATGCAATGATGAATGCATGTGTTTCCGTGGAGTTAACCATGGTTAATAGAAGAAACCGTTAAAGCACCACTACCCTTTGAAAGCAACCAGTCTGCTCTTCTAATAAGCATGACAGAGTAATATCAGTTAGATCCTGAGCTAACAAGATCGTCACTGAAATGATGTTTGCAGATCATTCTGTGGGCTGCAATGCAGTAATTTTTGGGATATGTTAATTTTGCATAGCAGGGAATGACTTTGCAATTAATTGCAATTCATCTCATCACTCTTCACAATCTAGAGTTAATACAAAGCACCACCATAAGAACTGAGGCAGCAAACTTTGTGAAAACCAACATTTGGGGCATTCTCAAAACTTTTGGTTACAGCTATATATTGGTAATTAATTCATTTATGAGTGTTTTTTATGTTATGATCATGCAATATATAACATATTAATTTATATACATAGAATTCAGAACTACAAATATACAAGCATTAGTCAGATCCTGCTGGTGTGGGTTTCCTCTGTTTCAGTTGTGCACACAAAATCAATTTGAGCACTAATAGTTCCTCCTTTTGGAGAGTGTTCAGACTGCTGAACATGGCTTTATAAGGACTGGCAGATTTGTTTATTTTTTTCATTTATAAAGTGCAAACTTATTACTAAAATAAGTCTTGACTCATGAATGAACTCTAAGTAATTTCCTTTGTTTATTTCCTATTTTTAAATCTTGAATATCTTTTTGTCAGTACTTGGCCACTCTTTCATTCAAATGATCATGAACTCTGTCTATTTCTCAGTCGGTATTGAAATATTTGTTTATTTTCTAGAAATCTAGGAGTAACAACATGTCCCCCAATAAACTTACATGCTTCAGTTCAAACAGCACTTTCCTGGTCAGTTCAATGCGTTTCCTGTTGACATATTTGATGGCCACTATGTTTCCCTGGAGATCAGATAAACATGTTAAGCATAAGCAGTGAAGTGTGCATTCTTTCTCAGTCAAAGAAATCTATTGAAGGTTAACCTCAGCATGGCAGGCAGGCAGTGTGAGGAGGTGTATACCTTAAAGTAGGCAGTCTTAGCAAACACTTGGAAGTTCCCGTCAGCAGTCAGCAGAGAGCCGTAGTTGGAGCCTCGCTGCAATGGAAAGAATGAAGAGTCTTTCTAAAAGAGACAGTTCAGGCAAAAATCAAACAGACAGTTTACCTCGACCCAAAACACAATCAGTCAATAAGATATGCTTATGATCTGAGGCTTATTTTTTAGTTTAGCACTGCAGCTACAAGGATAACGTAAATAACAAATAAAGGAAACTCATCAGTGATCATGTCATTAACCACATATTTGAAATCATTGCTTCAAACCATATCTCTAACAGACTTGTACATGTGGTTTCTAACATTATCATTTTGTATTCTGACATTTTGTAAGACAAACTGTTAATTTAATCTATTAATACAGACTAAAGGACTTTTTATAGACAACACTATGTCATATAGCATCAGACACTATATGTTAGGCTTTACATGGCAAAACTTGCAACTTTAGTAGATAAATATAAAGAGAACATAAATCATCACTAGAAACTTAGTTGCAATAGTTACAAACATCTCAACTTTGTGGTATTGTTAAACAAAATAATACCACAATGTTGAGATGTTTGTAACTATTGCAGCTAAGTTTCGAGTGAATCGAATGATGCTTTATATTCTCTTTATATTTATCTACTAAAGTTGCAAGTTTTGCCATGTAAAGCCTAACATATAGTGTCTGACGCTGTATGACATAGTGTTGTCTATAAAAAGTCCTTTAGTCTGTATTAATAAATTAAATGATGTATTAGATGACTGAAAACAAGACTCTCCTGATTAATTTTATGTAAAGTTGGTAGTTTTTCCACTTGGTTAGATATATAGAGAAAAGACAGATACAGAAATAAGAACAGCAAAAACAGCTGGAAAAATAATACAAAGACAAATATGCACACATAAATAACACATGGTGTGGGATATGAAAACAATATACCATATTTTTAACATGATAAGCTGATAAATGTAGTTCATGTATGTAACTTTCATTGTTTTTTTTTTGTCATGCAATCGAAACTGCATGGACATAATGCTAAAAGCAAACTTCAGAAAACTGGGAAATTTGAAAAAAGGGGAAATTTCCCCTTCCTCTAAAACACTACCAAGACCTTTAGCCACTCACCAGAGAGAGGGTGAGTTTGCTACCCGCACTGCGCAGCACCTTCTCCAGATTGCTCATCTGCATGTCCTCCCAGGAGATCCTCCAGAGTTGAGCCGCCAGCTCCTTCTCCAACTTCAGCTTCCTTTTATATGTAGGTGAGTGAGCAGGTGAGAAAGAGAGAACGGATGAGGGCCATCGTTGTGGAAATGAGGAGACAAACACAAAAACAGACAGAGCATCCAGAAGAAGATGCTCACTTTGTATGTTCTGATGGAATTCCATAAGCACTCACCTGTATATGAAGACAGTGACGGTGAAGATGATGACGAGGATGAAGAACACAACAATAGAGACCATCTGATGTATTGTAATTGTCCCTGAAAACAGAATGGAGAGAAAGAGGCTTTTCATTGGGAATGCTTTCAGCTATTGAAGAGGCCAACGATAAAGTGGATTGTTTAAAGAATGGAGGAGGAAGAAGTGCAGACGACTATAGACATGCGATGATGATGCATGCTACAAAGAAACAAACGGTAATGAGAAGAGGCTGTGGCTGTTGATAACAGCTGCAGATACAGTACCCATGTTTGACTGAATGCATGTTTTTTATCGCTTTAAATAAAACATTTAAATGGCTTTGAGTGTTTTTCTAAGACAAGTGTAAATGAAAGGTTTCATGCTAGGGAGGCACGAGGTTGAAAAGAAAAGGCAACATTGCAATATTTCTTTGTTCTGATATGAAAAAGATGCCTGATGGCTGAAATGATTGTTGTTTTGAGTGTGAACTATACTTTCCTGAAGTATAGTGGCGTATTTTTGGTGGGAAATAAGGGCGTTCATTACACTGATTATTACACTCCCCAGTACACTGCTGTATTCATACAGTTCTCTTCTGTCAATCCAAGTCCGTAATCAATTACCCTAAAATAACCTTAAATAAAGAGCTCATCATCATGTGAATTTCAGTTAGGACTTTATTAGGACGGAAGCTGTTTGACATCAACAGATAATGAAACAAGATTACACAACCATCCTAATTAGACTCGTCTTGCTAAATACTGTCCTAACTTTAGGATAAACACTAAATGTGTCCTAAGTTCTGCTTTAACTCTCAGTATCTATGTCTTTATGCAGTGACAGGCTTCATAGTTCCCTATAACTACTATAACAGCTGAATGATACTACATTTGTCTACATAGTAAAACTGAGCTTTTGCTTTTAAACAGTGTTTTAAAAAACTGCCAACACAAACTCCACCATCCTCTCTTGTGTGCTGAACTCCGATTCCTCTTCTCGTGCACACATGCCATGCGCTTTACTATTCTAATCTTTAATCTAATCTAAACTATACTTCTCAGTAAATGCCAGAACAGAACCTAAAACCACACAACAAGAATTTCACAGAAGTATAGATGTTTAATGTAACAAAGGCAGCAGCTAAAACACATTTAGGAACGAAGACGCTCTGTAAAAACAGCAGGTAACACACATTTATATTCACCTCCAGTTTATTACACCTCAATTTTGTTTTGACCTTTTCAGATCGGCATCAGCAGCTGTCTGGCATTGTTTTTGATTACGTGTTTACACTTCAGCTGTGCACGTGTGGTCGGATGCTTGGTAACAGGGATCCCACTTGATTGTCGACTTTGTTCAAGTAGGTTGAGAAAATTGGAGTAAATGATGTTATCAGACAGGCTTCTCGTGTAGATTAATCATAGAGAATGAGAACCTTGCCAGTTTTCTTTTTGTATCAAACAGAAGAAATGCTGTAGCGCGACATCTTTGATTCATTTTGCCTTATTTGACATTGCATGTTCTGCAATGTGACACACGCATGTCGCCAAGGATGTAGATTTGTTCTTGACATTGGTGGGGACATATGAATCTAGCTCCACCCTGATATACTACATATGGTATTCTACGTGCTTTTAAACTTTTCTGAATAACAATTCATAATAGTCTCATACATCAGCAATAATAAAAGTAGCTGGAGCTGCATAATCTCACAAAACCAACAGAATAACAATCACAGAAAAAAAAATCTCTCTCAACGTGTCAATGAGCGTACAAGACAGCCACAGTGCAAATGAAACAGGCCTCTGACACAGAGTTTCAACCAAAGTTAGACATGCTACACTGGGAGACTGTAAGAGAACTGACAGTTGGCAGCTTGTTGTTCAGTTAATTTACAAACCATGTTATTCACAGCTACAGACAGTGAGCCTGCTGTATGCTGTGTGCCAAAGCCTAGCATCACCATTAACATAGTTATGATTTACACGTTTCTTTAAAAAAATAGCCACCTTCTCTTTTCCTGCCATCTTCACACGCTCACGTTTGACACCCATGAGTCTTGCACAGTAAGTCTCGCATACAACTGAAAAGTTTTCCTGCCAGTTTTGGCGCTGCTAACAACCAAACCTAGCTACAGAGTCTCACGTGACATCAGGGAAAGGCACAGCCAATCACACTGGCCATATGTGTTACGGGAGGTAGGACTCAAGTAGAGAACGTTATTAAACCCTTATTTCATCTCTAGGTTAATGAGACGTTGACAGATCGTTTCGTTTTTTTTTTAGAGGGGATCAAATTATTGGTGAGGACAATTCAATAATCGATGGATATTGGTGGGGACACGTCCTTGCTAATTCTACGTCCTCGAATATCATGGTGATGATGCTGAAGTAATACATCGTGCAGCCCTATTTTGTTCCAAATCATATATATATATATACATGGAGAGGTGAACAATATCAGGTGAAAAAATAAAAATGTGAAATGTTATTTCACAAATTTGCTGTATTCACTCTGCAATGTGAATAAATAACAATAAGGGATTACCTGCGAGGTGTGTCCAAACAGATAAGTAATGTAGATGTGAAGATGTTGCACTCACGCGCGATACAGGCGGGCTTCTCGTTCTTGAAGCCACAGAAGGGCACATCAGGGGGGACGAAGCCACCTGGCCACTGGAAGGCCATGCCTGGCAGAGTGGTCATTTGCTTCTGCGTACCATTGTACACCGCCACAATCTGCACAAGAAGCAACAGAAAATAATTGACAGGGAAATGCCAGTGTTGTGGCACCAATTTTAAAAAGTCTGCAAATGAGGACAGAATGTAGGCTGTAGATATTCTAACTTCTAGAGGGCTCATTTGGAAAAACTTCGCTTTAATTCCGAGAACACATCCACATCATGGAAAGCTGAGTTTTCCTTGCATTTTGAAATGATAGAGTTGGATGTCTCATGCACTGTTGAGTACATATACTGAAAGCAGCTGCAAGACCAGCCTGATTTAAATTCACTGTTTATGTGTAGTCATAATAAATTTACATATATTCAGCCTGCATGTGCGCTTATAAAGTTGTTTTTTGAAAGAGGCTCATGCCAACCAATCAGAACACAGATCATTTACATTCTAAGAGATGAAGAGAAGTTAGTAAATGGTCATGTAAAATTAATTAGGTCTATTGCTGATAAACAAAACAAAACATATAAATGAACTTTATAGCCATTAAAAAAATGTAAACCTTTTCAAAATACCTTTTAGTCCTGAATCTTGTCTCAAAACGACAATGTCAAACAATGTCTCAGGCATCAGGCAGAATTATGATGTAACCATTTCATGTAATAACTTTCTGTGCATGTACTTTTTGGAGGCATGACTCTCTTCAGACATGTGGCTTCTATCGCCACCACTGTGAATAACTCTGACTCAGTAACGGACCTCTTTATTTTAAACCACTTTAAAAGACTTTGTTTACGTATTAACCAGTGAATAGTGTGGTAGCTTTGAAAAATCCCTTTAAAATACAGAAAAGTGTCTGATACTGTCTCTTTAAACAGCTGTCAAATCCTAAAATTATATTTCTACATTAGACACATGGTATTTAGAGATTTATACTGATTAGTGAACTTGAGTATGGTTTATTACATCAAGTAATCTATGCCAAACGATCTTGATGATCAGAAAGCACACAGTCTGCAGGGCCTCTTTCTAGCTGATGGGCTAAATGACATTATGACCGGTATAATGGCTGACAGGCTTTAATACGCTTGTGATCAGCCAGCTGAGACTACTGACCTCTGTCCAGCACAACTCTAAACCTACTCTCTCACGGCCTCTCACTCACTCACCAGACTCACTCCCACACACTCCCACTCACACGCACTACCACATGTGACAAGAGCTAACTGAATAAACAACGCGTAATTAACCTTCTGGCTGGTCGACCTAGCAATCAGAGGAGACAGGGAACTGGATTGAATGCAGGAAGGTAATTATGCTGGATTTGGCACTGATAGTGCTGCACAATGTGAAGAAAATGTATAGTGTTCTCAGTGTGTGAGCGAATATCAGTATGTGAAGGAAGTCTATCTATGATATTACTGAGAAAATAACACCTACCTGGAGGCCCTGGTATGTATGTGTGTGTGTGTGTGAGTGTATGTCTCAGAGGGCCCACCGCTACCTGAAAGATACTAGAGTTGGTATCAGTCATGTCCCACAGGGCGAAATCTGTCTCTCTGTCTCCGTTCTTGTCAATCTGCACGAGACCCGTCACACCTGCACACATACCCCGAAGAAAGAAAAGAGAGTTATTCTCTATGAGCATCTGGACACACACTCGGCCTGGTGATAGGACACTGTAATTAGATATCAGCAATGATTGACAAGTAATCCAATGATGCTTCAAGGTGATAACAGTGTTGGAAAAGAGAACTGACAGAGAAACAGAGAGACTAACTTACCAGATAGTTAAATAATACTAAATAGTAATAATGGATTATTACAGGACTTTAATAAACCATTAGGCTACTGTTGAGCAAATTTCGCTTTCCCAGAATGCAATACATCATCTGAGCATTTTCCATACAGCTCCAGTGCCCTGAGGGATTAGATTGGTTGTACAATTCTGAAGACAATAAGACTACATGGCTTTTCACTGGCGTCTATAGCTGAGTTCTATAGCCCCTCCTCTACAGTCATAATTATTTAATATGCAGAGCACGTGGACATGGCTTTGAAATGTCAAGTCATCACACCAGCAGAAGCTCTTGATTGCACCCAGTTGCAGTAACAGTGATGAAAATGTGAGGTAACATGGTTATATTTACACATTGGCATGGAAATGTTTGGGCATCCCAGTCAAAATTTCCATTACTGTGAAAAGCGAGTAAAAGATGAGCTGATTTGTTAAAAATTACACAATTGTTTTCAGATTTTTATTTCCATCTTAAACTGTTTCAAAATAACAAAAAAGTAAAAGGTCTAAGGCAAAGATTTGGCCACACTGTGTGATCAGTACCTAGTAACCCTCTTTTTTAGCACTTATTGAAGCCTGTAAGCCATTTTGTAGTCAGTTCTTTTTTAAATGTGTTGGCTTTTTTTCTCCCTTGCAAAAGACTTCCAGTTCTGTGAGATTCCTGAGCCGTCTTGAATACACTGATTTTTAATGTTGTTTAGGTCAGGGGTCTGATAAAGCCTTTAGCTTGCACCTCTAGATGTGGATTTTGAGGTGTGTTTAGTATTGTTATCCTATTGTAGAAGCCATCCTCTTTTTATCTTCAGCTTTTTTTACAGATGGAAAGATGGTGTGATTTTTGCTTCCAGAATTTGGTGGAAGCAACACAACACAAGCCAAAGGCATGTGTGATCACCTACATGCATGAACAGCTTTCTCCATACACATCTTTGCTGATTGCAGCCAGAAAGCCCTGTTTTAACTTAATCAGTCCTCAGGACACATCAGCCTTGTTTAAATGTTTTTGTTGTGTTATGAATTTTGTGGCGAGGATGCAGAAAAGGTTTTCTTTTGATGACTCTTCTATGCAGGTCAGAGTCTTAGACGTGTCACTGCACAATAGAACTAGTACTTCTGTAATAGCCTTTCTAGCAATCCTAAGAGCAGCTCTTTCAGAAAGTTGTCTTCGTCTTTCAAACCTGAACTTGCCCTCTACCATTCTTGTTAACTGCCATTTTCTGAATACGTTATGAACTAAGAAAACGGCTACCTTAAAACACTTCGCTGTCTTCTTACAGACTTCTCCTGTTTTGTGTTTTTTTTTGTATGTTTTTATTAAGGTCTGATATATTGGTAAAAGTTGTTTAATAGCTTAAATCTCTGTTTCTACTCTGTTCTCCTGAACTCCTTCAGGAGTAAAAAAAAGAAATCACAATTGTAACCAGAAAGTTGTTATGGATTTTCAAAATCTGGGCTGTTCAAATAACAAATGGTTTGCAGTCAAATAATTCCAAATAGATTTGAGGGAAGTAAAAATAGCAGAATGGACGGGATGGAGACAAGCCTGCTTGTTTAGATGATAATATGAGAAAATTATTTACAAGAAAACACAACATTTGTTGGATGCCATGCTAGGATTTTAGATTTGCAAGGCATTTTTGCCAACATTTATTGATCAGTTTCTTGTATTTGTCTCCTCATGAACAACTACTTTTGATACTTGATGAAAGCTCCTTGTGGTGTCTTGGTTAGATTTATTCCGAGTAACAGTAAACAAACCATAGGCATTATAAGCGCTATCACAAAATGTGCCTTCCACCTGCAGTTTTCGTCACAGCAATGCAATTGGATGACATAATTTGCAAACAACCTATTAGTAAATTTACGCAGTTTAAAGTGCATTCTTTTCTGACACAAGCATTTACTGCACATACAACTTGCATAATCTTTAAAATGGGCTATTCTGCGGCAGGTGCAGGTAAATTCATCATGTTCAATGTCAAGTGTCAGCTAGAGGAGTATAAAGCTCGCCAGCATTAAACTGTAGCGTTAATACTATTTGTGATCCAGAACCAACATGAGTACAGTGCGATCAAATCATCACAGCAGTCTTGCAACATTTAGAGTAAAGCCTCACCAAAAAAGTAGAGGCTGTTACTGCAGCAAAAGAGAAAAACTTTGCATTAAAACCCCTGATTTCAGAAGTTGCATGAGCAGTTGGGCTTATAGCTTATGATGGTCACACTAAGGATCATTATAATGTGTTGTAATGGAGATTGGCAGTGGCAGTGGAGACAACTGGGTGTGTGTGTGTAGGTGTTTAAGCTTGTGCAAGTGTTTAAGTGATTAAATGTGATGGAGTCTCGTGCTCCATATCCTCAGGTCCAGCCATTCCCGCCCCCTGCATGCCCTGTGTGACCTGCGGGCCTGTGTGAGGGCCACGGGGCAGCGCTCTCATTTCCTGCTCCAACAGCTTCCACGCTATTCAGCCACAAGCAGACGCTCAGGGGAAAGCAGCACTGACATTTAAACAGATATGAAAAGCTTAGCCATTACCCATCTGAAAATGTCAAACCCATACAGGAGAGAGAGAGAGAGAGAGAGAGAGAGAGAGAGAGAGAGAGAGAGAGAGAGAGAGAGAGAGAGAGAGAGAGAGAGAGAGAGCAAGGGAGAGACTAAAGGAGAGAGATAAAAAAAACTGAAAGACAGAGGGAAAAAAATCTAACTGAAAAATGGGTTTTGTGGAAGCTCAGAGTTTACATAGAGGAAGGTTACTGCACTAAAGAGGACGCAGTTGACTTACAACTGGTTTACAAAATCAGAGATAAAGAGATAAAGTCATAAACGTGCACAAGAAAATGAAAAAAGCTATAAAACAAAAACTGTGCTAGAAGCTACAGAGAGGCCGACAAGAGCTACAGAGCCCAGAGACAGGAGTACCGGTCAATGATATCAACTGACAAATACAGGAGGAGATGACTAGAAAGGAGAAAAAACAAATCACGTGCTGGCTCAAATATGAGAGACAGAGAGAAAGAGAGAGAAAAGAAAAAGAATGAGAGGGGCAAAAAGAAAAAGAAAGAACGAGAGAGGAGAAAGAAAGAAAAAGGGTGACCGAAGAAGATGAAGAGTGATAAAAAGATAGCTCCTTGCAGCTCATGTCTTCCATGACCATCACTTCCATTCTCTGTCGAATATGGCCAAG
The DNA here is from genome assembly GCA_021613375.1 of Megaleporinus macrocephalus. Classification (NCBI taxonomy): domain Eukaryota; kingdom Metazoa; phylum Chordata; class Actinopteri; order Characiformes; family Anostomidae; genus Megaleporinus; species Megaleporinus macrocephalus. The sequence goes on from CM038705.1 coordinate 36,145,622, forward strand.
ATGACACATAGAGTGATGCAAAAAGGTGAAGGTGATGTTTTTTAGGATGGAGTGTTGATTCCGGTCAGGAGCTTGTCTTAAAGGAGGAGGCAGTTTTTACTGATGGATTTCTCCCTTCAAATAAAAACCCAAAACTCACAAAGTACATCGTAATTTGGATGTCAATGCTCAGAGGGAGATGAATATGACTGAGTACATGAGTACCAGGGCACCGCAGTGTAGTCGTACAGTTACTCCAGCAGAAATGCTGTCATTCTGTCTTTTTTAAGTGAGAAGGCTTATGTTAGTAAAACTGAAGTAGCAGCAATATCTCAAGTGCAGAAGTAAACATGCCACCCATGCTCACTGACACAGTTGTCCCAGTTGCCCTCAATTTTGGATCAAGGTGGCAAGATAAACAGAGCTCATTATTGGGGGGAGATTTAATTTAAAAGATTAAAGGATTTCAATGCTTTACACAGTCCTGGCTCTGCAAATGGAAAATAAACAAAGCGTGTTGAGCAGAGCATCACAACACAGTCAATGAACAACCCAGTCAATGAACAACAGGGGGCGTTGTCAAGAAGGAGACAATGCCAATGGCTGGCATTTTCCAGAATAAATAAATGCAAAATATTAAATTTGCTTGTAGTTAATTGTACAATCATTATTGCTAATGTTACATTATATATGCCTATACACACTATCACATTTAGCAATATGTTTTGTAAAATATAACAATAAATGATAAATAAATATAACTGGTTATTAAAAATGACTGCCTACAGCTCTCTGCTGTTTGCTGAGGTGTCTTTACAAATGAAGCTTTGAAACCCATCAGTTTACACCATCACTCTGAGGGTAAACACAGCAATTATGAATATTAAAACATGTCAGACTGAGTCAGGATTTTCTCTCTTTAGCCTGACATCCAGCGCTCAGTATGTTCTATCAGTCATTTCAATAGGTGACTAAAGAAAGACGATCTAATGTGTTAAGTGTTCAGGATTTGAATTGTAAGAGGCGGGTGTACACAGAGTGGTCTAATTGTTCTATCAAAAAGAACACAGCAGTCCAGAGCTTCATTACCCTGTTACATTATTATTTATCTATTTTAGAAGAGATTGAAAACAGTTGGGAAATTGAATAATTGTAAAATGAAATGCAGCATTGTAGTATAACATAATGTTTGTGTGGTATCTGTAGTAAAATAAACAAATATATCACAACTGGTAAACTAGTTACAAATCAGACCTGGCTCAGGGGGCTCAAGAAATGAATGAAAGGGTACAACTCCCCTTACCAATGAACCAAGGAGAACAGGCCTCTCTGTTTTAATGACTTCAATGATTGTGAATTTTCCTTAGCACTACCTTTACACACCACCATAGAATCAGAAGTGTCAGAGCTAAACAATTCCTGAAATACAAATCTTTACTGTTATGAACAGCAGTGCACCAACACCAGCAAACCAACACACGGAAACCAAATAAAATTGATCTTTTCTTCCAATGGAGAACACGTGGAGCTGTTGATGCGAATTGGCATGTTTGGTGTGCAGGTTACTGTCAGTTATCTATATGCTGGAATTAATTCATCCTTCACAGCACTCCTGTTTTACTTTGGTGCTACAGTTCATTTCTGCCAAACAAAAAATAAACACATCTTTGTCCTCCCCTTACTCAGAAGAGCTGCAGTCGTAATGACCTAGCTCTGAATTTCCTCTTTTTAGAGAGCTTTCCTGTCCATTACTTACGGGGATGTTTTGTTGTTCTGTTCAAATGTTCAAACCAACTAGCTGTGCTCCCTGTGTTAATCCTAGATACATATCAGTGACGCAGCACGAGAAGCCAAGAGGAGTACTGTACACAGAGAAAGAACAGTTTTATTCTTTTTATGATTTTATTAATGTTTAATAATAATTCAGCATGCAGTTACTGAGTTACAGAGGCACCGTACACGGCTACTCTCAAAAATGATTTCCAAGCCCACCTAACCAAGACAAAGACATGGCTGGGTCGAAATGAGGCAATGAGTCTGAGGCAGAGCAGTTTATGATCTCTAAACCGGTCTTAAGTAGTACAACACTAGTTTAACCGCACTTTCTATCACTATCATTAGTGTCTTTTACAAAATTCTCTGTATCTTCTGGAAGAATGGCATACAGTTTCCTTAGGAGCTGCATATTTATCTGAACACTGAACTGTTTATCAGCCCCACTCTGCTCCATTCATCAAAGGGAAATGACCACCACAGGACCATCTAACTAGATAATATTTGGTTGGTGGCCATTATTAGCATAGTAGAAACACTGGCCTGGTCAAGCATTGGTACAAGTGAATCCAAGGTTTGTTAAAGCTGTTAAACTTACTGTCCACAATATTACAGAAACCAAAACTAATTTCTCTGAGCTCAGGGTACTAGTTAGCAAACATTCCATAAACTGTCCATAAAAGCTGTGAATATAACACTTCTGTGCCTGTTATATTCGTACCAGCATGACACACATTAACATGCCATGATCATGTTGACAGCACCGCTGTGTTGATAATGGTCTACTGTTTAAATGCCATCTGGTTAGTGGTGGTCCTATGGTGATGTTGGTGAGGATAGAGGGGGGGCTGACAAATGTGATGCAAAGACATGCCACAGTCAGTAACTATTCCTAATAAACTGAGCTATAAATATAATGAGTTAGTTTTTCCTATAACTAAAGATGTAGAACATAAAGGGAAAGTGGGAATGGCCCTCTTTAATGTTCAGACAGGGATCCATTTGTCTCCACAATAATTCATTTTCAATATCCAGACTGTGCTTTTAAATAGTGTTGTGATTGCTTTTGACAATTAAAATTCAAATATGTTTAAAATCATTATGGAATCTTAAACAGAGGAGATCTTTGGTTTGAATCCATATTTTCCATCACGTCAAGCAGACTCATGGGAAATGTACTATGTATACAGCTAGTTTTTTAGGTCTGGCAAAATGTTTGTTCCGTTTGTTCTGTTGTTCCGACTTTTGTGTCTATGTGACACTTACAAATGACTAATTAAAGGTTTGGACCAGAGAGCCCAATTTTACGCTCTGTGTTCCAGGTTGGAGTAAAAAGTAGCAGCTAATGTTTAGAACTGAACACATATGATGGGTCAAGGAACACGAATTGTGCACCCAGCTCATATGTAAAAGGTTTTGCACACTCTCATGTATTTTCTCTCTTGCTCTCTTTCTCTCATAACGTACATCTAGTTGCCTTTGGAATAGCTCTGTGGGTGAACATACTCCTAAATAAAGCCATGGATGATGAGAGAGAAATTTTGGTTTGACGCTTTTATATTAAATATTATCAAATATTAAATATTTCTGCAGCAGCAACAAGAGTATCTGCATAGCAAGAAAAACTTAAACACAAAAAATGATCAGAGGAGAGTGGATGCTGTTCTCTGCTATGTACATTCACCATTTTCTGTTGCTTGACAGTGCTAAGCACACTAAAGCAGTCGGCAGTAAATTAAGCAGTACCAGTGTAGCCTAGTCAGGCTGAGTTTTAAACTCTCCTCCTGCCTCATACTACTTTTACCTCAAAAGGACTCTAAAGTAAGTCACTGTAGCGGCAAGTCAAATCAGTCCAACATGAGAGGATGAAGGAGCTGCACTGCTGCTTTCTGATAAGATCAAGAATCCATGTTCGGCAGCAAACAAAACAAGTGATATAAATAAAAGTAAAACAAGAGTTAACGCAGACATTGTTTCCACAGCTAGAGGCAGTTATTGGCAAATGGGTTGAAGTTTCCTTTAGACTACTAACAGTTGAGGTGAGGTGGATGAATTGAGCATTTTCTATGTTGTCCCCAGTTGTTTAGAGCCTGAATATATATATATATATATATATATATATATATATATATATATATATATATATATATATATATATATATATATAAGATTCTGCGGCATGACAAACTGACAGCACTCTGCTATTCAGGTCTGCGCACTAGACTGATGGTTAAGTGAGCCTCATTTGGAGCATGAATGCAGAAGAGTGCAATAAAGAGTATTAAACTTATCTACTTCATCTCTCCTCTGTGAGAAAAAGACATACGGTATAATTTCCTCTCTGTGTTTAATAAAAGCGTGTCTGAGGGAAAAAAAGCCTGACCCTGAGTATGTCCAGCCAAACACTGATATGCAGCTATGATAGTGACCAGCTTTGGGGCTGATTATCTAAATGGCACGATCTGCTGCACTGAGGCGAAGATGGATGAAAAGAAAGGAAAATGTCATATAAATCTCACTGAGTGCCAATGAAAATCCCGGCGTTTGTAACTTGGCCAAGGACAGTACAAAAGAGCATCAGATTACATCCTAATTGGTTAGCCACACAATTATACATTATCTTTTAACAAGACCGCCAATTACCATGGCTGTATGTGAAACATCCCTGTGTCTGTAAGGACTTCTATAGCACACTTATATAACACAGAACCAGGCTTTAACCTTTAAAACATAATTATGCAAACTCAAAAAACTATGAAATTCAATCTCATTGTTGTTAGTACAGCCATAAACATTAAACTCAAGTACTTTAAACTGAATGCAGTTAATAACAAAGCATGTTTATGTGTTTTAGGCTGTTAAATTATGAGGCCATGTGCGATGTCATTTAAGACACGTTGGGTGTGTTTCCTGGACTGGGACTAGATGAATCTCCATTCAGAAATCTGAGTAGTTTAGTAAAAGGCTTAATCCCTGTCCAGGAAACTGACTCATTGTGTCTCAAGTGTATACTAAACACTAATTATAACAGTTAACTGTATAAAATCTAGAATAGTATATTCTGAAGTAGAGTATACTTTGGAAATCCAGTGTGTATAGTTAGAAGCAGTGGATTTTTGTGTATGGTGGGCACAATAAAACATGCAAGGGGGACAGGAAGGAAACTGTAATGGCTGACTAAGAACACAGAAGTTAATATTTGAGGTTTGTCAATAAAACAGCACTCTTTTATAAAAGCGTCTGCGCTGATTCAAACGACTATGATAGGAATATGCAACAAAAAGAGGTTAATTGTGAAATATTTTTGACACATCATAGCAACATCACTTCAGTTCTTGCTCCTATTATAAACTTGTGCAGGATGTTAATATTCTGCATCCTGAACAATATGTGCAGTTGTGAGTCTAGTATATATGTTTATTGTACAGTTGCAACACCGCATGAGTCTCTTGCTTTATTTATGTACCCCTCCCCCTTCCCCATGGGAAACAAGGAGCACTTTTGCCAGTTAGTGTTTTTGTCTATCTGCCACCCCCACTGCACGCCTCTGATTCATAGGGGTACAAAAAACTAGGGAAGACAGACTAGAAAGCTGAAAGCAGAAAAGCATAGAGTGATAGACAGAGGAGAGAAGGAACAGAAGGAACTGATGGATGGGGGAGACAGGTGGGGGAGCTGACAGAAAAGCTGATTTCAAAGAGAAAGTGTCATTTTTGAGGTGCAGACAGAAGCTCTGAACTGAACTGATTAGAGTTCTGGTCATTGCCACTTGAGCGGGGCTACAAGTATATAAGAGCATGAGTCACTGAACCTGCACAGAGCTACACACTAAAAAGACTGAACCTCCAGCTCACTCTACAGCCTCTACTGCCTCTCAGGCCATAGAAATCTTCACAATATGCAGTCACAGATGATAATAAAACCATTTTGTGATTTTATAAGAATTATTTCCCATGAGTGTATTCCCTAGTATTCAGGGGGTCCCATGTTGGCTGGCTGCTAACTCACTTGTCATGGTGATTCTGATGTTAGTCTTACTCACTACAAAATATATGATTTAACAATTCTCCTAGAAATGCTTCCTCCTAGTTTGGTAATGTGCTCTTCCTCATATTAACTTACATGTCATTTATTTTTTTGTGGTTTGAGAAATGAGTTACAATTCTCCTTTTCACTGGTCTTTTAGGTAATTAAGTTTTTGTTTTGTTTAGAAATATGCTATGTCATACTGTGAGTTTTTTTTAGCGGTATCCAACAACAGGTGTAGCAACAGTAACTACGCCATGAAGGACCAATTATGTGTATTAACCATGTGGCTAAAAACTGAATTTACATTACAAATAAATTACTTGTATATTACTGTTTAATATTGTGTGCTGTCAGTACATTTTTAAAATAATGGTAAAACACAGTCGGCATGTTACCCGTTACTTTGTTTAACTAGTTTGTAATTACAAACACAAGCGCTCAAATCTGCGGTCCTACTCGCTAGAGTAGTGAGTTTCATTCTTAACCTCCACTATTTTTATGTGATGCTGCAAATATCATGAAGACAAAAACAACCACCTACATCAGAACACAGTACCTGATTCGTGAGAAATCTCAAACTCACTAGTCAAACTCATAACTCATGTCTTGTAATGTTTTTACATTCATCAGTGTGCCCAAAAATTATTATGCCTCCAGTGATTATTTTTTTTTCTACTGTATGCTAGTAACAGTAGTTGATTGTATTGATGTTCAAAGTTTTTCACTGTAATAGCCTAGAGTTACAGGTACTCACTTTTGCAGGACTCACTGTTACTCTGACAGTCACCGGCCATCATTGGTGATGGCCAGTTACAGGCCACTTTTTTCCTTTTGTTTATATTCAATATTGCATATAATTGTAATATCCTTTTCATATTGTATTGTGCATTATCCTGCTATCTGGTGTCAACTGAGTTTCAATATTGTCACGGCCTGCCCTGCCTGTCCTCGCCTGTTTATTTACGTCCTGTCATACCCATGTGCTTCTGTTTACATTCCTGGTTTTTATCATGTGCTCTGTGTCTCTGTTTCTTCCTCTTGCTCTTCTTCTTACCACAGTTGCATTGGTCTCTTTACTGGTGGCTTGGACCCAGATATCTAAAGCTGCTTTGTGATAACGTCTGTTGTAAAAGGCTTTATAAATAAACTTAGACTATTTAAATAAACCTAGACTTGACTGTGTTTTAGTATACTAAAGCTCAACTGGTGGAGCAGCTGGCTGAGGATAGTGTTACCAGCACCAAGGTCATGGGTTTGATTCCAAGACAGTGCTCTTAAAGTGATGAAATGTATACTGTAAGCTGCTATGGAAAAAAGATGATGAGTAAATGTGTAGATTTACCTTGAGAACATACAAAATGTGCACTTTTGCACAAGACACATTTTGTTGTCTATATTTTTGTATTTTTTCTAATACATAAAATTCAGAAAATAAAACAATTGTTCAATAAAATATGGAGAAATGTGTTTCTTGTAGAGGATAACTTATATTAGTGCTGAAAATACCATTGTTTTGGTCACATAGTTGTACATGACTGAGAACAATATTAGTAACAAATTGTTTGGCAAATCCTAATTTCTGTGATTATTATTTGTAATAATATTTGGTGATACTAGACAACAACCCGAAAAGATACTCAATTTATTTTAACTCTATGGTGGACAGTAAAACTTGAGAAAACTTAACTCTAAAATGTTGGAGCTGTGGTTGTTGGAGCTGTGGTCGTTGGAGCCTTGCTGTTGGTCGTAGTGGAATTTTCCGACTCCATTGAAAACAATGAAATGTATCTGGTCTGCCGTAATGTGTCTACCACCAACATGTAAATGCAGACACTGAACTGAAGGTAAAACTCATAACTTGAAGGAACTAATGCAAATTCTTTGATGCCAGTGTTTGTGCAGTTCCACAATGAAACCGCCTGGCAGTCTGTTGGAGTCCACCAGCAGCAGCAGCAGCCATATCACTCAGCAGGGAAGAATCAGACTCTCTTTCCACCTGAGTAGGCTTTGCTTTATCGAGCAGTGCCGTTTGATCGGAGGCAATGCAGCGATACGTGAGCAGAAATGGTTTCACAGCACCTGCTCGACCAGCACTTACTGACCACTCAATAATTCATTCAGCTCCACAGGGACGTCCAGCACAAGAGCAGAGAAAGATATTCATTCATAAATTCTGTGTGTGTTCTTTCATCCTTCATCTGTATTAAAATGCGCATCTGGCAGTTAGAATGAGAGAGAGAGAGAGAGAGAGAGAGAGAGAGGGAACAAGAGAACAGATAGAGAGTGAAAACAGAGAGAGGGAGCAAATAGAAGGCAAAGACAGAAGAGACAGACAAGAAAATGAAAGAGGCAGAAAGAGGGGAAAGAGCAAGAGAGAGAAAGATGATTTTAAAATAAAAAAACAACGATAAAGAAGGAGGATAATAGAGAAAAGGAGAGAGGAATAAGAGAAGATAGGTGAGACAGCATGAGAGAGAAAGCATGAGGAAAGATAGAGAAAAAGAAAACAAGAAAATGAGAGAGTGAAAGGGAGAGAGGGGATGAGAGTGAGAAAGAGAGAGATTAAATAAAAAATGGAAAGTGACAGAGAGAGGAGACAGAGAGAAAGAAAGACAAATATAGGAGAGATAGAGAGACCAGATAGATAGATAGATACAAAGCACAAGAAAGATGGATTGTGAGAAAGAGAGAGCAGGAGAGAGAGAAAAAGAGAGAAAGAGAGAGATATTAGACAATCAGATTTCTATTCTCACTTATGACTATATGCATGTAAATCCTCTGAGCTTGAGAGAAGCTCTCAGTCACATGGCTGAGCAGGAGAGGTTCACCGTGTCATATCACTCGTATCCCTATCAGCACAGTGCGTGTTGTAAAAGATCACTCTGATCTGATACGCATGTGGATCCTAAAGTGATTACTGACGCCAATCATTCCACATAAAAACATCTTGATTTTGCAGAAAAGAAGTAATTGCAGTTGGAATGAATAATGAAACATGAGTAATGAAGCTCCGCAGCAGGGCTGTGAAAGGGCCTGAAAATTTGGTTTGACCTCACTTTAAACACAACAGCGGTCTAGATTTAAAACACTATAAAGTACAAACAGTGAAGAAGAAAGAAGAAAGAGTGTTCCAGTAAGAAAAAAAGATTGTGACCTGACCAAGTGAGAGCTGGACTCGAACATAAACAGTGAGTTTAGACATGAACAATATGTTACATCAACACAGTTCTAGCAAAGGCTTGTTCTGACCGTAGTATGTTCGGTTCCACATCCTCTTGGTGATGTTTTCAATGGAGGGCCGACCTAGGTTCTCTGCCAAGCTCTCATTCAGCGCGTGAACATACAGCATCAGGCCATCGTAGAAACCTCCAGAGATGATGTTCATCTGGAAATGAACCAAAATGAATTAGAAAATCTTATATACACATTATATGTTCAGAGTAAAATCAGCCTGCCTTTACCAGACATGACAAAACCATAAAACCTCAAACTATTCTGTTGGTTTTCACAAGTTCTTGGGTACCACCATATGCAGGGACCTAAGGAGAGCGGGAAATATGGCCTAAACACCAGCACAGTCAGGACAACAAAGACAGCAATTTCAAATATCTAACAACAGAAAACACACTCATACAAATTGATTTAATATAATTAAACCCCTTGGTCACATTTTATTTGGATGGTTGTCACTTATAGATCTACATATATTTAAATTATTGCTTTCTGGTAATAGTTGATTATCAACAAAAATCTGGTCAGGGTTAGGTGTAGGAAAAGTTGCAGCTTTTATTTTGAGGTTAGGAATTGGTTTAGAGTTTTAGAGTTTAGATGTAGCAGCCAGTAGCAGTTACAAACACAGTACAAAAAACAATAAGGTAAATAAAAATTTAAAGGAGCAGTGCAAGATCAGATCCAGGCGGATCTATTAGGGGGATCTATTAGAGGGATCTATGGAATACAGTACACACAACTAAACATTTTCATTAGTGTGTAATGATCTGTAACTACAAATTATTGTGTTTTTGTTAGACTAGAATATGTCCTTCAAATCTACATGAAACAGGTCGCCTTTCAACAAGGCTGCCTTGTACAGCTGTGATGTTTCTACAGTAGCCCTGAACAGGCAAACCACACACTGGCCGTAGAGAGTACCTTTCCTGTTTCATGTTTTTAAGTTGAAGCAGTAGCTTAAATTAGATGCTGCTAAAGCGCTAGTTGAAATACATAGAAAGAAGAAGAATCCAAGTTGAAATGTCCTACCATACCACATTTACCAGGGGCTCAGTGCATAAAACTGCAGGTAGGATATTATCCAAGTAGGATTATTACTCCTAATCAACAATACTAACAGCATTAAAAATATGAGGCTGAAAAAGTTCCTTATTCACCAGCATTTTGTTTGCATTCAGCTTCTAATTTACCAGCTTCTTGTTAGATTTTTTCCCATTCCACCTTAAATGGTGTTGCAATTATTATAATGGCTCAGGAGCCAGAATGTAACCTCAGCACCATTTAAGGTGGAATGTGAAAATCTGAAGAAGCTGATGAAAGTCTTTTTAAAAAAAAAAGTTACCAGCATTAAAAGAATTAGATTTTTGTAATAGCCTAAATCAGCTTATCAGGGGAGGAGTAGCAATATTAAGCGTGTGCACTGAATTTACATTAAAAACACAATCAAATGTGAGTCTATACTGAATTTACATTAAAACACAATCAAATGTGAGTCTATACTGAATTTACATTAAAAACACAAACAAATGTGAGTCTATACTGAATTTACATTAAAAACACAATCAAATGTGAGTCTATACTGAATTTAGAGCACCAGAGCTTGATAACCATTTTCTAATATGAAAAGTTTGAGATCCTAAATTTTAACAAACGGAGGATAGTGTTTATTACATAGCTCAAAAACAAATCGCAGGAAGGTTAATCCTCACAGCAAACATGCAAGTGCAAACATGAAGAAGCAAAACAAAACCAAGCTCCTTTAACTAAATCTTTAACACTGTCATTTGTGCAGGGGTGCCCAAACATAAGCACACAACTTTAAAATATAAATATAAAAAACATTATCATAGTAAGATTTTCCAAACTTCAGAAGCATGTCTGATGTATTTGTATATTTTGCAGCTTTACATGTAACCACATTGTCTGTGACATTTCATTAATGCAAAGTTTATTATGCAAATCCACTTTCTGGCTTTGTATAATTGAATAGGAAGCCAGAAAAAAACACTTGAATCAGAGAGCTGTGAGATTAAGAAGATGCTCCCAGTCCTCCATGTGTATGAGTATCAGTGTGAGCATTGAAGAACAATCTTTTTTTTTGCCCAATTAAACTCTTGAATCCTGGGTCTATTATTCAGCTCTGACTCATAAGGCTTACTATTCAGTACTACTATAAATTATTCATTAAATAAAGATACTATGTTGTATAGGTATGAGAAGTATGAGTAGGAGTAGAAGTGTTAGAGTTACGGGGTTCTGTAAGGGTCTGTGGAAGTGAAGTTGATTGCAGATGTAATCTGGTAGTGACACTGACACAACAGCCAAAACATTCCAACAGCTGAGCTATGACTTTCTATAACATTACTGAAAGCTGAGTGACAGTCATTTAAACTAGATGTGTTCTCAGGTAGGCCTTATTCATCGCATAGTTCGGCAATAAACAGGTGCGCCTGTCAGTTTCACTTATAACTAAAAGGTGCTTTGATGTATGTTAGATTTTTGTCATGTGATTTGTGTTAAATTAACTCAACATCAAACTCATAATCAAAGGTGTCATCCAGCCAAAACACAGAAATACGCAAATGGAAAACTTCCAGATTACAGAAGCATGCCTGAACTATACACACAGGTCTTGTTTTCTTTTTTTGTGAGTATCCGCCCCCAAAATCTCTTTTTACGGAGACATGGCATGCACTACTAATGTGTTCTGTAGGAACCAGACTTGGTGACTTGGTCAATGTTATTTAAATATGGTAACATTACTGAAGTGTCTACCTATACGCAGAGGTGGCACAGCACCTAAAGTGATAGAGCATAATAAAGTAGTTCTGTAAAAAACAAACAAAAAAAGAATATTTAAAGCTGAAACATTAAAAATATAAAAGCGTGAGGAACTGCGATTCACTGAATGACAGACAATTTATTTGGATTTATCACATTTCATAAACGTCATTACATCATAAAGGAGAAGCGGACAGTTAACTGGTTAAAAAATGAATGCTCTAGCGCATAACATTCAACTTGGCATTTGTTTAAGGAAAAAGTGGCCACAAGCCACAAGCCAGAACAGGTGTGGAGATATGCATATGTGCAGTGTAGCCAGAGCAAGCCAAAAACACGTTTTCCGTATTTCTTATATATCACGCCCGTCTGTTAAGGAGAGTCTATAAAGACACAGATGGCCATAGTGCAAAATGCTACAAGGTTACTAGAAGTTTATGGCTCAGCAAATCCCATCATTTTACGGCAATCTACCCCAAACCCAGAAGATAACAACTTGACCAGATGGGTCACATGGGCCAGGTGAATAACCGAGGCAGACCTACAAGACTTTGCAGTTACCAGTCAAACTCAGAACTTTCTTAGAATTTTGCTCAGACTTTCTCGGATCAACTAATTATGATTTTATGAGTGATTCTAAATATGTTATTTACATATTTAAAATGTAATGTTCATGTGGCATTCTGTTTCAAGCTTATAGGACTCTTATATTCTGTTACATGGAGATGTAGCACAACTGTAAAAAGACAGGATCATTTGATTTTTCTGTTTTCCTTCAAAATCGGCACATTACTCTTCTGAAAATGTATGTATAAAATATACAGACATACAAATGGACACTCAATGCAATTCGGGTGACTGAAGTGTGACATGGTGAGAGTTAACTTTACCGAAAGAGTAAAATATACATTTCCAGGAGGAAGAGAGGTAGTACCTGAGATGTGACTGTGCAAAGGTAAAACTTTCTGCGGAGTCAGATTCGCTCATGACACTAAAGTCAGATGAAATTGCTTAAAAGGTCACAGCTATTCTGAATGTTTACCAGGACTATGAGTCACACTGTGCATTTGCACAGGGCAGCAGAAGCTAATATACTGTAATACCCATATCCATGGTGACTCCACATAAAGATACAAACACATACACACACAGATTCATAGCTGATATACCTTACCAGAGAGTCCTCCACTGTGAAGTTAAACGTCTTCTTTGCATCTGCTTTAAGATCAGCGACAAAGTCTTTATACTCTGGATTCTGTGGCTCTCTGTACGTCAGGATCTTTACACTCTGAGAAAAAAGAGCAGACAAAACGTTCTTATAATTAGACAACAAGAAAAGCATAAAACATTGACATTATTGATGTTAATATTAAAACAATACTATGGCAGATATATTAAAAACCCTAGTTAGTGTATATGCGACTGAACATAAAAATATTCACATTGTGTAATTAACATCTAATTGTTGAGTTCAGCACAAAACTACTCTTCAAACCTTTTAAGAAATTAAAGCAGTCGATGTAAACACACTAATCTTGTATGCACTGTCTATGTTGCACCATGGTCCTGGAGGAACGTTGTTTCGTTTCACTGTGTACTCTGTATGTAGTTGAAATGACAATAAAACCCACTTGACTTGACTTGACTTAATCCAGTAGCTTATTAATGCCACTAACTTTAAACTCTGTTAAAGCATTTTCTTTTGACCATTTGAAACATCCTTAGCAGTGCAGGCTGAAGCCCAGCTGCTGGAATGCCATACTGCTCTAATAGATGGCATAGATGGTGATTATTGAAATACAGCTTTTAATTGGCCTTTATTCTCTTTCTGAAGCCCCCCTAGTGGCCAATCCATTGGAGGAATAGAAGCTGACTCAGATACTCTTAATTGATATCATCAATTAACAATATTTTCCCTGTATCTCTGTTATTAGTTTATTTAGGACGCTGTCTTGAGCTGCAGATCTTTGTTCAAATGCTAGATGGAAATACAGACTTTTGAATACGGGACTATTCACACTATATAAAAAATCCTTTGTATCAGTGCATTCCTAAATGTTTGAATTAAAAAAATTGTATGTCAGCACATATCAACACAACTGCTGCCTTACATTTAACTTTTTTGACACAAAAAGGCTCAAAATTTTAGCCTCTATGACGTTTCTAGAGTAGGAGGCACAAGGATTGATGAATAACTGTTAAATAAACTCACAGCAGTTTCAGCATTAGTGTCTAAATGTGTATCTGGTGCTGCTTTCTCATTGCTTCTCTGAGAATCCTCCCCCATAAAAAACAGGAGTGTGTTATCACTGGGTCACAGAGCAACTTTAGTGTGTTTTTCTGAGTGTCCAACCTGAACCCACTCTGCTGAAACTCAGGTCAGCCGCAGATGAATCAGACCTCCCATACTGCAAGTTCTGAGGCCAGTCATACTCAACATTGAGCTTAAGCATTAGGTTCCCAGCGTGATCAGTCAGCACTGCATAATAGGTATAATACATGTGAGGTGCTCATGGTGATGGAAATAAATGAGTGAATGGAAGCCACATTTAGAACTCCTACAGTTGAAGTACAGGAACAGAGGGATTTAGTTTTTTCACCCACAGAAGGCAGTATGTGATTTTTAAGGCCAAAAAATATGTTCACTGAATGAAAGAACATCAATCGTTTCCATTGCTTGTGCTGTTTTTGTGCATGTCCAAAAAAGGGAAAATTATTCAATATACAGTAGCAATCAGTTCCACAGTGCCTAGAGCGAGCTGTGACTGACTTTTTAACATGCTTCCATTCGCAGAGGGTCTCGCCAGGTTAAAAGTCATGTAAACTAGGGGAGAGCCCAGAAGAATATGATATTCCTGGTACTTTGTATCTTTGTTTATTTACATCTGTTTTAATGATATATGGTTTCCATCATACCTTCATATTGGCCACCACTAGTGGAAAGCCAGTGGGGCAGGTAGGAAGCATTATTTCATAAATCGGCATAGTGAGGTTGACATTCCACTGTAGCTAAATCATTAGAAATGTCTCGTTTGAGAAGTAAGTTTGGCAAGATACATTAAATCTGTAGTGTAAACACTACAACACAGCCTCTGCACTCAGTTTTAAACCTCACATTTAAAATAGAACTAAAACAACATTTTATGAGTCCAGTCAAATCTCACAGTGCATGATGCTAAGAAGTTGACTCACGCTTTTATTTTCTCCCACTTGAATTGCTGTAATGCACTGTTGACTGGATTATGGAGTACAGATACATTACAGCTTGTACAGAATGCAGCCGCAAGAGAAGGTTTTATAGCCTGAACACCAACAAATGAGCGTGTTACATCTGTGTTGGCAGCACTTAATCGGCATCTGAACATTTTAGTGTGTTTTATTTGTCTTTAGCAATATTTATAGGCTAGATCACCACCTACAACTGATTGTGCTCCACAAAGAGAGCTAATGCTGGGATCAGAGTACATAGTATTTCTGTCTTTCAGACAATCATAATGACATCAGTTTGTACGATGTCCTGGTTGCAAGACTGACATTTCACCTTTGCTCCCTGAGGACTAAATTAAGAAACGTGGGTCTTTGTGTTAATGCCTATAAGCTGCTGTTCAAGTGATTGTAACAGTGGATACACATTTCTGCACAGAAAACTGAACATTTCTACACGCCCTAAGTAAACGGAGGTGAGTGAAACTCAATGGCTAAATGTGTAAAATCCATTTTCCCGGTTCAGGTAGCTGGGCATTACAGGTACTTAGCTAAATGGTTGGTGAGCTGAATAATCAAGTCTGCACTCTGCGACATTTTTTTTGCTATATATTTTTTTTAACTGAATTTGAGTTTTGTTGGCAAAAGCTTGTGTAACCTCTTAACAACTGCTATGAAAGAACACATGGATAAGGTCATGGATAGGTCAACTGGTCAATAGCCACACATGCTCATGTTTAGGTCTAGCTGTATGAAGACAGAGTGGGCCTGATTGTTTGGACGCTGGTGAAATCCCCAAAGGAAAAAAACACAGTCAATGCCACAAAATGAAAAACAGAGGGGCCACAGAAAATGATTGACTGAAATCACAGGGGCAATTTAGAATAAAATTCTATTCTTGCTTTCCATTAACATCTTATTACTTCTGAAATGAGAATAATAACAGCTGAGAGAGAGTCTGCTGGACGAAACCTGCAGCGGTAAATGGCAGTATGACCGTGACGATGGGGAATTTCAGTGCACATGTCACTTCTGCCAAGCTCAAAGCCAAATTTTTGATTCAGGCGACGAGATGTAGCGTTCTGATTAGGCCACCATGTGTATTCCTGGCTGTGCCTGTCTGTGGGGCTCTTTTGTTATTGGAGCTGTTGATTCTCCACTATTTGTTTGCATGCTGTATGATTGATTTGATAATAATCACAGTTGGAGCTGCAGGTTATACCACTCTGCTGAACCTGCTCACCACTGTGCTTTTGTTTTCTCTTGTCATCTTTCCTCCCATTTTTTAGTTATTTTATTGTCCTTTTGTCTAAGAGCACATTTAATGTAATTTTAATTTGAACAATATCACACTGTCATTCTCTGTTCCTGTGTTGCTCTCTTTTTCTTTTTAGTGTGTATCACATCTCTCTTTCTTTCTATAAGCTCTCTCTCACTTGTATTCTCTCTTACTTTTTGTTTGCACTGTATCTCCTGATTCAGCTGAGAGCAATCTAACTGGTTTCAAGGGTACTTTACTCACTCAGGTCCCTTGGCTCTGTTCCAATTCACTCCCTATTGCATTGAACAATAAAGTGTACCATGGAGTCTGCAGGAGACCACCAGTTATTAGTGCATTAGTTTGCATTATTTCCAAGTTTAACACATTTTCTTTTCATAATATATTATATTATCAGCATAACAATCAAGTCATCTGAACATATGTCCACATCAACTTTCAATACTGCTGCTTTATAAAGGCGGGGGTTTGGTCCTGCCCTGCTCACCTGGTAAGCCTCCTTGGCGAGGGCATCATCACTATCACCTCTGGCCCATGGCCGAGCAGGATTCGATGCCAGAGTGCGCCCAAACACGTCGATATAGATGAAGACAAACTCTTCCTGAGGAAGACCTGCCTTCCGGAACTGCACCATCAACTGCCGGAAAACCTCTGAGGAGCAGCACACAAACACCACTAAAGGACAAAAAGGGGGTGGGCAGGGGGAAGAAGGAGCAAGAGAGAGAGAGAGAGGGAGATAGTATTAAAGCATACAACTAGAACAAGCAGAATATTGACAACCAATGCTGATAAAGCATGAAGAGATACTTTAATGCCATTTCTGCATGCTTTAAAAGTAATGTTCAAAGCATTTGCCTGTTTGAGTCACAAGTCCAAATATAGGCCCTGCACTTCACCCATTAGCCTCAATTTCCTAGCACTGACTGGGCGATCAATAGCCTAACAAGATTAACCCGGCATACAGCAACAGCAAAGTGTCAACCCGGCACTGCTAGACAGGAATTAGCAGCCTGGCCATGTTTGCAGGTGTGTGCGAGAGCGAAACACGAGTGCCTTGATGGTCAAATCCATCCTGATGAGGCCAGGGAGGCAGCTGGCCACGGTCATCCAGCCGGCCTGATGTAGAAATGACAGCCGGAAGCATTTAGCACTATGTCAGGGATCTATTTACACCTCGGGAGTGGGGCTTAAAGCAGCGAGAGCAGAATATCATATCAACACTGTTGTGTCATCTCTGTGGGGGGCAAGTAGGCAAGTTTACAAGCGATGGTTAAACTATCCTCTAAAATGGGTAAATTATAGAGATGGACCGATCAGCATTTTTGAGGCTGATTCCGATCACCTTTCAACGCGATTGGCCGATAGCCGATACCGTTTGAGGGCGGGGCTATATGCCACGGCAGACTACATTTAGTTACTAACGCAAGCAAGTCATGAAACATGGTCTAACCTGATTTATTACCATTTTTAACAAGCTCATGTGAAACAGCATAATACTTTTAACAAAATTAACAGTAAATAAACAAAGTAAATCAAACAAATATTGCCAATACTGCAATCATTACATTTAGACCCTTAACTTAAAACAAAAAAAGCTAATTAAATAAATGCATTAAAAACTGCAGTCATTAAATGTAGATCTCTAATTGTTGCTGCTGTTCTGTTCGTACTGGTCAGATCTGGTCTGTATGGTGTTCTGGGTTATTTGTTTTGTGCTAGCTGTGCGTGCCAGCTCTGCTGTTTGCTGATACTCACTGTATTCAGCCGCGGGTGTACTCTAAAACTGTATCAGATTATTAGTGATAAATGTCTTTGTCTTGGTTCCCCAACGAGACACTGTTAATTTTACAGATTTTAAAAACGCTCTGGATGAGTCTGCGTCACATATGGCAACAAACTGCCAGACGGACACAACGTAAAGTAAAACTGTTCTCGCGAGACGCCGCTTTAGTCAGTCTGTTGAAAATGAAAGGGTATGTGTTTCCACCTAGTGGTTAAGATAGGAATTGCAAGGACCTGGCCGGAGTGGGTTTCAACAAAACGCTAGCTGTAAATACAGAAATTAGGCTTATTTGTTTAACGCCATTGATCGGCTCTCAGGATCGGCTAAAATGGAGAAATATCGGCCGATTGCATATTTTGATTAAAAATCGACTGATACCGATACATAGCCGATCGATCTTTCCATCTCTAGTAAATTACATGAAATTTCACCACATAGGGACTTTCATACAGGAGGTTATTAGCAGCCAATATTATGTCGGGTGGTTAAAAAAAGCATTACATTTCTGAATGTCTAAAAAAAGTTGGAAAAGTTGGAAAAAAAATCAATGGTTTATCGGAAACAGGCACTGGTCCATGTTGTGCTGCCTTTGTCCAGGAACTGCCTCTGTCTTGGGTTATGATCCACATCCTGCACAGTCTCCATGTCTACTAAGAATCATAAACTAAAAAAATCAATACAGAACAAAAAGCCCTAATGCGCAAGTCGAATGACTAAGCAAAAAATAAAACATACACCGCATTAAAAAAATAGAGGGATAGGATGGAAAGGAGAGATCCTGAAAGAATGAATGGCAGATGTAGAGGGCTCCATTGTTGTTGACTGAAAGAGAGAGAGAGAGTGAGAGACTACTGACTAGAATTTCATTTCGAGTGCGGTAATTACTGCCACCCGCATACAAGTGCCACACAAGTGTGTCTGTGCTTTTGTGCTTGTCTGTATGCTAACAACACAACACATCACAGTTTGCATGCTCGATACCCAAAATGATCTGAGAATGAAAATAAGAGAGATTTTTTTATTACGCAAGTCTCAGGAAATTCCCAAAGCTGATCAGGCTAGAGGACACGTGGTTTGTTGAATTTGGCAGCGTGTCCTCAAAGTACCTTATGAAAACTGATCATCTTGACTTATTTGTGCTAATTTGATACATTTGTGTGGGCGGCTGTACAACTCAGGTAATTAAGCTTTTCTCTGTAAACCAGGAGACTCGGCCTGAAGGTGAAGGAGGGAAACCGGAGAAAGAGGAAGATGAGAAACAATGTCAAGTCCACAAGAGAGGAGAGGCCAGAGCACTTCACAGCCTACACGCACACACTCACACACTGCAGGAGAAAGACTGAAAGTAGATACATTATGAAACCTCTCTCTGGATAAAAAGCAGCTCACTCAGTAGAGGACAAATGGAGAGTGGAATATAACATACACAGGCCACTTATGAAGTGCTTTCAAATGCACATCATTGTCACTGCAGAACAGCAGAATCCACTCTTTACCTGTGATTTAGTGCTTCTAAAATCACACCTAAACGTCTTTTCGTAAAGTGCGACAAGTGCATTGTCCAGTGTGGCTAAAGCCTTTCACGTTTACATGATGTGAACAGCTAATAAAACAACGAGCTGTACTTAATACTTTTCTGTTTGACCAGAAAACTCTACAGAAACACTACATTCAATGCATCACATTATTAATTTTATTCTTTTGGAAATGCTAATTTAAAATGTGATGTCTCTCACAGTTTAAAATAGTTGGAACAGAAGCATGTTCACCACTGTTTAGATCATCTTTCCTTTTTACAACACTCATGGTTTGAGGACCGAAGACACCAGCTGATTTTGTTTTGAAAGTAGATCTTTTTGCTGTATTTTGCACATAATGTGTTTTTTTTTTTATTTTACAATCTGAAGTGTCTTTTTCTTCTCTGGAGCGCAGTCTAACTTGTCAGAATACAATACACGTTTTCACTGTCCATCAGTCCAGAGAAGTCAGCAGCATTTCTGAACTTTGATGACATATGGATTCTGCTTTGCATATTACAGTACTGACTTGCAGTGTGGATGTAAATGAGGTAATATTCATCACAGAAGCATTCTGGTTTTAATGCAGTTCCTAATGAGGGACTGAAAATCAGAGGGATTCAGCTGTGGTTTTCAGCCTTCCTCTTTGTGCACAGAGATTTCTCTGGAATTCTTAAAACCTTTGATGATATTATGCACTGTAGAGGTTGAAATCCCTAATATTGTTTTAATCGCTTGTTAAGGAATGCTGTTGTTAAACAACCAATCCTTGCTCATAAATGGCTAGGCCTTTCCTGGATATTTTAATACTGAAGCAGTTACTCCTATTTTGTGCTGTAGGATCAATTTCAGAATGTGTTTATAGTTACAAAAAGCTGAAGTTTACAAAGCAAACCATCTTGTCTACATACTATCCCTACCTTTTGGAATTAAGGGTTGGAATCAATGAATTTTAAGTTTTTAGATATATATATTGCACATTATTTCAGATCACCACGACCTTTTAGTGCATCACTGAAATTAACAGATGCCTAAGGAAATGAAAAGGAAAGAGAGAAAGCTACTGCCAGAAATGTAACTATAGAAATTACACTAGAACTATAGACTAGATTCTGGCCCTATACATGTCTGGTAAAGTAATGAAAAATAGAAAACAAGGTTTTTCTTTAGTAACTAAACCTTATAGAGACAGTTGGAGAGGTTCACAACACACAGGGACTAGTTACAGACATACAGATATACAAGGCGTGCCAGTGTAGAGCATGCTGGGATACAGAGGGTTTTTCCTCCATATGGCTCAGGAGCATTAGTCCAGAATCAGAATGATATTTCTGCAGCAGCGGTTTCCTGTCTGTTGTAATGTTCCAATATTTTTTCAGTAAGAAAACACAAACTGATTGTCCTCTGTTCCATATTTCCATGTGAACCCCTCTTGAAATGTGAGCTTCACTGGGAACATCGCTCTGTGGGTTTTGCTCTGGTGTTCCCACCGTAGACAGTATTCAGTCATATTCTCTGATGAATAATGGGAGTTGTTTTATTCATAAGAACTTAAGAAATATGCAGAGTAATGGATGCAGATTTTAAAATGTAATAACAGTTAAATGGAACATTTTAAAAGACCTACTGTCCAATACATACTGACACCACTGACACACACATCAAGAGACCAAAGAAAAACAACAGACCAAAGCAGATTAACCCCTTAAACCCCTTTACTTACTTAGTAACTACCAACAAGCTAATATGCAAGAGATCTAGTCACAGTCTTAATGTTGAATAAATCTAGTGTTGTGAGTTGGAGTAAATTGGTGGGATGTTCGAGGGTCCATGAGCACCATTTTAACAACCACTGCCTTCCAAATGTTACTCTGAATGTTACAAATGTTTTTCTGTTTTCTCCAAAGAACTATTTTAATTTAAGATGTGAAAAATTGCAACTTTTCAAAAGTTTAAAGAACATATAATGTGAAGGTTATAAACCTTTCATTAAAATGTACATGCAAGAAACATTTATTTTTATAAGTCTAGGAACCATAAAGGCTTTTAGTGTTTAAGTGACGAGAGCTTGTGGTTTGCAATGAGAATTTCACCAGGCCACCCCGTCTCACCCTGTTCACAGCTGGAACAGTAGACTGCAATGAAGGCCAAGGACATAGACGGCGACACACCATGCACTAATCTGACAGACAATAAAACTGACTCTGTGATCTATGAAGCCTGGCCAGCAGCTGTCAAATCACAAGGAAGTAGAAAGCTGTAAGTAAGGGTGATGTGTGGGAGTGAGCTTTCTGAAGGTGAGTGTTAGGGGAAAATGGACAACGCGTGAAAAAAAGATCAAGCGTTGGCAGGCTGCTCTAAAATAGCTCTGCTAGGTATTGATACAAAAATTCCAGGAAAGCTACATGAACTAAAACATGCTCCCATTCATGTTCCAGCAGCCACAGCACCAAGCAGAGCTTTAAATCATTTTTAACCCTTTAACCGCAATGAGTACAAGCAGTGCTCTGTATTTTAGGGGCATGGCTTTCTCTAAAAAAACAATCACCTAGCTGACCCAGACCAGAGACCAGAGAGCCCATCAGATCATTACAGCCATATACAGTCTGTCGGCCAGCCAGCCAGCCAGCCAGCCAGCCGTGCACAAAGCAACAGCAGAATCGAAACAATGAAATATGACATGCAAGAGAAACAGGAGACACAGGAGAGACACCAAGTCATTACTTGGGTTGCCAGTTGACAGCAATAAAGGACAGGAGGAGATACAGACTGAGATTCTCTCATTAATGCATCCTGTACTGAGACAAAAACATCCCTCATTACGCCTCTGGTTCATTTGCATGTTTTGTGGATGTTACATTTTTTCTGCAAATTTTAGTAAACATAAAATTTTTATTCACTTGCTGTGTGTAACATATTTGAAAAAAAAAAAAAAAAAAAAAAATATATATATATATATATATATATATATATATATATATATATATATATATATATATATATATATATATATATATGTGCACAGAATGTATTTCCAACATATTACATTCAGCAAACAAACAGTAACTAAGCATTGAAATGTGCAGAAGTGTGTTCTCTGTAGAGGACAAGTTCTTTTATTTTCACATTAAAAAAATAAAAAAAACATGTGGTTCTAATGTAACACACTTTGCTTTGATTTACCGGGATATTGTCTCAATATCCTTGTGCAAAATCACATCATGTATTTCCATCCAGAACTGCATTCATTTTTGTCTGAGAACTATTTGCGACAACAGGAGTGTTGAATCATGTTGTAGAGTTTTCTCCAGCTCATCCTAAAGACTTTCAGCAAGGTCAGGATTCTCTGTGTTCCTCACACTGCCAGAACAGTCTTTGAATCTTGGCACTGTGGCCTGGAATATGCCAACAGGCAAGAAAAGATCCCCTGATAGGATAACCTGGCCATTCAGAACGTTCAGGCAGTCAGCTGACTGCTGAGAGTCGACCTGACCAAATGAAGCAACCCCAGATTATGACACTATGCATGACAGAGCGCATCTCCTTATGCACTTCGATCCCCTCTTACCCTGACACAGCCATTGCTCTGGAACAGGGTAAACCTAGATTCATCTAACCACATCAAGTTTTTTCATTATTGCAGAGTCTAACTCTTATGCTTCCTAACAAATTTAACATTTTTTTTTCAATTAATCTCACCAGTTTGTTTTTTCTTGGCCACAAAGAACAACTCTGTGAGATCTTGTTACACTGTGTGTTAGTTTCACTGTGTGTGTCTTCACAATTCTGCTGACAATGTCTTACTACGCAACTTTACAATATAAGTGATCTTGGTCATTACAGATCATTTCTTCTGTGTAGCTGATGTTCTCCACTATATTTCCAGGTTTTAATAATGCGTTAGTCTATTTTTTAACCAGTTCCAATCACTTTAGCTTCTCCTTTGTTGTTTTCTTTGCTTGACGCAGGACAATAATTTAACCCTTCTGAAACTCAGCTCATCTTTTTTACAACTACAAGATTCGTTTTTCCACATGGTTGTTTTAGTAATGAGAAGCTACTTGCTGCATCAGTTAGGGTTAGAAGATTTGTAATCACTGCAGTAATGATCTAACTAAAGAACAGTGTTTAAATTCAAATTAATTTCAATTAAAATGATAATTGTTTGGCCTAGTAGGATTCTCATAATACACAAACATTTTGCAAAATGAAACTATATAATAATATGAATTCACATCCTCATACAAAAGTTCCACTGAGCATCTGATAGACTGCACTTTGCTCTCAACCAAAACAACGAACACATTGCAGAATATGGTTATGCAACAAAATTAGCAGAGGTGTTGTCAGTGTGTCTTAATTTGAATCTCATTTTAAATTAGAAAAATCTGTTAACCTGTGGACCTGGCTGAGATGTGAGGAGATTTTAGAACATTTTAGGTGTGATCTGACATCAGTGTAGTTTGCAAATAGTGGGATGTGCTATCTACATTATGAAGGCACACATTTAAACCATCATCTTATTAAAAAACCAACATCTCATACTGAATGTACATGCTAGCTTCAAATGGACAAACCAAGATGCACCACGAGTCAGTCACAGTGATCAGATCACAGAAGAGTGATGTTACTGCAAAGGACAGACAGGACTAGAGAGACAGAGAGAGAGAGAGAAAGAGAGAGAGAGAGAGAGAAAGTGAGAGAGAGAGAGAGAGAGAGAGAAAGAGAGAGAGAGAGAAAGTGAGAGAGAGAGAGAGAGAGAGAAAGAGAGAGAGATAGAAAGTGAGAGAGAGAGAGAGAGAGAGAGAGAGAGAGAGAGAGAGAGAGAGAGAAAGAGAGAGAGAGAATAGACAAATCAGAGGACAATGGGTTCTTGCGGTTGTGCGGAAATAGCTGCAGCAGGATCGGAGCAACGATGAACATATCAAATGGCACATCTCTAAATACAGCTGCTGCAGCTGATGCATTTCATATGACAAACATACTTCTGCTTAGCTTATAAAGGACCAGCATTCACAGTAACATAATGACTTGATTTTACTTTTACTAAAATAACGAGTTGACTAACAAGTTGACTAACTGTAACAACAACATTTAAAATGGATGGATGGATGGATGGATATTTTATTAATCTATCTAGTCAAATATTTGCTTTCAAAGTTAAAACAGATCATTCAGGTCTACAAAAGTAATTCAGAGTATAACGGTCTGATTCCAGTGAGTCCAGTTAAGTGCAGAAAGATTTTGGCTTTCCTGATTATAAAAGAAAAGCTTAATCACAAATATAAGACAATGTTTTGCAGAGAAGTCATGTTACGCTTAAAAAAACAGTCCTGGTCTGCTGGACAGCCACAGAGGAATATGAGAGTTGCACCAGGCCACCTACACAGAGAGACAGTATTGTAGATCTATTGAGATTCTTCACACACACCAACATCTCATTAAGATGTTAAGCCCTAGAGGATGACTTTAAGACTCCCTCGTTTAGCAGAGTTAAAGGTTAGGGAGGAACTGTTGTCTCACAGAAGTTAACTATTGACTAGAACTGAAAACATAGGGCTCTGGGAAGCAGGTCTTTCTCAGTTTGCCTTCTGCCCCAGTTTTTGCCTCAAGTCAAGTTAGTGACAACTACATGCTATGCAGTATAAACATAAATTGCAGTTGCTCGTTTTAAATATCTTCATCTGTCATCTCATTACCTCACATTACAGCCCAATTCTTGGGGACATCAACTCTTGTTATAATGACTTCTGTTATCATACACAAGCCCTCTTCTACTGGCCTTGTCGTTTCCCCTCCGGGGAGCCCCCAGTGGCATCTTCCATTACTTTATTTGTTGAAGTGCAGGGCATTAGATGAGCCCTGGAGGGGAGGTGGATCAAGTGAACACAAGTGTCGACTTCAGGAGAAGAACTTCATTGAAATCGGACCCATTTGCCTTTACAAACTTAAAATCATGGCAGACGACATTGGTTTATAGGCCAGAACAATTTATAAGCAGTAAATTACTTTAACACGTTTAATATTTTTTAAAGCCACAACAGTGGATTTGCGCTGGGCTTTAGATTACAAACTACTCTATCTGTTATACACGATTGCTGATACAACGTTATGCTGAAAGTGAGGTGGATGGTTTTGTAATGTAGGTGCGACAAATATCTGGGCAAAGGGTCCAGAAGGAACTGAGCATATTTTTTTAAATTATATTTATTAAAAAGCTCAACATACACTGTATTTTACAGACCTAACTTAAATGCAATAAGGAAAAGGGGATAGGACATTTCTGAATAAACATGACTGAGAAAGTTAAAACATGTCCTTGTATTAGTAAAAATTATGCTTTGCCTTTAAAACAAAGCTGTCTCCTTTGCATGCTCAAGTTGTGTGTGTGACATCACTCACTGTAGAAAAAGAGAGCTGAGTTGGAAACATGGTGAGTTGAACCCACCACCCTTAATTTTCTATTCTTAGTCCTTCCTTGCAGTGACAGTAACACGGTGCTAAATACTACACCTCGTTTATGTACAAGTGGAACATTAGTTCCTGTGAGGCCTGGCTTGACACAAACTCTGTAGTAAATAAACAAGCTATATAAAATACCCACATGTTACTGATCATCTCACTGACCATCTACTTCTAACTCTACTTCCAACTGCACATACGAGCTGCAGAGGCCCTGACCTCCCTATCTCCCTAGTCTGGCTGTGGGGTGAAATGATCACACCTGCTATAATTTCCCTCTGTTCTCTGATAAGGAACAAAACAGAGCACAGGGTCTATGAAAGGTACCTCTAGTTATTTCCCAAAACACAGACACAGTGGCTGAAAATTTTGGAACTGAACTATACAATCAGTATACTTTCACACTGAACACGCACCAAAAGAAGAGCTCCCAAGAAAATATGCGCTCGATACAACTATGTTAATGTGAAATCAGAGGAAATGCCATGTGCTGTAATTAGAATCCAGGACGGAAATGCCTGAGTGGTGCGACAATCAGGAACACAATTTAAAGAAAGCGCTGGCAATCATGTATGTATGTAAAAGCTCTGCTGATGCAAACAATCACAACCAGCCAATACTTCACTGTGCAAACCGGGGAGGTTTTGTGAATTTAGCCATATTAATAAAAATCTACTTCAACATTTGCACAGAAAAAAAAACACAGCACTGTCCCTCGTTTTCACTATCCAAGCAGTGTTCAGCTTGCCCTATTCTTATAGCGCTGTGTCATAAAGATTAGGCCACTTGAGCATTCTCAAATCCCATAAAGCCTGACATGAGTCACCACATTTATTTTTCATTAACCTAGAGGCTTTAAAACAGATGACAATTCTCACTTCATTTTCTATTTCCCCTAGTGACACAGAGTGATTATGCAACAGTAATAAAAATAGGGTCTAATCAACAGAAAGCCAAAAACAGTATGTGCGTCTGATAAAAAAGTCTCTAATAAACAATACTTCCTCCACGAGAGATTCTTGTTTGTCTCCCACATGCAATGAGTGATGACTAATTACTGAAGTGTGCCATAGAATGGAAAACTATATTCATGATGGCTGTATGAGTTAAATAATGAGAGTTCAGTACTTAGACCTGACATACCGTGAACCTTGAACATGGTTTTTTTCCATCTTCATATTCAAACCCCGCATTTCCAAACAAGGCCAGTAAAATAGGCTCAATCCAAACTCCCAAAACTCTTATTCATCAGTCTTAATATTTACATCCTCAAAATTTACATTCACCAGCTCTCATGTCAAAGCAATAGCAATGAAAATTATGGACTACATGGAGAAATTTATCGTTCCATGCTGTAAAGGTGATGCTGCCATTTTTCATTCCCTTTTCAAGAAACCAAACTGTCAGCGGACATGGTTGATGTTCATCTTTTAATGAGGCTGAAACTGGCTTCTTATTGACCAGCTTCCTAATCTAATGTAACTGCGGCACCATGTAAGGTGGAATAGAAAATCTGCAAAACAAGTTGGCGAATAGGAAGCCAACTTCAGTGCTAACATCTTTAACAAGATCCTGGATGGCTTTAATTTATAGTTAGCTAGTTTGCTCTGCACATTTTACTCTCGACAGCTTTGCTTAGCGTTTGACATTGAAGAGACCTTTATTAGCATCACGACCCCAAGCACAGTCGTGCGGTGTGATTTTATCCACTTTTTGATGGTTGAAGTGGATCGTCCTAAAATGAAAGTTTTATAGTGAATAACAGCTTTGATTTACTATGTGTTGATGTTGGGATTAAAAGCAAGTAGCTTTTTACAGTTACATTGGCTACTAGCAAGCTTCAAATATCAACTAACCTTAGCACAACTAAACTAAATAGAATGGTGATTTACATGGCAGCTAATTTTATTTTCCTGTCTTTTTCTGTGTGTCGATGTGTTGCATCTGAGTGACCTTCATGGTGTCTTGCTATAAACCAGCCAATTAGAGTTCATGAAATTATTAATGAGCTCACCAAACAAGAAAATATCATTAAATCAATAACTAATTTTTTTAAATTTGATGTATGTCTCCATTAACTAACTCCATTAACTATAACAGCTTTGTCACTTAGACAGAAATTGTGTGTAATTTTGAGAAGGAAGGTAAAGAGGTAGTATATTAGGGCTTACGTTTTTAATAGTACTAACCGATTCTGAAAATTCATAAAGCAGATTAATAGTTTATGTAGTAATTTAAAAAATAGTGATTAAAAAGTTAAAAGATTAGTTCACACCATTTCAAAGAATGTAAAAGAATACTTGACTGACTACTTAGTTATGTAATTTGTAATCAGTATCGGATTTCAATGTCACTTCCATTTCCCAGATTCCACTGTGTTCTGGTTCATGCTTCCATTTTACACTTTCATTACATTACAGAGCACTGTATTAAAAAACAAAGAGCAGAGCAGATGCACCTATCCAGAGCGACTTACAGTTTCATCATTTTACAGTAGTAGGAGAAGGTAGTGTTAGGAGGGTTGCTTGAGTGGGAAATCGAACTCCATTGTGGAGGGCAGAGGTGTTTACCATGACAATATGGCAAAGACATAATACCTCCATACTTAAGGATGTTTTCATGATACATGACATGTATCATGTTATGCTGATATAAAGACCAAATGTACTAGTATGGCCACATTTAAAAACATCAAAAACCACAATGATGTTCAATTAACTGCTTTTCCCAATGCACTGTATTAACTCCAATAGAAACACACTAATCAGTACGCTCAGAGATGCATTTTGGTGAACATGATAAAGTTTACCATAATAACTATTAGATATCGTCATAGTGCCCACCATTAGTTGAAGCTGATGTAAACATTGGTCAAACCATTGGTTAAATGTGGTCTAACACGACAACACAATGCATGTTCAGGGGGAAGCATCGCTCTATCAGACATGGTCACGCGGTGCACGATGGGTCCAATTTGGGGATGTAATGCAGCGAGAAGATGAGCCGAGTCAATCTCTATGCAAATAAACCAAGCCAGCGCAATACAATCAGAAGAAAGCTGATGTCCACAAGTGATAAGTGTCCACAATGCAGCATATGAAACATTTGTTTGGTATTGAACCGTTATGGTGGTGCAAATTCATTAATGTCGTTTCAGTAATCTGTCCCTTTTGTTCATCCCCACTAACTTTGTGTCTGGATTATTCACGTATGGATTAATTAAAAATGTTTTAGACCAGTGTGAATGCAATGTGAGGCACTAAGATGTAACTGCTGTGCCAGCTTAAGGAAGAATAGGAAAATAAAAAAAAAGAAGCTTCAAAATAATAAAAAAGGATATTTTAATAGGATAACTCAGGTTATTAAGGGGGGTAAAAATTTAACCATTTGAACAACAAAACATTTGATAAATCATCTGAACACTCATGTTTGAACCGCTAAAGGCGTGATATTGCTGCATTTTTTGTTTGTGGTTTTCAATATAAAATTCAGTGAACTGATTTCAGTTTGTGTATCAGAACTTTTTCGAGAGTTTCAGCACATTCAACAATAAAGTAATAATATTAGCTACAGTGATAATTCTGGTCACTGTAAACAGTGACATTATACGTTCATACCATTTCTTCTCTAAGCGCAATAAAAGTAACAAAGCCCTAAAAAGAACACTGACTTAAATACTGCATCTTTAACATGACACTGTACTGCATAATAAACCTCATATTAATAAGTCTGAAAATTTTAGGGGTTAATTCATCTACCCAACACTGACCAAAAGCGTACTCTCTCATGAAAGAAGAAACCAAAAAACTAAGAACTAAATAAGGATTGGTTTCATGTACTGATCTACTTCGCTGCTTTGGGGCCAAATGTCTTATAATGTAAATCTAACTATTTCTACAAATGTCTCATCAGTTACATCAATATAGGAACCAGCAATCAATTGAGAAGCTCCTTTGTTCTATTGCATGCCTTGTTCTGCTGCTCTCAGGCTTTCATTGTTAACTTTCAGGCGCCACTGGAAAAGGGAATGGATGAAGACTGAGGCAATTTTTCCACTCTTTTTTATTCAGCTACGTGAGAGCAGGATAATCTAGTAAAGCTTTGATGTGCAGTGTGGTTAGCTAATTGGACCCCCAGCCTGAAACTGTGTTTAAACTATGTTCAAACCTGTGTTACATTACATTTAACATCTAATCTAATTTTACACATTTTATGGTGTCAGCGTGGGACTCCAAATTCAATAATCTCAGAAACTTCTCTGCGTCTCCAGAGAGGCCTACTCAGTCTTATTTCAATGGAACACAATGTGTCACTGATCTTCACGACTGGGCCATGAAGTCATACATCATGTGTGTAAAACGAAACCATGTGCTTCACAGTCTGAATGAATTTCTGGATTACACTCCATTTTAACCAGTAGAGGTCTTAGTTATTGCAGGCAAAATAAACATCTTAACACCTCCTATTTCTCCACAGTAAACCATTAAACCAGCAGAGAAATTCTACTGGAAGTCAACATTCAGTAATTCTTGGTCTTGGTCATATTTGTCTTTGCAAGCAGGATATTTTGTTATCATTTGAATCTGATTAAAGTTAAGGCATGTAGAGAAGCCAAAGCCCCATACTCAAGCAAGTGTATTGTTACTTCTGTGTAATGATCAGTAAAAGTACAGTTTTTTCCAAAAAAAAATCTAAGGGTAGCTGAACTAGCAATATTTAAGATATTTACTTTAATATTTAAATCTAAATCAGCAACAGAATGTGAGGAAATAGCAGTTTTAACAGTATATCAAATATGTTTATATATCATGTTGCAGAAATATCTACTGAAGGTGGCATGTTAAGCAGCACCAGCCCGTACCATCTTGTAATAAAATAAAAAATCCACAATTACAAAATGTGAACAGAAGAAGTGACATAAAAAAAAGCAAAACAAGTTTGATGGTGAACGCGCCAACAGCTGCTAAAACTAAAACAATAAAACTTCAGTGGAATGTCTTGGTACATTCAACACATGAGCTGTCATTTGTCAATCACTATTCAATCAATATTTCATATTCCACTCTAGTTAGTTACTAGTTTCTACTTTAGCACATACAAAACAGAAAATAGAGACATTAGGCAATTTTGATTAGACAATATTTAAATTGAAGGTTATTGAAGGTTAAATTGAAGGTCTACTTTAAATGCTAAACCAGTCGTTGCCCCTCAGCAAGCTTTTCAGTCAACAGCTTAATGAACTTAAACACGCCAGAAACAAGCAGGATGCTATTCAACAAGCAAGATGTGCAATGCTTTGACTGACTGGAACTAAACCACATTCTGGTTAGTCTGACCAACATTAAACAAGCTGAGATGAACCTGATATTGTGGCTGTGTTAGGACTATTCTATATCTCCATTTTGAGTAGGAGGAACCGTCAGTCAGTAAATTTGATATATCAGACATTATTTGTTGCTTTACAGCAGCAGCATCACTGTTCAATAAAAACAATAGGACACTCAAGTTCGTATGTTATCATGTATAACATGACAGCTGCATTTAGTTACTCACCCTTCAGGGTCCTATTGCTTAACCAGACTATGTGTAATCAAACGGTTACATTTAAACAGAATAGGATAAAGACAGTAATAACTCTAGACTGCTATGGTAACCCACTCGAGAGGGGCTGAGTTACTGAGTTTCCACTGACAGATGTTACTGTTTGAACCAGGTTTGTCCAGAACAAGCAGTTCATCAGCAGATTCCTCTTATCAGCACATTCCTCCTCTAGCAGGAAGTGTAAGGTCCATGGCTATTCATGCACATCTATTCATGTTTCCCCTCCTTTCTCCACTCTCAACTAGAGTACCACGCTTATGGGAAACATCTACAAGCTTTCTCCTCTTTCTCCTCCACAGTCTTCCCCAGTTGGGCTTAATATTTAACCAGGGCCAGATGGAAAGGACGGGCCTGAGCAGAGAGCAACGGAACGCTCAACACAGCATTGCGAGCGGTTTAGTTCAGGACCCTTCGCCGAAACCATGGTGACGGCAGGCACTAACGCAACATACATGCAGTGTGGCAGCTACGCCGGCATGACTTCCAGGAAGACCAAGTCAAGGGACCTTCGGAGTGAGATGGAGTCAAAGGTTATCTTGAGTAAACGGTGGAAGACAGTGACCATCAGGAATGCTTTATTACCGCCAACGTTTCTTTGAAGTGGCTGACTGCTGAATAAACCTGAATCCTGAATCATCCTGAAACAGCACACTCACACTGTTAGCTGTGCTCATCCTCATTGAAACATGGCAATTAAACACAGAGATTTTCAAAGCTTAGTAGTTTTCATAATAGAAATATTGGGTGACCTAGGCTGACACTCAAAGCTCAATATCACTACACTGTAAAAATATTATAGACTGTATTTCAGTCAAGCAAACAATGGTATTTTAAAGCAAACAACTATATTTTTGCTCAGTTTCTTCACCAGCCAAGATTCTTTCCATTACACAGTCCCACCAGGCCTTTTCACCACTTAAGCTCCTTCAATCTCCTGATGTTGGGGTGAATGCCTAGACAATTGCGTCACTTGTGGGCCCATGGAGTCTCTCAAATTTGTTGTTTTGACTTGAACAAATCTGTTCAACTTTAAAAAGAAAGTAACAATTAAATTTTTAATATCAGACATACCATTGTAAGCCTGTGTTTTTATTTCTGTTCACTTACTATTTAATGTTCTTAAAACTGTGATGATTGGATATATATTGTAAGTATTTAATGTGCCTCTACAACTGAGGTCAATTTTGTCAACTAACATCATAAAATCAACATTTTAATCAATATATATTTTTTTAATTCTTAAAAAATCTTTGGTCAGTTGCCACATTTAAATAGTGTTTATTGTGTGCATCAGTATCGGAAAAGAGAAAGTATCATGCCACCTGAACACTTATAGTGATTTATAGTTCAAGTATATTTTATCTCTTCTCAGGCTAACAAGGTTTCTGCCTTTGCTTTGTATGCCTTTATGTTTGATGCTTAAGCTTGATGTCTTCAGTGTAAGTGTGCGCTTAATGAGATTAGCTGATAGATACTGTGGCGTCCTGTGTTCTGAAGCATGTAGTGAAAGGCAGACACCACAATATGTAGCATTTCATGCATAATTTGGCAGAAACATAGTGGTAGCCAGTGTTGATCAGTGGATGTGAAGACCTCTTTGTTGCGGTTACTTTTGTAGTAGCACACAGTGAAGTGCAAGTGAAGAGATTTGAAACAAGGGGGAGATTAAATTGGAGACACACGGTGGGTGCTCATCAACAGAGGAGCTTTTAAGAGCATTTATATGTGAGCGTATGTGTATATGTGTGTATGTGTGTGTGCACATAAGAAGAGGGATTGATGCTGAAGCTCCTGCTGATCCATGGCCATTAGCAGTCCTGATGTAAGAAGCTGTGCTACAAACAGCCTCAAATTGGGGCCACTGCAGCAGGGTCTGCCATCTCAATGCACCTAACTTGCATTTACACACAGACGGACACACAAATATTAGACTTTTCTGCAAAACCTACTTATGTGTGTCCACAAAATGATACTGAATCATTCCATTTTAGATTAAAGCATTATTGCTGAGCAGGAGTCGACTAATCTGTACGACCTCTATTTGCAATTAGAAATATATGCTAGATTTATTTAAAGCTAATCCAGGTGGCTCAAGTTCTAGTGTTTTATAAATGCATATGTATGTGGGCATTAGCATCAGCATCTACAGATATGTACATCAGCATCTGCTGAGTGCTTCTCTATGAAAAATCTTTACTGGTTATAGCACCTACATATCATAATAAAACAAGTTTACAACTAATCATTGACAAAATAATAACCGACTTGCCTTTTAGCCAATCACAGACACCAAGTATTCTGTACTCATTACAGTTTCATATTTAACAGCGAAGTTTTCTTAATGAAACAGCAGCAGAAGAGGACAGAGAGAAGTACTCTGAAGAGGAAAGCAGGAAAGCGCTGTGTCCCCTCCTGCTTGCATCCCCCTGCAGTGTCTTCCTGCTTCTGCTGATGTGAGTACTGTATGTATTTATAATGCCCAGAGGAGGGAGGAGGTGAGGCGGGGCCATTTTAAGTATCATTTCCTGTCGGCTGATGAGACCTGAGGAAAAGGTTACAGCTCCACAGGTGACCCCAACACAGGTGTTTATCTAGCAGCCGGGTCTTAAAGACATATCTGCTTCAGAACAGATCATTCCCCTATAACCCCTTAAAGAAATGCTTCAGTATTTTCTTTACTTGATCTCTATCTGCAGCACAATTACCACAGACAATCACTTCAATGTGTTTTCCTGCACTTAAAGCCACTGATTCAAAACACATCCATAATGAAGGCCAAGGGTCAGCTGGACCTGAAGAACGGTTTAACACAGGGGGCCTGTATTTCACTTCCTCACTCATAACTTGTTGTCGCAACATATTGTTGTCCACTGAAAACCAAGCATTTCCATTTT
This sequence comes from Megaleporinus macrocephalus, assembly GCA_021613375.1. NCBI lineage: Eukaryota > Metazoa > Chordata > Actinopteri > Characiformes > Anostomidae > Megaleporinus > Megaleporinus macrocephalus. Next base: position 36,180,155 of record CM038705.1, read on the forward strand.
TTGCCATTTCCATTTATCCAGTTATCCTTTACACTGTAATAAAAAAGCTGCTTTGAAAAAAATATCTTTCCATAAAGGCTGTAAAATGATCATTTGAGAGATACTTGTTTGGATTTTGTTGATATTAAACCGCTTTCACAAGGACTTTGATTTAAATAACTGGAGCTTCACAGTCCACTGGAAAGGTCTGTCAGAGTAACATAGAAGAGCTTGGCTTCCAGTCAATTGTATACATTTTTAAAAACAATTGAGGGGAAACTAATCACTTCTGTCAACTCAGCTTAAGAGCTAAACTGTCCACACCTTTAAACATAGCAGTACAGCGACTTGCTTTATTTTATGAAAAAGAACATCAATAGCTGGTTTTGGCTTCTGAGCTTTGAATGACTTTCCCACTCATATTAAATTTTGCCCACAAACACACCCACAACAAACCAGCAGTGTGCATCAATGTATTTTTTTTTGGGTGGATATAAAAATGTCTCAGAAACTCAGCCTTAGCAGTATAGCAAAACAAGTATTAAGTAATAACTGAATAATAATATCTGAACTGAAACTGAGGGTTCAAGAAGTATACATCCCTATCTTCCCGATCTCTCCCTGATCACTCTCACAGCCTCTCCTCACTCTGTTTTTCTGTCTTTAGAAAGCTTTCATTGATTGCATTTCTCACGGTGAGCTCTATCTCCTGTAATTATAGCATATTTTATTGTACCTATTTCGTGAGTTTACTGTGGTGTAAATTCCCAAATACTGCAGCACTACACTTGTAGTGATGCTTTGCAAAAGCAGCAATAACTCTGACATCTCTGCCAGCTTGACAGAACGGAGCTCTGGGTTTATAGGCTCTTCTTTAATGACATCTCTCTTCTGATTTCATTTAGTGGACCAGTTAGAACTAGATGACCAGGAAGTGGAATAAAGTGGGCGAAAGATTAAGGCTGTTTTTACAGGAAATGCCGACGGATCTGATACAATGTGCTGAGCTTCCTTATACGGCGTCGATGCTTCTGACCTCTGCTAATAAATGTTGTTGTGCAGACGTTTTTAAAGCCCTTTGGGACCTGAGAGAGAAGTTAAAGCACATGTTACGCACTAATCCTGCATACATCACTCCTCTTTTTATTGGGACATTAATTCAGGGATAAAAGAATGGAAGTGAAAAACTAGATAAACACATTTCCCTTTAATACTGAAATACTTGAGATATCTTTGGTGTTTATGTTGGCATCTGTGAAAGCTATTTGTAGTCCAAGGTGGATCACAAACTTCTATTGAGTGTCACTTAAATGACCAAATTTCTTCTATATTATTAAAGAATTTGTTGGAAATAAATAAGAGATGTTGTGTGTACAGAAGTGTTGCTGTAATTAGGCACAGTGTACAACAAGAGTCTGAATCAGAGACAGTCCTTGACAGTATTAATGCTACCCGGTCATAAACAAGCTATTGTAGTTTTTTTTCTTTACCACTGCCATTCTCTTTTCTCTTTCTCTCTCTCTTGCATACTCTCTAGTGCTTCCTCTCTTTGTCCCAGGTGGGCATTGAGTGGAAATCTGTGCAGTATATTGTGGGGTGACAGATGCTAACCTTGTGTTCTAGAGTTTGGAGCAATCACATGGGACAATAAATCAGACTAGTTACGGCTGGGAAAAGAAACACAGGCCAAACAATTATAGATAACACAGCCGGAAAGAATTATTGTTTGCCTTGCTGTATAAAATAGGAAGGACAAGAGAAACTCAGGGCCAGAAAAATGCTGAAACCGCTGGAATGCAAATACACTAAATGTTTAAGTCATTAGAAACAATGTGTGTATGAAACAGAGTAGGAGAGAAAGGACGGTCACCCAGTTATAAGCCACTGTAATTTAGAATTATGACATTAAATCATATAACTATAGTTGAGACAACATCTTTATTTGGACAAATAAGACCTAAAACCAAAAAAAGTAGAATTTTGGAGCAAAAAACCTTCTACTTGAAGGCCTAGACTAATTTATCACCATAAACCTCAAGGGTCTTAACCTATACAGGTCCTTACACTTGACTATAATAACATCTGTACTAACGTTGTGGAAATTATTGAATTATAGTTGTTAGTGAGTAATAAGCATTAAAGTTAGCCTCATATTTCATAAAGATTTCTCACTTCTGTAGTTTAACCCATAGAAGATAAATGCCATGAAGCAACACTATTCAAATGTTATTAGACAATTAATTATTTAATTACATAGTTATTTTTACTGTTTTTGACAATACCATTTTTCCATTTGTTTTGATGATGTATTAAAATCGAGACTTTAGTAACAGTTTACTGTAAGGTTCTGTTCATGAAGCTACATAACATCTACGTAAGTGACCCTACATAACCCTACAAATATGTTTATAAAAGCTTATTTCAATAGCATTCATTCACTATAAAGGTAAAAGGTTACCACGGTAAGCCAAAATAGCCTTTCTGTTGGATACACATTTACGTTTATACACATTTATGCAGAGTTATGTTATGTTAGTTGATGTCATGTAGCCTTATGAACAGAGCCCTATAGTAATTTAACTACTGGAAATGACTTTATAAATGCTCCAACATTGCTTCTTCTTAAAGTTACCATTTGGGGAAATGGTCATCAATGAATTCCTGATAAAATCTCAGAATAAAATATCTTCTGCTCTGCTTACAAACTATTAATTAAAGTTAAGCACTGACAGAATTTCCACACCTTTTCAATAAACTACTAATGAGATTTAACAGGAACAGCTCTTTGTTTAGGATGTGGAGTAATAAGACTACAGATTGATGCAAACAAATCTGCATGCTTACTACTGCAGGAGAAGATGCCACTCACCTCTGCCCTCCTCCTTTATCTTCTGCAGGTGTTCTGAGTAGTTGACCGGCCGGCTGTCCTCCTCAAACACAAGGTCCACTGTGGTGATGTTGACTTCTTTCAACTCAGTGTACAGGCCTTCCACAGCAAAGTAGCACTCCCGCTCGCCCATCTTGCTGTCACCGAACATGAGCAGGGCGTGCTGGCTCCAGCCGAAGTGCCTGCAGATGTGCAGGGCAAATTCTCCGAGCTTCTTGTGCGTGGGCCCTGTGTTGGTGATCGAGGTGTAGGCATCAGAGCGGTCGGAGAAGCCTACAGCTGGCGCCCCCGCAGTGATCATGGGTAGACCCCAGTGGGTGGTAAAAAGGCCCACAGGTGAGGAGGTGTAGTCACAGCCTGGCCCAATGAAGGCCCATGGCTCGTAGGCAAACTTCAGGTCCACAGCCATGAGCGGGGCAATGGATTCCGAGCAGATTCCGTCCGTGTTCTCGCTGCTTTCAAAGACGTGCCGTAGGTTGTAGCCGGGCAGGAGGGATGGGTTGGAGTTGACCAGGGCAATGGCCCGATCCATGGCGGGACCAACACGGGGCCAGGCCCAGGGGTAGGAAGTGTTGTACCTGGGTAAGATGACGGCCAGCGTGATGTTTTCATGCTTGTGTGTGTGTTTGTGGGGCTCTCGGGGGTGAAACAATCTCGCATGGGTGAAACTGCAAAGCAGAAGCAGCAGCAGAGCCAAAGAGGGTCTTCTTCCCTCTAAACAGCTCAGCAGCAGCCTCATATCACCACACTTCACTGCCCCCACCTCCTAAAAAACTGGACACACATAAGTACATGTTCATCAGTCTCTACAGCAGCACAGGGGACACTGCTGTATCCACATATCTACAATAAAGATAAGATAAATAATAATAATAATTATTATTAATAATAGGAGGCATAAAGATAATGATAATTAGACAAAGTCTAACAGTTCAGCCAAAAATCAAACTAACATTATTTATCACTTAACCCAGATGCAGTCAAATAGTCAAAGACATGTTCGGTTTCTAAAGTTCTCTTATTTTGTTTACCACAAGAGATGCTAGGGTAATGTTTCTAACGGACACTGGGCTTGGACCAACACGTGCCATGGACATATTGGTGTGATTAAGACAAGTTGTGACTTACTTAGTCTAGAAATACAACAATCTTCCCCACATTGGTGAATCACGGCAACCACTTTTACTTCAGTGAAATATGTGGTAACATTCTGCGTGAACACAAGGCTACGTGAATTCTGAAATACACACTCGTTAACTTGGCAGAGAAGCTATTGTATGATGTTATGGTACCTGGAAATCCTGACTTTGATGACCACATTTTCAGCACACATGGATCTTAGCCACAGGCGAATATACCGTACATGTTTGATCCTTTGTAAAGAAATGCATTAGCTAAATCCACCAATGGCCAAGGTGAAGTGTCACTGCTGTGGGGAATGAAAGCTAGAGCTTAAGCTGATCAGTATTGAAGATAGTAAAAAAAAAAAAAGCTTATTTATCTCCACATAGAGCTGCATTTGCCAGTCTGTTTGTTGCACATTACATGACAGAAGCTAAGCAAGCACAAAATTGATACTTCTATCTTAAGATATATTTTTTTTAAGATAGATTTTTGAATGCAGATTTTTGCAGTTTTTGAATGCCCTGTGTGCAGTCTTCCTTGTAATCAGTTAAAGATGATTATTATATACATCGAGACTAAAACTCCTAGTGAACAGCACTTTGGTAGTTTGTTGTTTACTGTCAAAAAGCCATAGTTTGCATCATTAATGCATCAGTGGTAACACACTGAACTACACCTGGATATTTGTTCTGTTTATACAAAACGGAACAATACATTTTATTTTCACAGTTTTATTAAGATGCAACTTCTGCCTAACTGCCTGATGTGATGTTTTGGAATACAACATGTCATTTGCAGGCTAGTTCGAAAGTGGAGTAGTACTAAAATGTGAGACTTCATGTAGATGACAATGTAGTTCCAATTAAAATTGTTTACATTTTGTCTCTCTGTCCAGTTTCATGATTGTTTTAAATGTGTTTTACTTTAATATACTTTATATCAAATAAATTAAGATTTTGGCATATTTACCCAGATGAGTTTGGTAGTAGTCGATGTCTAGTTAGTGTTAGCAGTGTTAGAAATGTTGGCCTATGATTCACTGCTGTAATCTAAAGAAGTGTACGTAAGAAGTTGTTCTTAATGACTTGCCTGGTGAAATAAAGCTTAAATAAAAATTAAACTAAAGAAGCACATGTCTTGATTCAGCTGCAGCTGATGCAGATGATTAATCATTTCAATTAGAACTTTCAGGAGTGGAACAATTCTTAACTACATATTTAACTTTTTCTCATGCGAGCTGATACTGAATAATTAAAAGCATTTACTAAATAATAAGCATTCAGATTAAGCCCTTAATATTCGTGGACATTTTCCATTTCGCACCCTTAGAAAACAAATCAATAACATATATATATATAATGGTTACAAAATAGTTTTGGGCTTCGTATAAAATCTTTATAAATTTATGATGTTCCTTATATTTAAAAATGTAATTTATTTTTCCAAATGTGATACAAAGACATGAAGAATCAAATGAGAAATATAACTGGCTAGTTTCATTTTGCTTTGCACTGCCTAGGTGGGAATTCATAAAGAGTACCAAAAATAAAACCACTGAAAAAAGCAGTCATGTGTGCTTTCATTTGCAGTCTAGATCAGCCTTCTTTTGAACCTTTTTTTGACATTGCTTCATTTCTGCTTTGGAAATTTGCACTTCCTTGCACTTGATATACAGAACAGTGTCTCACAGCATGTGGTAGAACACAGATGTAATCTGATGCTAATGGGTTTTTCTTGAACCTGGACTTTAATGCTACCCGGAGATTAGTCTTACATGAATTCAGGATTTATAGTGAAGCCTATAAAACCCTACATTTTTCCTGTCAGACAGTTTTACTTAACAGTATTTCAATACAATTTAAATATTCACATTATTATATTTTAAGTAATTACAAATTTGCGCATCATTCAAAACACAGATATACACCTCGGAATATAAATAAACTAACTTATAGTATTTTGTTCGTTGGAAACTGTACTCTCTTCTCTGTGTTAGGAACACTACAGTAAGATGCTACTTCCACATGAACAAACTCTTCGAATTGACTGCACTGAGATAAGCACTGGCAACAAAATCAAGCCTAGTTTGTCAACTGTCATTCAAATTTCGAGTGGAACCTGCTGCATTAGCTCGATTAGACTAAACTGGAACTTGCTGGCTTTCTACATATCTGGCATACGCAGCATGAAAATAAGGTTGCATAAAAGCACTTCACATCTCTCACCCAATGCAATGTTAGATCACGGTTGCTTTGCAGTTGTGCTGTTGCAAATTATTCCAGGGCTTTTGTCTCTAATTAACTAAATTCAGAAGTGGGGTTCGAAATTCTGCCAATTCAGGACAGCTGAACTAAAATCTTGACTGTTTCTGCAAAGTAGCTGAGACTGTAGGTGGACTTTGATAGACAAGCATCTCAAACACAAACACAGCAATGGCTGTGTAAACAAAATCATCTCTGGACCTAAACCGGATAATAAAACAAACAAACAAAAACAAATTTTGATTCAATCAAGGAGGAGATCTGTCTTATGGACATCCTTATGGACTTTCAAGGTCTTCAAAAAGTATCTACTTGAGAGAATGCTTCAAGATACAGCTAAATTCAGTGTTCTCCACCATTACCAAACTTTACAGAAGCAGGGTAAGGGCCAGATTCCAGCCATAAAAGGCCCCATTACAATATACATCACATACAATATACATAAACAGATTTGCAAGTAATTTTAATTCTTAATAACTGATTTTCTATTGTTTAATCATTTTCAAGAGTAAAAACAATATCAAAACTAAAAAATCTAGGAGGAGGAAAGAGAACGAGAGAGGCAGGGAGAGAGACCAGTGCAAAAGTTAGAGACCACCCTCAAAATTGAACACAATTAATAAACATAATTACACATTATATATTGTTCTGCTTTAGGGAAAAGATTGAACAAAGCATCAACTGCTAAATATGGCATCAGCTTTTTCATCATTTAATCATCCCCTCTTATTTATTACAGCCACTCTTTTCTTTTTAGGAGGCTTTTCAATTTTTCAAAATCTGCAGAGAGATTATTTTTTCCTCACACCTCCAAAGTTCAGACTTAGACATCGGCTGCATTTCTGCTTTTCATAAGCCAAATAATATCACATTTAATGATGTTATCTGGGATGGTCAGTCCGTTTTTCTGAGACCACCAGCACCTCCTTCTCTCAGGAAGGAACTTCTTGACAGCTACACATCCTTTCAGTGTTATAGTGTTGAGTGGTCTTACAGTGGAAGGATGGACAGAAACACCTGTGGGTTTTTTTTTCAGATGTGAACCAAGAGTGGAGCTTGATTGTCACCTCTCTCTGGAAGTACATGTTTTTACCTAGCGTGGGAAGCTCTGATGGTCTTGCGCAGTTGTCAGGAGGGCTATTTCCTCTATACCTTTTAATAACTTTTCTGACGACCATTTTTTCCACTGACTGTCTTTCGCTGTTCTTTTCCATATGCAAGTGAATTGTCTTATAGCTGATCTCCTCAGGAATCTTCAATTATAAATTAAATCGGGATGAAGGGTCTCTGAATTTCGCACAATACTATGTATATTAGAATTAATCAGTGACTAAAAAGGCTTTGTTCAAATATTTTCTACAACAAAATTTAAACAACTTGTCCCCATCGAGAAAAATGGACATGATCTTGCTGTAGCTTTAAACTAAATACTCTACACATGAAAAAAACACCATGAGCTTGGTTTCACTTAGTTTTCTGGACACATACAAAAAAGCACATGAATTGTTGTCCATTGAGTAGAAGCATCAGTGAAATAATGCAATATTCTCACAGGCCTTAAAATAATACTTGGGCAGGAAACCAATTAAGTTTTGCACTAGAAATATAATAAAATCGCTCTTATGCCAATCACAACAATTGTTAGAAACAAGGAGAAAACTAAACAACATATCACATTAAATGACACACAACAATAAATGATCAACAATAAATGAATGAACAAAACCAACCTCTGTTTTAAACACTGAAAAATGCTCAAACTTTAACAAATTCATCTGGAAGTGCTATAAGTCGATGAATCTTTTGAAGCCCCTATTCTTTCTTACCAAAAGCAAAAAGCACTTCTTACTACAATGTCCATCATCTTTTTCTCTTAGCCACTTGGCCATCAGGCAACGCAATCCAATTACAATGTACTCACCACACACTGGCGTGGGCAACTCTGATGAGGGTGTTCTGAGCACATTACAGCTGCTGACTAACTCTCAGAGTGGTCTAATGCTTTGTGTGCTCTGCCCAGGCGTCCTCGCACACCGCCTAGACCAGCCGTGCTTCACTGAAATCAGATTACCTTAAATAAAGCACTGTGTTATCTCCATGCCGAGCTGCGCTCTGTGCCGCGACTACGGGTGATTATGCCTCTCAGCTGCTGCTGCTGCTGCTGCTGCTACTGCTGCTGCTGGTGGGGGAGAGAGAGGAAGGGAGAGAGAGAGGGAGGGAGAGAGAGAGCGAGAGAGAGGGAGAGAGAGAGAGAGAGAGAGAGAGGGAGGAGAGAGGGAGTGAATCAGTGTAATCAGTAAAAGTAAAAGATTCCAAATCTACTGAGGTAGAGGAGCCCTAAGAGGACTGAAGCAGATCCACAGTGATCTTTCACCTGTGGCATTCCAAGGTGCTGTGAAGAACATATGATTTTTTTTGGAGGTGGGATGGTAGCTCTGACAAAGCTAAACACTACATCTGCCAGCGGAGCCAACTAGTGGAGAAAAAACATTTCATACAGAAAGTGGATCTTAAAGGCTCCTACATGGAAGCTAAGTCCGAGATTCAGTGTTTTAAAGGTGAAGTGGTGAAGAAGCACGGTGAACATCTCCAGCAATAATGAATTAGAGGAGTCTGGCTGCTTGGAGCAGTCCTGCAGACTGCTAACCCTGCCTCGGTCTTGTTTGAACCAAATGGACCAAACTGTTGGATCCCTCTACCCTTAAGCTGGAGAATCCTCACTGAACTGCAGCCCTGAGGCAGACTGAGACTGGGATAAGTGATTAACACTGTATAGCTGGGAGAATGTGTGTGTGCTCACATAGGCAGAGATGTCAGCCCTTTTAAAGCTCTCTGTTTCCTTCTACTGGAGGGAGAGAGAGGAGGAAGGAAAGAGGCGGTGAAAGAGATTGATGAACGGACTTAAAAATAAAAGCGTCAAAGGGCTTCTTTTAAGCAACGACATAGAAGAAGCACTTCATGTTAAAGGACATTTTAAATGAGTGGATTTCCTAGACCTTTTTAAAAACCATCCACTGAACGTTATTTTGTGTTCACAAAACAATCCAGGTTTCCTTTAAGAACTTTCAGTTCAACCTACACAAAGGTTCTCTAGATAGTGTTAGATAGATAGAACCACTTCTAGTTCCCAAATGACCTTTTGAGTTGTTTCAAATGAGCTTTTCTTAAAAAAACAAAAAACAAATGAGAGGTTCATCACTCACTACCATGAAAGAACCATTATCAGTTCCTTAAAGAACCTTTCTGCTGAGTTTTAAAAGAACCATTCATTGATAGGATCCTGAGGCCATACAAGAACCAACCTTGGTTTCCAAAGGACCTTCCATCTGAGTGCTTTTTAAAGCTGAGAGATCCACTGAGAGGGTCTTCATGTAATACAATAAGAGAACCACTTTAATTCCTTAAAGAACCTTTCAGCTGAGTGGTTTCAATTGAGGTTCTAAAGAAGCATCCACTGCAATACTCTTTATGTAGTGCAGTACGATAACAGCTTTTGGCTCCAGAAGGACCTTTCAACTGAGCAGTTTCAGTATAGCTTTCTAAAGAACAGCCCATTTAAAGGTTCTTCAGAATCAGAATCTTTATTTGTAGAGGTGTATCAGGTGTACAAGGAATTTCTGTTGTGCTGGTGTCAACATAAAAATAAAAAAATAATAAATTAATAAATAAATATAGAAAAAATATACTAAACTAATTGAGATAAGTACAACCATATAGAACCAAATATACAAATATGCAAAAAACAGACCAGCTAATAAGTATAAATGTAAGTAAACTTGTTAATAAAATATGTATATTGCAACAAATACTACAGACAAAAAAGCGGGAAGGTTCTTGATCAGAATGAATATGTTACATCACAGTGGTCTTCCCTAATTTCCCAAATTTTTTTAGAACGTAACATAATTGGTAAAATATTGTGATTCTTATTCTAATGAGCCTTGAGTGGTTTCAGGAGAGCTTTGTAAGGAACCACTCACTGCATGGTTCTTCAAGTAATGACACAAGAAGTAAATTTAATTTCCAAAGGATGTTTCAGAGGAGTTATTTCAATTAACCTGTAAAATCCACTGAACAGGTTTTTAAGCCAGCTTTTCTTTGCTCTTCTATACGTTTGTAAGACTGAACTGTGATAAATGACTGCAAGTACAAACATATACATAGTTGTGCGTGTGCTTTTGTGCGAAAGAGCTAAGCCACCACAACTTTGTCAATACAACTACAATGCCTTCTTTTTCACATATTTTTAAAGGTGTACATCATATTTTTCTCATCAGCGTGCTTCCCCCTCACTTTTCAGTGAGCCACTTCAAATGCTGTTTACAAATCAATACAGTAGGAGTCAGTGAGCCATAAAGCCATTAGTTTGTGAGAGGAGTTCTAGCCGAGAGCAGAGATAGCTGTAGGGTCAGAACCCTGCTCTAAATCTTCCTGGCCGCTGAACTGGCTTTGACCTGCGCTCATATCTCTCCCCAGACCAAAAGGCGCCCCCCCCCCCACCCCTCTGTGCTTCCCCCTCCTACAGCTCCCCCCATCTACAGTCACTGCACTCCACACACACAACTCTTTAAAACTCAGAATCAATGTTGGAAATAACGTAAAACCAATTTGCTTCCATATACAAACATCTAGAGCCACAACTGATTCGTCAGGTTTACAGACAAAATGCCCACTAAGTACAAATTATTTATTTTTCAACATTAGGGGCAAAAAATGTAACAAAAAATTATATAAAAACTTTAACAACATATTGTTGCTGTCCAATGAAAAACAAGTGTCTCCAAAATTGCAACTTTACAGGAGAGACCAAAAACAAACTTTACTTTTAATGGAAGTCAATGGAACCAGAACTTATTCTGAGCTATTTTGGAGCATTTCTATTGGTTCATTCATTGTAATGGTTAATTTTGACACAATGTAAAGAACTATTGTCGTGTTCAAATGATGTAGAAAACTCAAAACTGACAAAAATAGAGAGACATTTGCACAATGACGATACATTACATATTGTCATTTGCACTTAGGGACATTATTATATTTAAAAAGCTATTGTTCCAGACAGGAAGTTTGTATTTGTTTAGCAAAACACTTTTTTTTTCAAATATTTCAATAGTATTATTACAGTTTATTATATTATTGTTATTATTGTCAGAAATTCTGGGGCATCCAGGAGAAATCTGGAACTAAACTTTTAAAATAAGATATTTATGCTACTTTGTATTGTATTTTTGCTTATTTACATGTGTTCTAATTATATCTGGTGTTCTTACTGGTGAAAATACACTTATTGCTGCGATAAAGACTTTTAATCAATGAGTTTTTGCACTCTAGTAAATCTCCATTTTTTATTATTTACTTTTCTGCATCATTTGTACATATCAGATATCTATTATATTGTATAATAATCATAAAAATGTTATGATGAGTGCTTAGTAAAAATGTCTTTACTATGACTTACATGTGAAGAACGTTTATGGCTCTTTTTTTTTTAGAGTCACTATTTTGGAGATAATTATTTTGCCTGTGAACAGCACAACATATTTATCATGTCCAGTCATTGCCTACAGCTTTCCTTCTTTCAGTTTATGAAAGAAAAATATTTTTCTAACCTCCAATGTTCAGGCTGTGTTCAGACTGTCAGCCCAAATCTGATTTCTGGTATATCCAGATTGAATCCGGATTGATTGTCAATAGTCTGGACAGCAAAAAACTAATCAAATTTTTGAAAGTCAGACACAAAATCACATTTGTAGATGGTTTGAAAAGCCATTCCAATCAGATATTTACAGATCTGTCTCAGTCTGGATGCTCTGACCACTTAAATTAGATTTCACAGTGTCTTTTGCGTCACTCACAACATCTCAAACAGGTGGAACAACTTGGAAGATGACACAACCTGTTAATTTCATCCTCCAAACAACAGGGAAAGTCTTGGTGCAGATATCTGCTGTAAGAAAAGAAATACACAGTCCCTCCTCCTTCCTCGTTAATTCTTACCAGTATAGAAGAAACACTTTCAGCCTGAACTGCTGAGAGAATGTCCACCGGTGGAAAGCAATGGCAACAGCGACCCTTGCTGAGATTCCTCCTTTCATTGGCTATCTGACCTTAAATGATCTAATTGGAAGCCAGACCTTCAACATGATTGACAAGAGATTACAAAACATCCTGAAACAGTGCTCCTTCTTCATCCTCTCAAGTTGAATCGATGGTACAGTGACTCCTTATCACCTCTTGAGGTACATTGTGGTAATAGAAGCGAGGGCAGCTTCGGGCTAGCTGGTTAGCATGCTAATTTCCATAGATATCTCTGTAAACACAATACATACATCTCTTTGATGTACCATCAAAACTGTTAGTTCTGTCTACAATTTCAATAAATCTTAAAACCTTACAGACTGGACCTTTAAGTGTTGTTTACCAGATCTATCTGCATGGTTATTAGGAGTTCTGTTCTCTTCATATCTTTTAAACATATCTTCATATCTTTTTTGCTCTCCAAGCTTGAAAACTCCTGCTTTATCCTGTCCTTTAGCATTTCTGTTCATTATGCACATGAATTACCTTCTATCTAATCATTTCAGAAATGTCCCCCCAAAAATGAATAATTTGTACCTAATATATAAATGAAGTGAATAAAGAGAAATCTCTTAGTTCTGTAGAAAAGGATTCGAATATGTTGCTGACACTGTGACTCAAATGTCACAGGTTTCCAACATTTGAAGGAATCTGTTAAAAGCAAGGGCTCTGAATGATGAATGGAGCAGTCGATGACTCATCATGAAGAATGAAGTTGTAATGTAATTAATATGCAGAATGCCTGATGAGATGTGATTATGAATAATATTGTGGAAGAAGTCCCTACCAATGTTTTACTTTACATCTTCCTCCGGCTCACAGAAAAATAGGAAGACATAACTGAACTAAACGAACCCGGTCTGATGTCTGTGAATATTCCGGATTTGATCAGCACGGTGAGCCCTGCAGAGAGAGTGGCACGGGCAGAAGGATAGGGTTACCAAAACAGGATGCAACACAATAGTGTCCCCCTCCCTTACTCTTTCAATTTGCAGTACCTTCCTCTCTGTTTTCCTCTGCAGACCATAGCCATTCAGCTCACCCTCTCTCATGAGATTCAAGAAAGCCTACAGTCATACCTAACCTGCACAAATGAAAATAAGAAGTGCCAAATAACCAAGACCGAAACAAATAAAAGCACTAAAATGTGTGTGTGTGTGTGTGTGTGTGTGTGTGTGTGTGTATGTGTGCATGAATACAACAAAAACATTTGTATTCTCCTTTAGCCAGCAGCCACATTCATTTTTCATGGAGTGCTACATAAAATTGATCATCACCTTGACGCACTCTAGCTCTTTGCACCAACAGGAAAAGCCTCCTTAGTGGGCAGCTCCAAGGGGGCTCTCTCAAGGGACCTGCAGGATGTGAGGCTAGATCAGCAGCTCAGCGGAGCAGGCCCGTGTCTGGCTCAGCACAATTAATCTCTTACAAATTCAAAAAATAAACATACTAACAGGGTCCTTTGGAGTGGTCACTTAGAAGAAGGACTTCTGAAATGCTAAAAAATCCCACATAACACACAAGAACTGGCTCCTTAGTAAGAATAGCCACACTGATATGGGGACAGGATGGAGTGAGGGGCGTGTATGTTTAAACGGGGACGTTAGACAGAGGGCTAGTGCGATTAAGTTAATCACAGTCAATTCACAGTTGAGTAGTCGTTGATCCTGTAGAGCTATATAGAAGTCATTCAGACACGCACACTGTTCTGATTGACATAAACCACAGGCTCCCTTGCAGATTCCATTACGGAGTCTTCCACAGGCACAACTGGCACAATACAAATGGAGCTACAAATGGAGCTTTTCAAGCTTGGATACAGCTGACAATTGCCAATATGCTAAAATTAGTTTGACTGATGTACTGAAATGGGTAGTGAGTGATGGAATTTAAAATATGAGATTGCTGTACTTTGAAAATAACCTTGAGTTCTGCCAATAATATCAGTCATCACTTTTCTACAGACCTGTCATTAGTTACCGTGGCACGAAGTTGTTGGATTGTGGAATCAGAATAAAATGAAGAAACTAATGTTAAGGAAGCCATAAAGTAAGTATGCTCTTAATACTTTGATGCCTTAAACACAAAAACTGATAAAGGAAAAAAAGGCAGACAACCACGGGCTTAGATGAAAAAGCTATGTCAACTTAAAAAGCCTGAAAGATTAAAAAAAAACATTCCATCCCAACATGTGCAAGTATTAAGCATTTGATTAGCTATTTATCACTTCTGAAAACATTCCACCTCTTAAAAGCACCACTTCATGCCATGCATTCACTGCTTGAAAGCTATACCAAGCTGCTCAATGGCAGACATTAAGAGCCACATAAAAAGAGATAAGTATGTAAATGAACTACACTGTGTGTACCAAGTTATCTAGACACTCTATTTAAATTAATGAATTCATTTTAAGGTGCACACATTGTAGACATAGGATTGCATTTGATTGCGCTCTCACAGCCTTTTCTCCATAGAAAAACATTTCAAAGGAACAGACCAGCCACCTGTCCAGGATTCTCTATGCCTAGACATTGAATTTCCCAGATTTTCATGTTACCATTTCTTCTGAAGTTATTTGCTTCCTTTTATCCACTTAAACTACTTGTGTGCAAAGAATTGCTCGACTGGTTCATTATCCTCAATATAGAAACAGTCGTTTCAGAAAGGCACTGTCGGAGGCATCAGGCAGCACTGCTAAGCAATAACTGATAAAATGAGGCTGAACTACCACCTATTTAACCTTAGACTGCATCATAAGCATAGTCACTTAAGCAAAAGATCAAATCACTGATTAAGTGTCCTGGAATTTTGTAGGGTTGAGGCAGCAACCCTTGCACTGGAACTGTGCTTTCTGGAGTGATGGAGCTCAATCCAATACCTTAGGGATGAGTTGAAGTGGGGCTTGTGGTCTAAACATCCAAGATCAGTCCCTGACCTCACTAATGCTTTTGTGGTCGGATGCAATCAAATCCATAAAGCAATCTTCCAACATCTAGTGTAATGTCATCCCGGAAGAGTCTGTTACTGCCACAAAGTAATAAACTGCCTTACACTTGATTTGAAAAGAAAAATAGAATAAACGTGTCATTTGTACCTATAGTATACCTGTATTATATAATTACTATTTAATTGACTTATAGGAGCTATAGTTTCTCCACAGCTTTTAGAAGGTTCAGCAAAATCACATGAACAACCCTACACAACCATCCAGCAGCACAATGTGACCTGGATGTGTACTACATGCCTATAGCATAACCTTTATGTTGGATCGCTTAGCTAATTCTTCTGTTTGTAATTAGATTGGAGTAATTGAACCAAACACAAACATAAACCTATTTTTCATTTACTTTTTTAATCTTGCTTTCTGCTCTGCAATTTCAAAGTCTGACAGAATTGTCTCATTCAGTTCCAGACAGTCCTCTGACTGCAGGCTAAAGTAAAATTGCAAACCAACCAAACAACAGAGGAACATCTGATCTGCTCGTGTGACAGGAAACATTATGCAGAACTAGCAACATCAATTTTTGATTCCATTCCAGAAGGCTGGAAAACAAATTAGGCGAAAGCAAATAGGCGGTCCCACTTCAGAGGGATAAACTCTGGTGTCTTCTGCAGTGAAGCAGAATTAAATACCGTACTGACAGGTGGGCACAGCTTCATCACTTAAACATTATATCGACCTTAATGTTATAAACACAATGTGCACAAAGAGGCTTATGTTCATATTACACTGCTGCACTTTCATTACACTTTAAAAGAGCAAAACTATCCAGCTGATCATTTTATCAATGCATGTTTGCTAAGGCAAGCTTTGCTAAGGGCAACACATCTTTGGTCATTTGACAAGACCTCCACCTTGTAGTCCAGTATAAATGGGGGCTAACAGCGGTGTTCAGTCCAGTGGTTCTCATCTCTATCACCATCTCCAGCTAAACGCAGGACTGACGGCAGCAGTGCCATGGCAACACCAAATCCATATCCACAGGTCCAAAAAGAGCGTTAGTGCTGTGCTGCAATGGGCTGGCACTGAGGCGACTAGAGAACAATCACTGGGCATTAATCTACCACTCTCTGTGCCTAATCAACACTACGGCATAGATTCTTTTGATGCTGGATGTTAAGCGTGAATATGCAGTTGCTCCAGCAGAGCTTGGTTACTGTCTAATTGAGTACATGAGGGGGCCACAGTCTTTCAGAGTTCACAATATATGACCACCCAGCGATTGCTTTACTCCGTTTGGTATTTGCTTAAAAATACCAGATAGGGCAAAACTGATATGCCTGAGCGAGAAAGGAAAACTGAGAGAATGAAAAAAAACTGCCTTCGTATGGGATTAAAAGCAGGTATGTTAGAAATATGAAATATGCTAGAGGAGATGCTAACAACAGGGCTGGCAAAGTGCAATATTTGAGTGCTGGATTAAAAGCTGATGTACGCTATGTAAAAAACACTTGAGTACAAACACAATTATTTTATTTCCATTTCTATTTGAGTAAAAGAAAAAATTTTCTTGCCTGTGAATGTGCCAAAATGAAACAAGTACTAAAAGTTAATTTTACAAAAATGATCATAGATCTTGCATATTGTTGCTGTCCATAGAAAAACAGGTGACTTTACAAACTTTACAGGTGAGGCAAAAACCCATAATTTATACTGCAAGTCAATGTAAATAGGTTTTATTCTAAGGTATTTTGAAGCTTTGCTATTGATACATTAATCATGAAACTAAATCTGTTTTCTTTCTAAGTAAGAATATCTCGGATATACATATATACACAATAAACATATATCAAGCATAGATAACTTCCCATGTTTACTAAATGGCCAATATATTTCGCCAAAAGTCTCCCCCTTTGATGCAAACTGGGCGGTGGTCTGTCACTAGTCTGAGTCACCAGTAACATGGCTACTGTGGGTAGTCCTGCTTACATAGTATTAATAAAACTGTGACTTGTCATGTCAGAGAAGCTTACAGAAAGAAAGCTAACGACCAAGCAAAAGTTAACCTAGCTAGTATATCCGGGATATCAAGCTAGTTAGCTTATTTGTCTGTCTGTCTGACTGTCTTTCTGTCTGTCAGTGTTGAACAGAGGCATGTCAATCAAACACATTCATAAGAACATTTCCATATTTTTTCCTTCAAATTGTTCATAAAAAATGAATAAAAAGGTAATTTAATAGGACACGTAGAAGCATCATAAACGTCTTTTGTTATAAAAAATATTTTGAATACTATAAATTGTGTTCACTGACAAATACTCCTGTATATTTTAAGCACTATTGTACATCTACACCTACACACACGTTATTTGTACACCCCTGATTAGCAAGGCTACGTATCTCCTGCGTGCCTAAAATGTAGAACATTGTGAGATCTCCATTAGGATCTTATCCACGGGCTCACACTCCAGACTCACGCAGCACAAGCATGGGAGCATGCTCATGGCCTGATTTCTCCATGATTGGTAGTGGTTTAGAGGAATAAAGGACACAAAAGCATCACTACATCACCGTCCCATATTCCTCGTGATTACTGTAACTATGTTTTCAATGGCCTTCCAAAAAATGTATTCAACAGCTACAGCTGCTGGAGTGCTAACCAGGACACAGAGAACACAACACATCGGTCCTGTGTCTTTCTACAGTCAGTAATAGAACAGAGCAGTACTGTTTTATATATATATATATATTTCTAAATGGTCTCAGACCTAGATATAACTCTGACCTGCTTTCTGAAAACAAACCTAGAGGATCTCTCTGGTCATTAAACACTGGACAGTTAAGGGTAGGGAAGCAAGTTGGGACAGAGGCAGGTAGCAAAATATTTTTAACCCCAAAAAAGGGTCACACTAAAAAAGATGCTGTGCTATACAAAAAAAAAAGAAAAGGAAAAAAATAGTTTGTGACTTTGTGACTGCTGGCTTAAACCCCACTAGTACTAATGTTTAGAAAGGAAGAGACTATTAATCTAAACAAACAAAAACTAGTTTTACAGTTTTAGGTTTAAACAAACATAGACATTTTTGGAAGGCAAGATTTACATACACACATATATGAATCTGAAAATGTAGCACCAGCGCCATGATCCCTCCATCATAACTCCTCACTTTACATTGTAGTCTGCACCTGCACCTGTGTTTCGTTTGTAGCCTCACTCTCTTATTAGCTTCACCTGTGTCTACCTATGTTTTAGAGTATGTATAGTCACTGGGTTCTTCTGTTTTATGTCAAGGTATTATTAGTCCAGTATGATTCAGAGCTATTTGTCTAGCACAGAGTTTGAAAAGGACCCTTGTTTACAGTTCACATTGTAAATTAGGACCACTACATAAAACACTACTTAGGGTACAGACCTGAACTGAATGATTGACATTGTTACACTACCATTACACATTAGATCCCACATTGATCTTATTCACAATATGTTGAATATGAAAGAGTGTGTTATGGATATTCTGTGTCTATTAGATACAGGAAAAGATTACAATATTTTCACACTATTTCTTACACTGCATTATGGAATACAAGACTTCACAAATAGTGCCCTATATAGTGAATAGTGTGTAGTGTTGGACATAGCACCAGCTATCACGTTCCCTAGTTTAGCTTTTTCTTAGTCTTGATCACGTTTTTCTGTTTGACTGTGTATTAAAGACATGCCTGTGCTGACCATGTCTGTTTGTGCTCTGACCCTTAGACCAGCCCAAATGAATAGACTCTGTGAGAACCTCCTTCTCTTTCCTCCTTTTCTTTACAACCAGCGCAACAGGGCAGTGTTATCTGAAGGCAGTGTGAATGAGGCAATTAGTGAGTTGACTCATTTGACTTTTTCGCTGGAACGAGAAGGTTAAGGATTTCTGCAGTGCCAGTCCTTCGCAGCAAGGAAGGAGGAGTGGTGACTTCACACTGTTATGACAGTGTCTCCTGTCTTGCTGTGTATGTGTCACATCAGCATGTTTGAATAATATGGGGAAGATGCCTCGAGCAGCAGAACGCTATTAAATAAAACATCAACAGCCGACTCTGTGCACATGAACACGAATAAAGCTCCGAGTTCTATGACATCTCAAATCGGCTCACGCGAGCCATTGAAATGCATAATTCCAGCAGTGCTTTGAAACAACAGATCACTCTGAAACTTAATGAATGCAGTGCCCCTCGCGGAGTGAGCTATTTTAACAGAGAGGATTTTCTGCACTGTTAAGTTTGCCACATGTTTGCTTATTTAACAACCAAACCAGAAAATTACTTCAAAGGAGCTGATCAAACAAAATCTGATAATCTGGCTATATCTGTGCTGACCTTTCAGGAGTGAAACAACAGAAAGATATACAAATAAATACAAACGTATTGAGACGTATACTTTCTGGCAAATCCACAGATCTATGTTAGGAAGGAAGCATCTGCTAGTATGTATGCAGCTCTGTTACTTGTCAAACTGAAACAGCTTTCATTTCAACACAATGAGGAAAACACTGAGGTAAATTAATGAAACATGTCACTGTTATTCATAATGCTAATATATTCTAAATCTGTGAGAGAGACACTGACTTCCTTTAATTATTAAATGGCATCATCTGCTCTTACTTGAAAGCTAGCTGATTAGAACTATTATTGATGTGCCATAACCTCAGAAAGCTTAATCTAAAATTTATCTTATGTAACATGCACTTTGCTAGCCTATGTAGGTTAGTCATAAATATAACAGTTAATATCTGGAGATAGTACTTTTTTTTGTGAAAAGAACACACTTATCAATGACGCACACTTCATCAGGATAGGAATTTCTGCATTTTCAGATGCTCTGCAACAAAAATGGTGTAATTAGCTGTAGTGGAATAGATGCAAATAAAAGTATTCATTCATGCAGAAGAAGGGACTGAAGGAAACCAAAGAAATCAATATCTATTCTACTATGTAGAGCAGACAATTTAAAGAGCAGACAATTTAAAGCACAAGTTTCCTGATCCTGACTATACAGAGTTTCAGATTATTAGCCTACATTTGTCATGCAGAAAATTAGTTATTTTAAAGCATTTCAGTTACTGGCACTGGTCCCACATTAGTATTCAACAGCAACTAAGTTTGTTGATTTGCACAGCCTGCTTAAAGTAAAAAACAATACTTTTAAAGTCAATAACCTCAGCAAAAGACCAAAAGTGCCAGCTCAAAAACTATTTAATAGAATTTCAATTGTTTTAATGTTAAATAATCAGAATTTTATTGTGAAACTAAACTTAAATAGTACTCGAACTGTTTATATACTGCATTACATACTGTATAAAAACTTAAAGGACCGGTGTAGGTTCACTGGTAGTTTTGGATAGTAAATAAAATGGCTATATTTGCGCTACTGACATCATGACCTCTGATGATCACCACTATAAAGAAATCTTAGACTGTAGGTTTCTAAACAAAAGTAAAAAAAAATTCTTACAAATATACTTTGGTATAAGAAAATGTATCAACTCTCCCCAATGGAGCAACTAACACAACCCCACCTGTACATGGTAAGAAAGTCCTTATCTAGTGGGAACAGACAAATGCAAGATTTTGAAGTTGATATAATAAAAATGCACATTGGTAACTGTATTCAAGGTTATTTACAGTTGCTATGGTGATTTGAAGCCAGTAACAACCTAAGCTGAAATCCTCTTTGTATACACAAATGTCTCGTGGACGCTGTGCCTGCAGAAATACTAGGTTGCAGGTCAGACATTTAAGGGATGCCATTACATCACTAAAAATTTATCCACTCTTCTCTTACAGTCCATTTGGAGCCAGGAAGCCTCCAGTGATACGGCAATCAGTCATGCACACAGTCCTCCGCTTCATCACACAGGAAACAACAATTACCACTTCGCTGTTTCAGTCAGCATGATGTGGACAAGAAGGACAGCAGAAAAGACAACCTGGAGACAACAGAGCCAAAATACATAACTAATGAAGATTCACCTGCTTTCCTGATTTGGGAAAAGGGGGAGACAGATTCCAGCAGCCTGTGCCACCAGTCATAGGCAGGTTATGGTATGCTAAGTTTAGGTTTAGTTTAGTTTAGAATTATTCTGTCGCTTGTGTTTGCACACAGCAAAACGTGACCTCTGCATTTAACCCAGTGAAACACCCACATATACACACACACTAGTGAACATACACACTAGGGGGCAGTGAGCACACTTGCTTGGAGAGGTGGGCAACCCTTTCCACGGCGCCCGGGGAGCAGTTGGGGTTAAGTGCCTTGCTCAAAAGCACTTCAGTCGTGTCCTGCTGGTCCTGGGGATCGAACCGCTGACCTTCCGGTCACAAAACCGGATCCCTAACCTTCAGGACGACCCATATTTAAGTACTTATAGCTCTGCAATTAGGATCTTTTCAGGATAACAAAACTCCCTTTGAGCTCACTCTTAGCTAGGCCTTTGTTAATGACACCTTTTGACAGGAAGAGTGATGTATTGACTTTGCTTTGTACTCTGATAACAAATAGAAGCACCATAACACTTTTAGACACACTGCACGACGGCTGCCTGAATTGTGACAAAAGTATTCAATCATCTGCCTTAACATGCATATGAACTTAAGTGACATCCCATACTTAACTTACAGGGTCTAATATGATGTAGGCCCACCCTTTGCAGCTATAACAGCTTCAACTCTTCAGGGAGGGCTTTCCACAAGATTTCCACGCTTTGCGTTGCACTTGGTGATGTAAGGCTTGGATGCAGCTGCTTGACCATGGAAACCCATTCCTTGAAGCTCTCTACACACTGCTCTTGAACTAATCTGAAGGCCACATGAAGTTTAGAGGTCTGTAGCGATTGACTCTGCAGAAAGTTGGAGACCTCAGCATCCACTGACCTGCTTTTTTACATGGCCTACCACTTCGTGACTGAGTTGCTGTCATATATTGTGCCACATGTTTTTTTTAGGAGTTACAGCAGCCACAAAACGCAAATCTTTGTGGAATATCCAATATCAGCCTAACTTACCATGCTCATAAAAGTGACTATTAAATTATTTTAATTTAGACCAATTTTTTTATCTAACTCACCTGTTGGCTCCTTGCTGTAGTTTGAGAGGCTGTTCGTAGAGAGTGGTCAGTCATGAAATCAGGTGTCATCAGCCAATAGCATTCGTCCCATGTCCCGAAACTGTCAAAAACGGCTCCTGTGAGTCCAGAGAGCAGCCGACTGTATTGCATTTTGCTTGTGAGGAAAAATATCAAATTGAGAGAGAAAAAACATTAAAGGATAGAAAAAAAGACAGTTGGAGCACGTGTTTATGAAAAATGTGCATGCAGTTCTTCTTTCTGTGCTCGCGAGTATCACATATGCGCTCACAAGTCGGGAATTTACGTGCACAAAGGGTTAAAACTCACAGGTTTATATTTTTCACCTCGCTCTATACACATATATATATACACACACACAATAGAATGTTTTTAAAGTTTTTAGAATGTTTTTGTTCTTTCATTTGTTTGTTTATTTAGTTGTTTATTTATTTGTTTTTATTTTATTTTATTTTTTTTACTTTATTATATATTTTTTTCCTTTCTTTCTTTTTTCTATTTTTCTCACCTCTTTCCCCTCTCCTTTATGGCCTGTCAGGCCTGGCTAAATAAATAAATTAATTAAATAAAAATACAAACATTAACAAGAATAGGCTATAGAAACCTATAGAGCTGTTCTTGTAAAAGCAACTATGTTTGGTACATCAGTGCATTCGAATTACCATTCTGATCGCGAATATTGCCAGACATGACAGGTAAAAAAATATATATATATATATAAAAATAAATAAAAAATCTGCAATATAATGAAATAAATAATCTGAAATAAATATAAAATCTGCAATATAATGAAATAAATAATCTGAAATAAATAAAACATCTGCAATATAATGAAATAAAAAATCTGAAATAAATAAAACATCTGCAATATAATGAAATAAACAATCTGAAATAAAAAATCTGCAATATAATGAAATAAAAAATCTGAAATAAATATAAAATCTGCAATATAATGAAATAAAAAATCTGAAATAAATAAAACATCTGCAATATAATGAAATAAAAAATCTGAAATAAATAAAACATCTGCAATATAATGAAATAACCAATCTGAAATATAAAATCTGCAATATACTGAAATAAAAAATCTGCAATATAATGAAATAAAAAATCTGAAATAAATAAAACATCTGCAATATAATGAAATAAACAATCTGAAATAAAAAATCTGCAATATAATAAAATATAAAAAATCTGAAATAAATAAAACATCTACAATATAATGAAACCTACATACCTTCTTTAGATGTATTTTGTCCAGTGTACTTTGGTCACTCAAGACAAAGAGTTTAGACCCTTTGCAACAACAGGTGAAGGTTTTACAGACATTTCTGCATTGCCACCACCAGCCTCATTATTCCAACATCTAGTTTCAGATAATGATGGGAAAATCATTGTAATTATAATCACACTGAATTCTAAAATTGTAAAGATAAGTGTAATTCACTTTTGTGGGCTGAACTCAAGGGCTTGTATTACAGCTGTGCATACAAAGAGCTCTTCATCATCACACACAATGAACACAGAACCCTACATGCTTTCACAAAGTGAAAAGTGGAGAATAAATGGAAGCACCAGTCAATATACAGATGCATCATCAATTGATCTTTTGTCTTCAGAGTGGCATTGGTCGTTCTGGAAACACTATTATGCATGCTAATAACAAGTTTAAGGAGTGTGAAATTTAACTATACTTCAAGAACAGATGCTATACTATTGACAGACAAATCAAGCAGATCACGTAGAGTGAATGTTTCGCTTGTTTCCTCAAACAAAACACAAATACTAGGATTTTACATAGTACAGGTACAGAGCGCAGGTATGACAAAATGTATAATTATCCTTTTCAGTTCACCTTTAAACAACTGGTATTCTTGTCCACCATTATTCCTTCTGTGAACATTGAATATTCTGCTAACCATTTTGGTTAGAGCCCCTAATGGCAACAGTATTTAAATGTAAGAAACAGATGCATGTTTTGAGATTTAAGTCACCAGCTTTTAGCATTGGTTCCATAATTTCATCCAACCAGCGCACAGCGAACATGTTAGTAACAAATAACACACATGCAGAAACAATGCAAGGATGACTTGATAATGGGAACGCTCTAAAGGGCAGGGGCATTCCAATAGAGCGACTGAATGAGGCTGTCAACCCCGCCGCCACAAATCTCTTCTCACATCAGTGCTGCCAACAGACTCACATCAAAGGGGTAATGACCGCACCAGCAAATGGACACAGTCAGATGAATAGGTGAACAAATAAATGAGGACATGAATAAAGGGATGCACACATGGCTATATAAAAAGATCAATGAAAGGATGTTTACATTGGCCATAGGTAAAAAAAATAAAAATAATAATAATAATAATAAGCCTGATGGATTCTGTGATGGTTATTGATCTTACTAAATTGCATGCATTGATGTCAGTTGCCCAGAACAGGGGAGCTTCTGAAGCTGGAAGTATCATGGATCAATGGTTTGGTGGTAATTTCATGTATGTATGCATTTAAAAATCCTGAAATCAAGTTTTAGACACATAAAAATTCTAATTTGTAGTTTAGTCATGCTACTGCACGGATACCAGACAAGGATTAAATTATACTAAATAATATATTCAGAATGATACAAAGCCAAATGTTTCAAATTGTCTGCTCTGAAAGACCTATTCTGTAGGAGCCAGTGAGCACAGCAGCTGGCGCCCTCTGCTGGAATTTTAAGGTCACTGCAACTAGAAATGAGCAACACAATCATAGTAACTTTGGATTTCAGTTATTTTATCATAAAGTCAAAAGTCAAAGTCAGCTTTATTGTCAATACTGCAATATGCACAGGACATACAGAGGATTTAAATTGCGTTTCTCTCAGACCCATGGTGCAGCAATAAATATTAATACAATCACATTAAATAACAATAAGCATAAAAATATGACTATATATATATATATATATATATATATATATATATATATATATATATATATATATATATATATATATATATATATATATATTATTAATACACACTAATTTTACAAATATAAATAAAAAATATAAAAGATCTCTGATATCGACATCAAAACAGTAAAGTGACGTAGGTACCTGACAGATTAAAGTCTGTGGGTATGGCTAGTGCTATTCTAAACAGTAGTGCAATTTGGATGAGCTATGTAAAAAGATACATACAAGGTATAAATGTTTAAATACTTAAAAATGTGCTTATTAAAAAAGCTCCTATGCCACGCAAGCTTCTAACTTTTGACTTTTTGGTCTAAAGTTTTTTCACTTTAAAGCTTTTTTGTGTTTTCTGCTCCTTTCGTCCTGTTCTATAATGATCAGTACCATCACAGGACCACCACAGAAGGAGTATTCTTTGGGTGGTGGATTGTTCTTAGCACTGCAGTGACACTGACGTGGTGGTGGCATGTTAGTATGTGCTGCACTGGCACGTGTGCATCAGACACAGCAGTGCTGCTGGAATTTTTAAACACTGTGCTGTCCACTCACTGTCCACACTATTAGACACTCCTACATTATAGAACCACCTTGTAGAGTCAGAGACGACAGCTTATCTGTTCCTACACAGTTGATCATCCTTTAGTCTTCATCAGTGGTCGCACAACGCTGCCCACAGGACATTGTTGGCTGGTGGATTATTCTCAGTAAAACAGTGACACTGAGGTGTTTAAAAACTTCAGCAGCACTGCTGATCCACTCACACCAGCACAACATATAGTAACACTCCACCACATCCGTGTCACTTCAGTGCTGAGAATGATCCACCACCCAAACAATACCTGCTCTGTAGTGTCCCGAACATGAAAGAACAAAGTAAAAGGAGCAAGCAAAGTGTACAGAGAAACAGATGGACTACAGTCTGTGATTGTAAAACTACAAGGTGCTCCTATACGGTAAACGGAGCTGATAAAATGGGCAATGAGTGTAGATACAAGGAGGTGTATCCAATGAAGTGACTGATGTCCGTATGTCATACAAACACTGCTGGAAATCCTCCCCTACAGCAACAGAGAAATGCAATAATGCAGAGACAAATAAAAGCATACTTCCTTCTGCACCACCAGCAACAATTCAAATAGCCCACCCTCATGTATATGACTATATTAATGCAATCGTGGTAACACCACAGGCGAGCAGGGATGGTTACAACACTAGAGGGCCCCTCAACATTAGATGTAATGACATCTTAATTAGATCCTGACAAATAACATTTGTTACTTCTTTGACTGACAGATATTTCAGTGTTATATGGCAATATAGTTCCAAAAACCATCAAAATATTAACAAAACAGTGTATTTGATGCAGGCATCAGCTAAATCATCTGCAAGTTGTCTGAATCTCTGAGTGACAAATGGCCCTGAGAGGAGTTTTTGTGCTGCAGAGCTGGAAGTGTTTTCGTCCGTCACTTAATCCTTACCTTGTACATTTCTTCCAGATTCTAAAGGACAGTGTTACGTCTCCCAGGTGTAGAAGACTCTGCAATCTTACCATCATTATCCACTGTGTTTAGATGAGCATTAGTTAAATAGTTCTGGGAATCAGAATGCTTTTTGTGTGTTACTGCTGTTCTCAACACTGGGACCAACATTTGGACCAAAATTGCATTTAGTTTGAAATTTTATTCAGTTTTGGTTTCGCTTTCATTTTGCAGCATTTCAATTAAAAAATAAAATAATTTTTCCCCCTAATTAATTTTTCCCCCCTAAATAATATTTTTGCCCCGCTGCTCAGGGCACACAAAATACTAATTATCTATTTTATGACTCACGTTTTGTAAAGTTTTTTCAGGAGAATTTGTTGTGTTTATATTTTTGTTTAGTATCTATCAGCTAAAAAAGATCAAAAGATCAAAAGATGGCACAGCAGCAGAGATCTCACACAACATGACTTTTAATGTCCTAAATGAAAACACTGTATTACAGAAGGTCTTCTGTACTGACTATGTATCAGTTTACTTCACTATATGGACACTATCTGTCCATAAGTTGGTGGACACCTGTTCATTTTATGCTTCTTCTGAAATGTAGGCTATTGGGTAGGACAACTTTAAACTAGATGCTGGAAAAATGTTGTAATGATTTTGTTGCATTCAGCCACAAAACATTAGAGAGTAGTAGTAGTAGTACTTGATTAGCATGCTTTTCTATGAAGATGTCAACAATTGGTGAACTATAATGTAGCTGGCTTCACTAATTAAAGGGCTGTCTGATAACTTTTGTACATAAAGTGCAATCAGATACAAGCAAAGGCAGGGTGGTCTGTGTATGAATAACAGGATGGTAATAATTGCCCACTTTGAGGTTATTTACGTCCATACTAAGTACTAAGTAAAAATAAGATCCTGTTTAATACAGGCTGGTTACTGGTTTACAATTTAAGTTACCTGCTGCTGCCAGACGGTGGCTCTGGTTGCTAAACCTTCAGCATGTGAAGCTAAAAGACAAGGCAGAAAAAAAGAGGCAAGACTGTTTGCACAAAGTAATTCATGCTGTGTCTCTTCTTCTACATAGCAAAGCTTATCAGTTTAGAATATATTGCAGTTATGACATGAATATGTGCTGCTTCTTGTCAGTTATTAAAGAATGCTGAAGTATTTCCTTAGAGGGGCTGCTATTAAATACCAACCTTGACATGGAGAGAACAGCAGTACATACTGGGATCCTTCTAGGCTACAGCTCTGCGAAGATCAGCACTCACTCTCCAGACACTGAAAAAGACTTGTTAATTAGCTGATGATTTAAAGAATGTGTTACGAACAGGAATGCAGATATCCACCAAGCTCTGGCCTGAGAGGAACCCAGTTTAAGTAAACGCTGTCTTTATAAACTTACATTTACACAAATCCAGAACGCAAAAGGCAAGAGTGTTATCTGCACACTCAGCCTTTTAAAAAGGAAGAATGATTGCATGAAAGGTAAAATGTAGTTCTACTGAACTGCTGTATGTTCAAGTTTATATTTATTTCTAAATGTGCTATTTGCCTTGTTTAGCAGTAATAGAAGGCAGCCAGCAGAGAAGCCTGTAAGGCAAACAAAACAGATGACGCTGCAAGACGGTTAATCAATTTTGCAACACCTCTTCTTCAACACTGAATACTTATATTGTATTTCCATTAAATTCTCATAAAAGGAGAATTGCACAGCCTAATTCAGGGGAGCAAAACTGTGTCCTCCCAGGCCTGTACACTGCAGAGATCAGTGTTTTCTCTCAGCTGCAACACATGAAAGCCTGGCTAATTTGATGACTCAGGTGTGGGCAGAGCTGTGGTCCCGGCATAGCCCAGTTTGACACACTTGGCCTAACTGTTCCCCTATTAGCTTCACAACCTTGAGCACTTTTAGCCAGTTTTCATTCTCTGGAAACCAATCTCTTTATTTACCAACTGTCCCTCCATCTTCTCAGTGTTCTCAACCACTGCCCAACTTGTATCACATTCCTTAATGTGTTTTTGCTCATTTACAAGATTTGTCTCAAAGATAGATGCCTAAGAAGCAAAAACAGAAACCTAATTGCATACTACACAGTACGTGAAAGCAGTAGGTGAAAATGGCTTGTGTGTCCGCATGCGCAGTATTTCTCAAGCAGTACACGGAAACTCCCCGTATGCAGAATACTCAGAGGCAAGTCAGCGATACAAAAGAATCAAAATAATGTCTGAAAAGGGGCTTTTAATGAGTACAGGACTTTTACAGTGGTGGTGTAACATCTTGGGTCAAAGGATGTTGGTCATGGTGGACGTAGGTTGTGTGGATACTGAACACTCGCATTCTGAGAGTTGACAGCTTTACCAGCTGAGCAGTGAGCACTGGGTCTAATCTAGTATGTACTGTCTAGTAAGTGATTTTGGACACAGTGACTCTATGGCTTGATTCTTTGCTCTTAGATCTGTAATAAGGAGTCTAGAAGAAGGAATCGCGTGAGTATTATCTGCCCTCAATAAATAAATCAGAGTGTAAAAGAAATTCAGAAACTACAGCTTTATCAATCCTGACACGGGTCGTTTAATTCTTTATATTGTGCATTACTTGTGCTTAAAGTGCTTAAACATCCATTACCAAAGGAAGATGTGTCTATGAAGCAGAAACAGATATTTTAGACTGACTAGTTACTCTTTGCTAACATTGCACAATGATTCCCCTTCCTTAACTGTAGACCTGTTCATGAGTCTTGAAATGGAGGAGCTTCTTGATACTGCCACTCCAACTAGCAAGACAAATCTTGAAATACCATCCTCGCGTTGCTTTAGTATATTCATTATCCTGAACAACGTTACAGTCTTCTTTCTTGTCTGGGCAATTGTTAGAACATTTTTTTTTCTTTTGTCACTCAATTTCTTATCCTTACACATCAAAAGAGACCAGGTACCCATTCTCTTAGTATGCCCTGTAAAATGGTACAATTTTAAGCATACTAGTAAAGACTTCCACTTGGCTGTTCCATTTCAAAGCAGCCTGTGCTGGTTCCCAGAGACTCCGGAGGTGTGGCTATGCAGACAGCCACAAGCAAAGGCGTATAAGCACACGTCCTCCAACAAAGGGCCTGTTTATGTTGTTTGTTATTTTAAGTTATGTGTCCATATTGTATGTGCTAATCTATCAGGATGTGGGCTTATTGTGTGGGTGTTTTGTTTTAGGGGGTTAGTCAGCAGCATAGTGAAGTGTATGGTTAGCGATGACCTCCAAGATCCCAAACAACTTTAATTCCAAGTTGTTAGCTTACTCTGGGCAGTTTCTCAGTTCTCAGACGACACTGAGGCTTTGCAGAGCAAAGAGAGAGGACGAAGAGTAGGTTCATCTTTACTAGGATATCAACCCCAACAGAATCCTGCAAGTAGCAGCCATGCTGTGTGATTTCATCTACTTTTTGACAGTTGAAGCAAATCATTTTATACGTAAGGCTTCTGTTATGGCACTTTCATTTACTTACTGCTGCCGTCAAGGTTTATTTTATCTTTCTTTATTTTATCTTCAAGGTTCATTTTAATCTCCCTCAGTGTCTATTTTAACAGGTTTCTTCTGTGTGAGCATTGCTGTGTCTTGCTCTAAACCAGCAATCAGAGCAGAGCTTTTTAAATTACTGACACATTAGCATAGATTACCTGTGTTATCATTTAAACATTACTAAACCACTCATCTAGAACTGTTGCCGGTGATTTGAAATGCAATTCCATTTAGATTTAGTCAGATGTTCAAATCAGATTTGAGCGCCTCTCACAACACTACAATGATGTCCCCAGAATGACTTAAGTGCTGGGATTCACAAAGAGCTCCAATGATTTCAGAATCATGAGAGTGATTGGTTGGAGGGCAAAATGATGCACCTCCATCTCTCCTGCAGCCATGTACGAAAGTTTGGTGGAGGAGGGATAATTGTCCTCAGCAGTTTTTCAGGGTTTGGGCTCACTACCTTAGTTCAAGTGAAGGGTAATAATAATGATAATAATAATAATTATTATAATAATACAAGAGCAAACAGACACATTTTAGACAATTATACTTCTTCAACATTGCAGGAACAGTTTTGTTCACAAAGCAAGTTCCTGAACACAAAGCCCAGACCTCAACCCCACAGAACACCTTTGGGATTAACTGCATACTCTAAAACCTTGTGTAAAACCATTCCAGAAGAGTGGAGCCTGTTTTCACCACAAAGGGAGGGAGGGCCAACTTTACACTAACACCCATCAGTTTGGAACAAGTTGTACAATGGGAACACAGAGATAAGGTCGGGTGCCCACAATACTCTCTGGCATACAGCACATATACTGGATAAAGACTAGCTTAAACAGAGAATATGGCACCCATCACTGCCAAATAAGTCTTTCACTTAACAGTGAAACAAAAATAAATATGCAGGACTAAACAGAGCTACATGCCTACAACATCTCAGGGGAAAATAGTTTACCCACTCTCATCTGGACGTAACATTCGAATTAAAGCAATAACCATATTTAGCTTGAACTGACATCTTTAATATATTTAAAGCATGCAATAAGCTGAAATACTCCAAATGTGCAAACCAAAAATTCACTTGAGAAAACAATGCACAAATATGTATTTTGTAGATTTACAGTTTTATATCTGAGGAAAACTACCTCTGTATTGCATCCAACAAGGACATGGAAATTTGAAAAGGACAAAAAGGACAGGAGGCAAAGGCCACAAACAAGCAAAGAAAAACTATTTGCACATTTGGCACAAATGACATCTCAAGTGCATTGTTTAGTGCTGAAGGTTCAGGGTTTACAATGCTTGACAACACATCTGGTGGCACAAAGTTACATTAAAGCAAAAACAATGCTGACCATGTCATGTACAGCTTACACTGCTAAGCTCAAAAGTTTTTTTTTTTAAAACAAAAACTGACATATCAACTGTATTCACCTGCCTGACCTGAAAAGCCAAATACTGCTGTCAATTATGAAGACTCAATCTCACAACAGCAGTTTTCCCCCAACCTGCACAAACCACTCAGGAGATTAACTGAGGATCAGACCAAAGGAAATGCTGAACTACAGAGTATCACTGCACACCAGGCCCATTTGTTTAGACTGATCATGTGCATAAGGCAGAGACGTCCAATCTTGTCAGTGGGTTGGTATGAGTGGGTTTCCCTTTAACAACCAGGACTATACTTGCTTAGTCAATTTGTCTTCACACAACCCATCAAGCATGCTCATGCTTTGTTGCAAAGAAAACCTGTAGTTACACTGATCCTTTATGGATATGACTAGACACCCTAAGCATAAGATCAAGGTCACGGTAGGAAAGTTGCTACAAAGTACATCTCCCCTTGTTTTCAATGAAGCATCTCACATCAGCACAAAAAAGATCTATTTTCAGCTATTTCTTGCCTCAACACACTCAATACGGCTAATAAAGGGCTATATAATTTAGTTACAGAGACAAGGAACAGATTAAACTAGTAACTACCCAGTGCTGTGGGTCACCAGGAGCACAACTAGGAAGCAGTGAACTGCGATAAAAATGAACTACAACTTTAAACTGTAACCTTGTTTAACTTAGACCTTCCAAAAAAAAAATTAATTACTGCTATGTAAATATTGCAATAAACAGGAACCGTGTCACATGCAACCTAGAACCTGTAGAAAATCTTTTATAGGCAGGTGTTAGTGTTAGAATAAGAGTAAAATTATACTGAAAAGCACCACAGATTAAGGTTTGATCTCAAATAAGTATGTTCAATAACTCAGTATAGCCAAACAGTACAGCTATCATTTGCTTTTTACCCTCAGCAAAACAGCAGAGGAAGTGTGCTGTAGTATGCTTTTTAAAGGTGAAAGCATCGTGAAGCCTTGTACTCAGCACTAGACCACATTATAGCAAGTTTACTGAGTCAACTTCAGCCATGTATGCATCCAGCTGTGCATCCAGGTGACTCTTGGTCATAGACATGTAGTCATCCAACTGCTTATCCAGTTGCTCTCGAGTGACGACAGGGCGACTTCCTGATATGTATCTTCCTCCACCCCAGCCACGACCTGCAAATGCCCCACGCCCTGCTGAGGCCAGACCTTTGCATGCAGAGAGAAAGTGGGACTTCACACTTGAGCATCCAAAGAATACAAATATTAGACAGACAGAAAGCCAAAAGGATTTTTAGATGGAGAAAAAAATTGATGCAAATCGAATTCTACATATCAGGTCACTTGACACCTTTGGAACAGCTGTGATGTGCCAGAAACCTTCAAAGACGCATCTAAGGCTTTAGCCGAATTTTGTCAGCCAAATCATGATTTCATACGAAGATATAAAGACTATTCATTTTCCTTTTTTCATTTTATCTAATGTCATTGAAACACATTTTTGAGCATTTTAAAACCAAGCTGCCTCATATATTAAAAGCTTCAAATTAGCAATATATAATGTCAGACTACCATATAGATGTGTAATGTAATGACACATGCAGCACGTATTTCTGTTTAAATCAAGCCCCTACAACCTATTTTCTTTTTTATCTCACTTAAACATAAAAAACTAGGTGTAATTAAATAAACAAATGAGACTGGCTTTTCAGCACTGCTAAGAAAATAATAACTAACTAAACAAATTAATAAATAACTAAACAAATTAATCATTGAAATAATCATCTTCACTGGGGGGGCCTTTTAGGCAAAACAAATATAGAAATGTAATACATTTAAGAAGAAGTTTGCACATTTCTCTAAGAGGAGGAAGGAGTACCACTTTCTAAACTGCAGATAGAGGAAATGGTCAGGCTACCACATGAGATTACTGGCATATCCTGCTGTGAAACCAGACATGCTGTCTACATTATACACCGATCAGCCAGAACATTAAACCACCACCTTGTTTCTTTAATATCTGCCTATTTTATCAGCTGAACTTATCTTGTAGGTGCACTTTATAGATCTAAAGAAAGCAGTCTATCTGTTCTCCGGTTATTTTGTTAGCCATTTAACCATGTTTTCCAATGGTCAGGACCCCCACAGAGCAGGTGTTTGCGTGGTGGTGTTTTAGTGTCTGTTGCGCTGATGAGTGGAGTTCTTAAACACTGTGCCCACTCTATTAGACACTTCTACCTTGCTGGTCAAACTTGTAGATGTAAGTCTAAGAGGATAACTCATTTGCACAATTTGGGTTGGTTGTCTAGTCCTTCATCATGTCTAGTCCCACAGAACGCAGATGACTGGATGTTACTGGTTGTTGGACTATTCATAGTCCAGCAGTGACAGTAAAGTGCTTAACTCATACCAGCACAAAAAACACACCAACAATCAGTGTCACTGTAGTACTGAGAATGATCAATCAACCAAATAATATCTGCTTAGTGCCGGTCCTGTGGGGGTCCTGACCAGTAAAGAACAGGGTGAAGATGGAAAAGCAAAGTACACAGAAAAAAAGATGGACTAGTCTGTAATTGTAGAACTACTAATTGCTCATATATGAAAAGTAAAACTGATGAAATAGACAATGGGTGTAGACACAATGAGGTGGTTTTAAATGTTTTGGCTGATTGGTTAATATATAAAAACAGTAAATCTGCCAGATAATTGCAGAATGGCTGCCTCTCTTCAAGCATTCACATTTAACTTTGTTAAAAAATTCTAAATGTCACCGTACTTTAGATTATAGCCTATCTTACCAACCACTCCACCTCAGATTTCAGCTTCTCCCATTAATTACCCACGAGAACATGAATCATGAGTTTTTTTAGCCATCATGCCAGATGGTCAGCTACATTTAAGACTGTCCTTATTTATAATTCCTCAATCAACAGTTATCCCTGTTTATTTTATGAGCTTGTTTTGAATTTTAAGTTTTTCTTTAAAAAATTAGGCACACATGATATGTTGCAGTGTGGATAATTAATCTCTTACCATTGCCTCTCACAGCACCTCTTACGCCTCTGCTCTGCATCGTTCCAGGTCTGCTTTTATGAGTTCCACACTGCTGGTGAATCAAGCCTTCATGTGTCACTAAACCAGAGACTACACCTTGCAATCCTCTCATGCCTGTAGATTAGAAATGCCCATATTAAACCAGAACACCTCTAACTATTAAATTTCAAGATTGTAAATGTAGGTTATAACAGGCACATCCAACAAAAACACACATCCAAAAAACACTAATACTTACATTCATATTCCACAAAACTGAAACTGAGTCAACTGAAGATATCTACAGAAATAAACGTGCAGATGTAAGCTTGAAGATCCACTTACATCTCACTGATAATGTTCCTCTGAGCAGCGCTCCTCTTCCTCGTGTTCGGCTCCAGTGGCTCTTCATCCCAGGCAATCCTCCCCTCATCAAGGGCCTATTCAGTCGAGCCTTAATGTTTCCCTTACCAAGACGATGCTTCATACTCTGTGTTGAAAGGAAAAAATGATGCAGCCACTCCAAGCAGGACATGGTGTAGGAAACACAAGGATCAAAGCAATAAGCAAAACATGGTGGTAAGCCCTGGAGCTACATGAAACTCTTTTGGAAGAAACTGTTGTATCACATAACACTGTGACTGAAGGCAAAAACTCACAGTCTACTCAATACTTACAACTTGGGAAACATACAGCACTAATATTTGTACATTTAAAACAAATCATTGTGCATTTAAAACATACCCATCTCCATTTTTTATTTATTAATACTAATCACTTTATTTATTTATACATAATTTGAATGCAGCAGCTGTTTTTCAAATTGTGTAAAAATTACATGATGAATGAATCAATATAAATGCTCCAAAATAACATGGAAAACATTTGGGTTTCATTGACTTACATCAAAAGTAGACTGTGGCTCTCTTCAGTAAAGTTACAATTTTAGAGATACTCTCCTTTGGACAGCAACAATATACATGTTACATAACTGATTTTTATCATATTCTTTTATACCATATTTTGATACCACAGGAATCACAATAACTAAAGGACCGCTTTTTTTATTTAAAATTTAGGCACCATAAGCAACATCCTACTCAGGACAAATTATATTCATTTGTATGAAATCATTATATGCACTTTTTATTTAGACTGATTAGAGCAAGATATGGCTAACAGCTGCTTCTTTTATATCATACCACTTCCATTTCTTATGTGATAACACTGTTTGGTTATAAGCTGTTCATTCTCATCCAACAGAGACCATTCAGGTTTTTTTTGTTGTGCAAGAAGTGAAATTCACCGGTATTCTATGCAGGGCAGCCAGTACTGAAGGCCAATTAGCCATCTGCTGAGCTAGCCGCTGGTTCTTCAGTGAAGCTGTCTGTTGCTGCTGTGCATTGGCTCCAATGTCATTCAGCTCTGGCTGGTTATTGGCCACCATGCTAGTGAAGCTACAAATAGGACAGAAAGATGAACAACGGTTGAAGGGGAACTATGTAATTATATAGGTAAGAAACAAACAGTCATTGTAGAAATTGTAGAAATTAATGCCTCAAAAAGCTCTATCACAAGGCATGAAATGATTAAATACATACAACCTGATCTTTGGGACAGTTAGCATCACTGACATTAGATATAATAACTCAGACAACACATGGCTCACTGGTGGCTTGGAATAGAAAAAATGGATATATATGTGCTGTAGACATGGCCATACCTGGTTCCTATCCGCACCACTGTGCAAAAAAATCTGTAAGTTCCTGTACAATAAACCACACATCAACCCAGCCTGAATGACTCCGATTACATCTCCAAGACTGAATAATTTAGGACTATTGAACATTTGGTGGAATTCCCCTACAGTCCAAGGCTACATGTACATTCAACTCTAAAACACTAGCACCCCTCAATGATGTATTTTTAACGAATGTTTGGAGAAACTGCTAGCTAATTATTCAATAAAAATATTTCATGTAAAAGGGTTGTGTCATCAGAATAGTTGTATTGAATAGAATAGTTATTGGCACCCTTGAAGAATCCTATAAACAAAACAAAAAGAATGTGTCACTAGGGACAAAATGTTCCTTGATATTGTAGTGTCCATGACCCTTTCCTGTTTGACCTGCATATAAATATGAAATATCACATGTAAAATCCCTTTATTATCCATCAACATAGAAAAAAAAATCCAAAAGCCCTTGGCTTATATGAGAACATAAGTTTGACATTAATGGAACATACCTGGATGCTAATAGAGGCAAAGAGAAGCCCAAAGATTTAGTTTCATATTGAGGTTTCACTGTTTCAAAATGAGAGGCCACCTCCATGACCAAGCACTTTTATTGCCAAGTTCCCTTCTTAAGGCCAAGACATAAATTCCAGTGTTTGAACTCTGCCAAGCAACTTTGGAATTACAACTCGAATTATGTGTTGTGGTCAGTTGAGACAAAAACTAAGCTTTCTTGTCATGTACACTATCGCAATGCTTGGCAAATCAAAGGGGACAAAGTACAGGGAACAGCATGGTGGTGGCTCTTTGAAGCTTTGGGGTTGTTTTGCTGAACGTTCTTGTTAGTGGCATAATAAATTACATTCAATACAATTTTATGGAAATAAAATTAAATAAGATTTTTTTGCATTTTTATGAAACTCTGTATTATCAAATCCTGAATTTAGAATAAAACACTTAGCCATACTGTTTTAAGCACAAAAATCTCTCATTGCATGTGTGGTTCTTTTACTAAGTTAATTTCACCAAAAAAATTTATAAATTGAGGTCAGTGTTACTGGAGCAGACTGTATCACTACCACACAGAGCTTCTGTAGTTTCCTACCGGTCATGTAAAGACATCGAAGATGTGCTTTTAAGATAGAGCAGAGAGGATGGAGTATTCATCTTCACCTGACACTGTAAAAGACAGAAATGAACACAACACATTCAATTATAAACTTAAGAGCACTGAGGTTTTACCATAGTGCAGAATTAGAAGCTACAATATAGCTCAGCAACTGAACAAATGAATAAAAACCGATACGTCAAAAATAAATTCCGACTGTTGTGCAACTAATGGGGTTAGTAAAACTCAGACTCGCTATAAGTTTGCTGGAAAAGCCTCACTGCTTGCTTTCTGAAATTAGCTTCTTATTCTAACTCCCTGTTTCACCTTAATGCAGCAGTTACATTCTGGTGCCTCTCACTATTTAGGTGGAACGGGGAATTCGAATAAAAAGCTAAATTCAGACTCGTCTTTCTTTAAACCCCCAAAAAACTGACTAACTTTAGCGCCATGTAGCAGTTTTACCTCATTAAAGTCACTAAAAAAGGGACAAAACTCAAAGGCAAACCTGAAGGCCCTTATAGACGTTATAGAACAAACTTAACGAACACAAAACACGGTTAGCTTAGGCTAACTATGGACGGGTGAAAGTAAAAGATCACATTTTAACTCAAATTGTTAATGTTACATATATTGCTTTCTCCAGTCTGGTAAAGGTAAAACAGCTTTAACTTCTCCAAAAGATTAAATAAAAAACGTCACTGTACGGCAGTGGTTCCCATCTTGATTTCGGTAAATAACGTTACGTTACAAGCTAGCAAGAGCTAACGGTATCGCTGCAAACCCTCAACTTTACAATGTAATTTGTAGTTGTGTGTAACTTAATGTAAGTTAGGTTATAAAACATAGCCAATGTCTGACTATTACTGTTATTATTTCACTAAAAAGGACCGTTTGTAACGTTGGTACATTTGGTTATGTTCGACAAACACTGACAGGTTACAGGTCTGGCTCTACAAAAAACCTCCCGCGTTAACCGTCCTCTGTGTGTATCGTTTACATATAAGAAAAAATATCTGAGTTTATATTTAAGTAACTAGTGTCTTCACTCACAGGCTGTTGTCTTAATCGACTCAGTGAAACTCAAATTAACCCTCGAACACAAACAAGCGTCTGTTCCTCTTTGCCTCTGGGAGCCGCTCTAACCGAAAACCGTC
The DNA here is from genome assembly GCA_021613375.1 of Megaleporinus macrocephalus. Lineage (NCBI taxonomy): Eukaryota > Metazoa > Chordata > Actinopteri > Characiformes > Anostomidae > Megaleporinus > Megaleporinus macrocephalus. The sequence goes on from CM038705.1 coordinate 36,218,933, forward strand.
TCGAAGTCGCCGTCTTGCGACTATCAGCAACACTCAACGTTATTTACAAATTATAAACGATTCCTAAATAAGGATTTTGATCTCACGCAAATTCTCATTGTTCTGATATCTGAGTTCGTAAAGTCAGTTAAATTTAGTGACTCGGCTCTTTAACGTTGAGAACCGAATCCCACTGAAGAGGTTCACTTGGAAATTAAGAAAAACAATTGGTAGATTTTAATGGCGCTGCAGCTGAAACACTTCTCTCCAGGGTCTCCAGCTCTGGCCTTTTGATTTTGGCCGTTCTGTTTTTGTAAATTCTTATTCGTGTTTCCAAGTGCGATTCACTACTTCTTCTGATTCGTGACTCGTTTGCTTGCGTTTTGCTCATTTGCTAGTCATGTGATCCCTGCCTCGATGTTCATCCAATGAAAATACTTTTGGACTTGATGTAATTTTTAAACACCACACATCATGCACTGTGTTAGCCAGTTAATTAGAAGATAGGATTTAAAAAATTAAAATACATAATAAAAGCAGATGTAGCCAATGTGCAAAATACAGGACCTCATAACTAGTCTCCTGGACCCCTTGAATGCCCCAAAATTCAAATTCCAGCGTCCTTTAAAATACATTTATTATAACTTTGTCCTGTCAGTTAGAGAAAAATTGAGAATGAAAAAAAAACAAATTCAGACAAAAGTCATTGTTTAGTGGCTTCATCCACTAATCAACTCCTTATTCTTAACTAACTAAAGATGTAGCACTAGTCTGCCTCAGGATGGCGCTTTTCAAACTACCCTTTTGGTTCCTTTATAGCCTAGAAACTGTAACTATGCTGCTCTAATTGATCTGTAGTTTAATTCCAGTTTTTTCTATTTGTTTTAGTGTGTTATGTGGCTTTGTTTGCATGCAAACAGGGGAGTTATAAAGTTCAGTGTACAAACCAGTCTAAGAAACTCTCTCTCACAGAAACCACTTTTCTTAGCTGCTTGAAATGTCCTGTGACAAAGTGACATCATCTTGTAACACAATCCTAATTGCCTCATACAAAGAGCAAAAATTAAAAACTTACCACTCTGAAACATCCTGCTCCAGTCTAGCCAGTCTTCTCCAGATACAGCAGAGCTGATGTTACTGTAAGAACAGCCCCAGTGGTGTGGAGGCAGAACTTGTTGCAGGATGATGTTTTGATGGTTTCCAGTCAGAACAGGAGCACCAGTGGAGCGTTTTAGATAAAAAGTAAATGCAGATTTGCAGTATAAGAAAAACATTGTAGACCCAATAAATACAGTTATGAACATTACAAATGAGCATGATAGACCCTAAACATGGAACATTGTTGAGACATTTCCACTTTATAATTTGTAGTTTATAATTTTTTTATTTGTTTGTGTGTTGTTTTTTTAGGGAGTATAATGCACAGTGCCTTACACTGTAATGAAAAAGGACAGTAGTAATATTATAAAGAAGAGTTAACGGTGCGGTGTAATAATGCTGTGTAATATCCTGTATTATACTTTATTGTTTCCACTTGCTATAAGATATGTACAAGAACTCTGTTGAAGTTCCTGCAGCACCAGCTTTATTTTGTAAGGCTGTTAATGTGGATATTGCTCACCATCATGGTTTTGAGAAACACTGGGTTCTTGCAATAAGTTCTTTGTGCTGGTTCACAGCTGTAGATGTGGTTTAATAAGGATCAGTGTAAAGTAGGGAAACCCTCAATCTACAACCATATCACAACGACCAAGTCACTCTTAATGCAGGCAGGTAGTGTGAGCTGCGAGGGGAGTGAGCTGAAGTTCAGAAAGTTTGTTTCATTTCATGCTATCAGAGCTAATGACAGTCCTGTCTACAGGCCAGCACAGCAGGCGCTGACAGTCGCGTCATCGTTGGCTGTGAGTTTGTGTCTGTCTGTCTGTCTGTCTGTCTGTATGAGAGGACGATGGTGATTGGCTGGATTCTCCAAAGACTCCTCCCTCCTCCTTACCCCTCACCCCCCTTCTCTCTCTCTATTACGGAACGTAACGTCTGGGAGCAGCAGGATGTGCGAACGAGAGAGAGAGAGAGAGAGAGAGAGAGAGAGAGAGAGAGAGAGAGAGAGAGAGAGAGAGAGACAGACAGACAGATAAAACAGACCGAGGCAGAGAGGCAGACACAAGTTCGACTCAGTCCAGAGGAGACCACAGCAATTACACTTATGTGACAGAGTAAAGCTGTAAGTGCACCTTTTAATTCATTACATTTTATTTTCTAACCGCCTGTGGTTACACGATGCATGTGTGACGGTTATTAAGGAGTGTTTTCATAAAGAACAACAGTTAAAGTTTATAGTTGTAATAAGTAACAGCTCAGGTGATGAATAACAGCTCAGGTGACGTGTGTGTGTGGCTCGAATTCGAATAAGAATCACGTATTTAAGACTGTGTGATACTGAGAATAGTTAAATTACTTTGACTGCACTGTTGGAATAGATTCTCTATGATATGCATCCAGTAATGCTTCTAATCCATGATGAAATACTGATGCTAAGTAAGAACAGTCTTCCAAAGCTTGTTCAAGTAGACTTTGTAGAAGTTCACTTTTCTCTCGTACAGATGATGACAGAGTATTAACTTGTTCCTTCAGTAAAAAGTTAAAGGACCTGCCAAAGTTAAACCAAGAAGGATATGATGGGATGTGACATTCCACCCTTTCTTTGTCTTGTGTCCCTGCTTTGCTTATTCTGGGGCCCCTTTAATAATACTTAGAATTATATTTACATGGTCATGGATATATGCATGGATATATTTTAGGGGAGGGAATCACAGAAGCCCCCAATGAGATGATATTATTATGATATCTAATTACTGAGATTTTGGCAAGTATTGTGGAAACACATACTGCGATAAATTGTGATTTATTACCTTATTTCAACTGCAAATCATGCTTACAAAAAATAATAACTTTGCACTGTTATAATTGCATAGAATCTACTGCCATACACATGCAATCCTTTGTCCTTGGATTTTTTTCCTTATAGTACCACATATTTTCTTTGCATTTGTAATTCACAAAATGTAGTCTGTGAATTAATATGATATTGACAAACAAGTAGCTTCAAAATGGTAACTTTACATGAGAAAGTAAAAACCTTTTTTTTTTATTGCAAGTCAGTGTAAATAGGTTTTAGTCCAAGAAGTTTTCCATAGAACATTTCTATTGTTCGGTTCCTCATGAAATTTCTATACACTATAAAAGGACAGCTGTCATGCTCAAACCTGAATCTTTTTCTTTGGACAGCAACAATATATAGATAGTTAAACAGACAGACACACAGAAAATAAAGGCAATAAAAATGGTTTATGCTTGTTTTTAAAAAAGTTACACTGTGGTAGAATGCAGTTTCGTATGACAGCACAAAGGTTTTTAACAAGATTTCTCTCTATCCAGAGCTAAAGGATGTCTGTCAGCTCCCCGAGTAGCAGTGATGCATGTCTGAGCATCGTTCACAGCCTCATGTGCCACCGGCAGGGTGGGGAGAATGAGGGCTTCGCCAAGCGTGCCATCGAGAGTCTGGTGAAGAAGCTAAAGGAGAAGAAAGACGAGCTGGACTCCCTCATAACAGCCATCACCACCAATGGAGTCCACCCCAGCAAGTGTGTGACCATCCAGAGAACGCTGGACGGCCGACTGCAGGTCTGAACCTTAACATCAATGTAACCGAACTTTATGGGTCAACTAGTAGCCCATAAAACACCTGACCACAAATCATTGCTGCCATACGATAACCTCGTAATTCCAGTTGACCTGTACATTGTGTCAATATTAATGACCAATGGACTAATAGACACAGGACAAAGTGACAAGCAATACAATCTTGCTAACTTCTAACTGAAGAAGGTCTTACTTCTTTAGCAAACTTGTAAGGTTCTGTTGCCACAGTGACAATATGCTTTCACAAGAGCTTACTGCTCTGCATTGCTTTGTTGAAGACTGCTTATATTAAACACACAACTATAGCAGATTCCTCTTTGATCCAGTCCAGTGCTGGCAGTCGATCATTGTGAAACACCACTGAAGTCCAGTGTTGTAATCCTCTGCTGGGTGACTGATAGGCCGTTCTCTTCCTCTGTGTAGACAGTGCTCAGTCTGACCGTATCAGTGATCATGGACTTATAGCAACTGGTGCTACCAACTGTATGTAGGGTCAAACACAAGATAAATTATTATAAATGTTGAACTTTATACACATTCTATAAATTTTAATTCAAAGTATGTTGAGGGGTAGGTAGACCTATTTAGTGGCCAAAAAATAAAGCCATATAGGATATTTCTCATGGTGCAATCTTTCTTGATATAGTAATGCAGTAAATAAGAACTTAATACATGTGTTTTCGCACAATTGAGTTATTGAGATGTAGAATTCACTTTGATATGAAAGAGTGCATTTTAGTGAAATCCATAGACCCAGATTTGTATACAGAGGCGGTGATAGGAACCAGTGGTTTGATTTAATCATTTTATTTACACTGTCCAAAATAAATAGTGAACTTACACACATCTCCCATGTTTTATATGTTGATAGAAATAAAACAGTGTCAGTGTGTTCCTCGTCATTTAATGGAAGAAACTCTCTGTGAGGTAGCATATTGAAGCGTTATCACCCCCACTGTGAGCAATTCTGGCTCACTTTTTCCTGAGCAGAGTATTTCACGTCAAGCCACTTCGAATGACTTTGTTTACGTCTTGTGCAGAAATTTGGAAAGGAAAATAGCGGAAACCCCCTTTTACAACATTATAACTCGCCTACAGTTGAACTTGGCCCTGGTAAAACCAGCTGCTGAACTGAATGCCACACATGTTGCTCTAGTGTATTGCTTTAGCAGTTTTTTGTCACAATCATCATGGGACAAAGACTCTCATGGGTTGAAGCACTTACAAGCATGGACACCAGTTCTATTCAGAATGGCTGCTGTTGCCTGCTGGTGTCACCCAGCTTGACATTTTATCGTCGTGGTGTGAATATGGTTGTTCTGTATTCTTTGGCTGATGAATATAGAAAGAAGAACGTACTACAAGAAGAGAGACTGAAAGTTCCTTTCCCCTCCCCCCCAGTCGCAGACAGTGTGAGGGAATGAGAAAGAGAGAGAGAGAGGGAGAAGGAGGGGTGAGGGAGAGAGAGGGTTGTTTTGTCTGAGACACAGGAAAGGGGCAGGGTTAAGTTAAAGCCTGTCTGTCTCTGAGTCTGAGTGTGTGCGTGCGTATGTGTGCGTGTGTCTGTCTGAGAGGGTCAGTATTTGAAGTATGCATATACAATCTACACATGCTTTAAGCGCACGTTCACTGTGTCCTCACACTCAGTGTTTATCCAAAATCTGTTTGTCTCGTTCTAAAATTACATTTGGATGGTGGCTATATGCCACAGAGTTCTGCTAATTACAAAATGTCTGTGTTTGTGTGTGTGTGAGACTGAGATTGGGAAGTGTCTGTCCAGCGTTGCCCTTTGTCTAAATGCGAGTTAGTTAAACATAATGAGAAATGGGAACGAATGCCAAGTCTGACTCTTTCTTTGGAAGGTAGCACCACTGGGTGGGACAGTACAGTAGTTGGAGTAGCAAATTATAACATCCCAGTAGTATTTGGCCTACTGGTTGGGGTAAATAGTGCCAACAGTTTTCCAGGTTTATTCCTACTGATTGGAACCCAAAGTTGAAGTTAATTGGAGTAAGTACAGAAAACTTAAAACACATTCAGCAGTTATACTAATGTAAACATTTTAAATGTGTTCCACATTTTTTTCCTTTTAGCATTTGTGAAACTGGTAACCTCTGATTTAGTAGAGTCATGCCTACAGTTCTAAGTGAAAAGAACTGTGCGTGATGTATTTACTGTCGCTTAAATAATATGAGGTTTACGTTTGATGACTTTTTAGTAGACAGAACACCAGCTGGAGGGCAGAGCCTTCCCAGCATTCTCAGCGGTTTGCTGTTTTTTTGTTTATTGATTTTAGTTTTGCATGAATTATCTTAAAGTTAAAATTGGGTTGTAACAAGTTATCTTCATGCTAAGGGTTAGGCTCTTGATCTCAAGGAAGCGATGCCCTGGTACCCCTGGTGCTGGAGGAGCCTTTGCTCTGCACATTTTAGTGTTTTCTGTTCCTAACCCATCAATTAATCAGCTCATAAACAAGCCTTCATGACTTGAAGTGATTTGTGGGTGTTGGCAGACTACTAATATGGGCAAGGCAGTGGGTATAGCAGGGTCAGGAATGAGAACCTGTGGCATAAGATATAAGGCCCAGAGTTTTGATAAAACCAAATATAATCCTAAATCCTGCACCATGGGTGAATCTGGACATGTCCCATCTACTACATAATTAGCTGATCACATGTATTTTAGTTGACCATAATTATTTTACATGGCTTTTATCTTTCACAATCATTTGTTTACATGACAAACAAAATATGGATTAGGTGTACTTAAGTTAGTTAGTCATGTAGATCAACAAAAGTAGAAAACATATTTTCTGAGCTGTATCATGGATGCTATGAAAACAATAAAAGTTAACAAAAGCTAAACTTCTGATTAGCACCTTTAGGGGCCAACAGTGGATAATAATTGTTTATTTCAGCTTGATCTGTTTCTGTCATCACCTAAAAGCTACCATGCGTGGACAGCTGGGAAATGAAATAGCTAGCTAGTGTAATTAATTTAACTTTAAGTGTTAAAATTTTAGTACTTGGGTTTTCTTTGATACCAAGGTAGTGATGTCATTAGTGTTTCCAACAAAACAGATAAGAAACATTATAACATTTTGGTACTCATATAATTTAAGGCGATTAGTTGCCACAAAATTATATTTGTTGTTATATTATGGTGGTATAATTTTTGGAATTAGATTAATAGTTTGATTACAGCAAAGTGATGGGAATATATTGCAGCGCATGAACTGAAAATATTTGCCACCTTTTTTCAATAATTTATATATTTAGGCAGGTAAACTTATTATTTTGAGGTTTGCTAATATATGCAGGTTTATAACAGTAACACTGGGCCTTATTCACTAATATGTTCCTAATGTTTTCTCTTAAATTTGTTCTTGAGATAAGAAGTTTACGTCAGATCCGTGGCGTGTTCCTAAACCACAGAATTGTTTGCACCCTTGTTCTCTTGAGTGTGTGTAGGTTTTGCTCTTAACTAAAAACAAATCACATATAAGAAAACCTTGGATGTCAGAATCTTCTGGAAGACATTGAAAGAAATTTCCATGAAATCTGGTGATTAAGGCCCAACGTTCCAAACTTTTCAGCCTGCAAGTTATCTCAAATTTTGTCCTCACATGCTCACACACTTCTTTCTCTTTCTCAGTTTGTCCTTCACACACTTTCTTTGGGTGATGTTATGTTGCTGGAATGGTTGAATCAGTCTGAATCATACAGTGTTTAAGCTGAGAGCTGTGTGAGCTCAGCAGAAGCTTCAAAGCGTTACCACTTCAACACTCAGGCCTCGGGCTCTGCTACATTACATTCCTCTCTTTGCCTATACGCTTTTATTACTTTCTCGCTCATCTTTTTATCTCGGGAAGAGTCTACCATGTTCAGAAGGTGATAGGGGAATGTGCTATAATAATATATTCCTTGCCTTGCTCCTCTTTCCCGCTCTCAGCATTGCCTCAAGGCTGTCTCTATTTTTTTATGTACTCCTTTTCTCTTTTCCTTTGTAAGCATTGTGCTTTTCTCTTGCTCATCTCCTCATACCCTTCATCATGGTCATCCCAAGAGTCTAACAGGTCTAACTGTCTCTTCTCCTCCAGGTAGCAGGACGAAAAGGCTTTCCCCATGTCATATATGCTCGACTGTGGCGCTGGCCAGACCTCCACAAAAACGAGCTCAAACATGTCAAGTTCTGCCAGTACGCCTTCGATCTCAAGTACGACAACGTGTGCGTCAACCCCTACCACTACGAACGGGTCGTGTCTCCCGGCATCGGTATGTGTGCAGCCTTCATTAAAGACACAGTGGCAGGAAAATATGAGCATTAGCCCAAAAGAAGAATAGCAGACGTGTAACTCATGACTAGGCCTGAGTGGAATCTGTGGAATCTTGAACACTTTATAAATAAATTACATTTTTATTTGTTTATAACATTCTGAAGAGCGTTTTTATACAACTGGGCTCTGCAGAGTAACGCTAGAAGTCTTTAAAAAGAATGAAGGAATTCACCACAAAATCGTCAGAGAATATAATCTGTTGATCAGAATATCTGTAATAAGATACATTGTAATTTGTTTGTGTTAACAACATCGTCTAATGAGATTCCTGCAACTCACTGCTGTTTCTGTTTCTGCTGTTTCTCCATGCAGTTGGGCTGAGTTTGCAGACCACAGGTGAGCAGCTGGGGATCATTTTTGTGGTTGCTATCTGTTTTCTGAACGTTGTTGAATGTCAGGAGGTGGGGCTTTTTTTTAGGAGTTCTTATAACTGCTTATCACAACACTTGATTGTATGTTAGTGTCAGCCTGCTTGTGCTTAAAATATGAAAACATCTCTCAAATGTGTCAGAAGTATGCTCGGTGGGGCTTGTCTCATCAAGCACTGGAGGAGGATGCCTATACATGTGTATTTACTGATAAAAAGCCAACAGGTTCAGGCATTCCTTTCCAAAGCAGTCTATTCACTATACATACACTATGTCCAAGTTTATTTGTATTTAATTGAATTTGGCTGAATAGACAGTGTTGAATCGTTCAGGTAACAGGTTTCCTTAACAGCTTGAAATAACATCTACTGAACTACTAAATATTCCCACACTGTTTTTCATTTTAGCTTCCCTCTCCCTGCCCTCGGCAGGCAGGCCGATAAAAGAAGAGTATATCCATGACTGCATTCAGATGGATGGCCCATCCAGGTTGCCCTCCCAGCAGGACCACCATGCCCCAGACCATTACAGCCAACAACTACCCCCACTTCAGCTGTCTCCAGAGCCCCATCATCACCCGCCTCCCTCAGTAACTCTTTACCCCAGCCTGCCCCTCTCCCCGCCTGGTGAGTCTTACTGTATTAAAGAAAACAATTAACTCAATTTCTGGTAATTATACATAATAGTGCAATGAAAGTAAATTTTTAATTTTAATTTTCATATATCTGAATCTCACAGAGGTAAACTGATATTTTTCACTTAAAAATCAACACTGATGAATTCTCATTGTTCAGATCTGTTGAGTTTATTATTAAATCACAGCCTTGTCTAAAATATATGAATCCAAACAGACTAACTTGAATAGCAGACCTGGGTATTCTCATGTCTAGGCATATCCTTAGATTAGGCCTGTTCTGATAGGATAACGTTCTCTTCAGTCTAGTTCAGATAATCGGCTGGTTGTTATAGTTTATTTTCTTATTCTTATATTACTGTTATTTTTTATTTAGTTTCTTATTCTTATATACAGAATAGTATAGGGGAAGGGGGCTGTTACAGAATAGACAAATAAACAAACATACGACAAGACAGAACAATGGACAGGGGGATCATAGTAATAGTCACTATTGAGCAAAAAGAAGAGAATAAATATATTAAGAGATAGACAAGTAATGAATATAATAATGTTATCTTTTATGGTAAATATAAGTTTTTCCAAAATTGAATATTCAGTTGACCGATTGTACCAGTGCTTTATTGATAATTTTGTTCTGTCTTCCAGGTAAGTAAGAAAATCAAAAGTGTTCTCCAGTGTTAGATTGAACAGGCATTCAGGTTGTTACAAATAGAGTATTGCAGAAATAGTTGCTAATGCAGTAATAGACTAGTTAATACTACAAATGTGGTGAAATGTTTAAATATTTAAAATACCTTCTGATGTCTATTTTATAATATTTAAATCTACATTGTATAAGCTATACTGTAATAATAAGGCTTAAGATGACATGGGTAATGTTTTGGGTGGTAGTGTGTGTTCAGCCATTGTGTAAAGAGGTTGCTTATTCTACTGTTTATTCTAATGTCAGTGTCTCTGTCTGTGTACAGCCAGCAGTTCCAGGATGTCCCTGCAGGGGAGCCGTACTGAAGGTCTGCTGCAGATAGCCTCTCCTCCAGGCAGGGCTTTGGCCTCCAGTTCTCCCCCGACTACTCCCACAGCCACACATCCACCAACACACACAACCACACACACGCAGGCCTCCGCCCAACAACCCGCTGTCAGCCAGAGTGACTACAGCAGCCCCAAACACACACAGGCACAGACCTCCTACCATAGTGAGTACTGCTAACAGAGTCACAGCATTTAAATAATCACGATAAGTTTGATTATATAGGCGAGGGGTCCTAAAGCTGAACTGTACAGCTTACAGCAAGATTACATGAAAACATGAAAGTAAACTAAAGAACAAAATTGTGTTAAATGAAAAATATAATGGTGTACACCAGTGGCTCCCAAACTGGTCATTAGGGACCCCCAGATGGCTCACATTTTTGCTCTTTTACAATGTGTTATGAGATGAGAGCAAAAAATCTGGACTGTCTGGGGTGTCCAGAGGAGCTGTTTGACCACTGATGTTGATCAAATAAATTCAAAACTCAAAGCTTTACTTTTCAGTAAATGTGCTGTAGGTCTTTTACTACACAGTCAGTTAAGAAAACCTGCTTCTAACACACTAATTTGTTTTTTAAAACCCCAGCTACAACTTGGACAGGAACGAGCACTGCCTCCTACACCCCTGTGGGATCCCAACAAAATGGGAGGAGTCAACAGCCAGCCCCTCCTCACCACACGGGTCATTTCTGTATGTCAGTTGATGGTTTATTTTACAGTCTGTATTAATGCCTTTCTGTGATTCAGCATTTTAAAGATTTTTTCAGAAGTAAGTCAGTAAATGTTTTTAAGTAAGTGTCAATGGTAACTGCTAGAGATGCTGCAAACACAGATTGGGTTCAAAAACTCTTTTGTATTTCTTTAATCAAACATCATCTAATCTGCTTTGTAATATTTCTCACAAGGGTCTCAACATCATACTCCAGCCTCATACCCTCAGCCAGTCTCCAATCACCCAGGTTAATTTATCTTTACACAGACAAATACAAATACTCAAGTATATTTATCTTTACATACACAGACTTTATACTGAAAAAACCTGTGTGTTTCTTCAGGTCCTGAGTTCTGGTGCTCCATCTCATACTTTGAGATGGATATCCAGGTGGGGGAGATGTTTAAGGTGCTGGCTAACTGCCCCATGGTAACTGTGGACGGGTATGTGGACCCATCAGGAGGAGATCGCTTCTGTCTCGGGCAACTCAGCAATGTGCACCGCACAGACGCCAGTGAGAGAGCACGGTGAGAGCGTGTCTTTTACTGCAGGGAAGAAATAATATGAACATTATTGATCATGTTATCAGTGGCCAAAATCAATGTACTACTGTGCTATAAAAAGTTTTAAAAAGCACTAGTACATGAATACACAACATTTTACCACAGATATTATATAAATAAACCATTTGATATTAATGGCATAACATACTCCAAAAAAGGAAATTATCACCAGCACTGTTATTTACTTTTTAGATTTCAGATAACCATGTGTTGTCCTGGAATGAACTGTTTGAGTGGCCAAGCTGTTTTTGCAGGGAGACTGTAGCAGTAGGCTATTTACTTTTTAAAGAGAATTATCATATATGACTATATAAAATATCACAATTTAAAATTATGTTGTTATTATTGGGTTTTACTGCCACATAGAATTAAAACCAGTATATTTCTTGTATACAAAACAGCTGTTCTCTGTCAGCGTTTGCATTGGCCTGAAAGCATAAATCTCTGTCTTGTGGTTTCCCTACGTTTTGAGTGTTGGCCTTGGCAGCACACTTTATTTCGATCCAAAAAGAAACTTTTATTGCTCAAGTGTTGCTCTGATGGCTCTGCAGGCTTCATGGTGATCTTCATATAAATCTGTCAGAGAAAACAAAAAAGAGACATAAGATGCAGGAGAGTTTAGTTACAGATTGACTTGAGGTGTAGTATCTTATGAAATCTGAGGGAAATGTCATTGAAATGTAAACAAGGCATTAGAAATGCTGCACTGTAGAGAAACTACAACGAAGAGTGTAGGCCACAACACAGACACCGTGGCCTCAAAACTATGAGTACATCTGGAAATATACATTTTGTTTGAAGGCTATTTTGCTGTACAATGCCTTGCGTGTACCTCTCTATCATGAGTTATAAGTTTAAAAAATGTGTTTTAGGCTAAAACTCATAAAATCTCATAATTATCAGAACACAATGTCTTAGGCATCTGGCAGCATTTTTATAACCATTTCATGTAACACCTTTCTGTGATGTGGTTATTAGACGCATTAAGCTCATTGTAGATTTGGTTCCTATCGCCACCACTGGCAAGAATACCATAAGCTTTTGTAGAATAAAATTTTTCACATCGAATCACTGTAAATGACTTTGCTTATGTCTTAACAATTAAATTATTTAATTATTTAATTAGTATTAGAGAAAAGTTAGGATTACTTTAATAGACATTTCGTTGAATGTCAGTAAAAGGTAAGCCTCAACGGTAGACTGTTAAAAGTATAAGTGTCCCCATGTCCTGCGCTCAATATAATACTCCTCATTACACTACACCAGTATGTACTGTGTCTCTGTTCTGTCCCAGGCTTCACATCGGTAAAGGTGTGCAGCTGGAGTGTCGTGGGGAGGGGGATGTATGGATGCGCTGCCTGAGTGACCACGCTGTCTTCGTGCAGAGCTACTACCTGGACAGAGAGGCAGGGAGAGCACCAGGAGATGCTGTGCACAAGATCTACCCAGGAGCTTATATAAAGGTGAAATCTAATTTAACAACATTAGCTTTTAGTCTTTGAACAGTTAGTCTTAGTCTTTGAATAGGTTCAGTGTGCATTCCATGTACCACAGCTGGCTGGAAGAGTGGCTTGCAGTATAACCAAGTACAGTAAAGCAGTAGAGTGCAAGGTCACATATTCACTCGTACTCTCTCTTTCTCCTCTCTCTCTCTCAATCCAGGTATTTGACCTTCGACAGTGTCACAGACAGATGCAGCAACAAGCGGCGACTGCACAGGCAGCTGCAGCTGCACAGGCTGCAGCAGTGGCAGGGAACATTCCAGGGCCAGGCAGCGTGGGTGGCATTGCTCCTGCCGTCAGTGAGTGTCCTTTGACCTCTAAGCAGCTCCCTTTAGGCCTCTTTAAATTTGAGCAATGTATTCTGAACACTGTATTGTATGTAATTCAGTAGTAATGCCTCAAATCAAGGACTAACTTTTTTCACTAAATAGAATTACAGATTACTGTACAATACCTCACATCCTGAGTAACATCCAGAGTTTTAGTACATCACCCTGGTATTACCAGTGCAGTATATCCTGCTTCATTTTCAGTATGAAAACAGTGGCTGTGGCGCTATAGAAGTAAAGCAAAGCCTGGCAAGTTTATTTATGCAGCACTAGATCTAGTTATCCCAGACGTGATATTTTAACAGAATCGTATTTCAGACGTTAATAATACATTTATAAGATCAGTGCTGTGGTGGGATCACAAACCTGACTGAAATATGAATTAAAAATTTCAATTAAAAAAAGGCAGAGACTACCTTTAAACATTTTCGTTGGTCTTGCCCAAAAGAAGATTTGAGACAGGTCTTTACTTTTTTTTCTTTGTTTCTTTATTTTCTTTGTTACGGTAACTATCTTTTGTGATTTGAAGGAAAATCCTTGATAGTAATACGTTTCTACTGTTTAGAATTTTTTTAAATTCAGATGGTATCAAGATAACTTGCTGATGATTAAGATGTGCAACAGGTGTGATATGATAACTAGGTTTTTTATAGATGGTGGTAGAGACTACATAACAGCATTGTTTGGCTGTATGTTTTAAGGACTGTGTTAGCCTCGCAGCCATGACAAATAGAGTGTGGGTTTTGTTGGTATTTAATAGAGAGCCCTGCATAAGTTAAAAGTAGTCTTTGTTTATACTGTTTGATTTTGAGACAAAGTTTTACTTTCTGCAAAGTTCAGTTCATTTGTTTTTAAATACACCATGTACCAAAAACACTGTTCCTTTATATAACAGTATATAACAGCACATTTACTTTTTCACATTTATGTTTGCAGAGTGGTGTCCAAAAATCATTAAAATCAGAGATAACACTGAGCAATTTAAATGTAATACAATACAAATTAAAACTGAAAAATGAGAGTCAAGTGTAACTTTAAATTGAATGCATATCTACTGAAATGTAATGGTGTGAAATGCAAGGCTATAACAATGACATAGTGAAGTGACATTGAGATTGTGGAGTACACGCATTCTGATTATTATGCCATCTAATATGACATTCTTATTTAGGGGTTCAAACAACCAGCCCTAATCAACATGTCATACACTGCACAGCTCCAGCCTCTCTGCTCTTATCTTATAAGTAAACTGTAGCAACATGAAAACAGTCATCAGTTACATTTTTAAGGTTTTTAGATAAGGTTTTTGTTCTCTCCGCTTTTCAGGTACAGAATGCAAGACCTGGAGGCCATAACTAAAAATGAAGATTAGTTCAAATAATTGAAAAGTACACTATTATGGACTATATTTTTTCATGACATACAACGTTGAATGGGCTTTACATATACAAAAAATAATGCTATACTATGATTAGTACTATCTTCGTTAGAGAAATACTGTTATATGTCAGTCGTTATTCATTTCTAGAACTCATTACTCAAAATAACGAAATGATATGAAGCTCTTCGGTAGGTATTTGCAGCCCTGGTGGTCACTCATTGTGTGTTTCCTCTAAGGTTTCTCTGCAGCGGCGGGTATAGGTGTGGACGACCTGCGACGTCTGTGTATACTGCGTCTGAGCTTCGTAAAGGGCTGGGGGCCAGACTACCCACGCCAAAGCATCAAACAGACGCCCTGCTGGGTGGAGGTGCATCTCCATCGTGCTCTGCAGCTGCTTGACGAGGTGCTGCACACAATGCCCTTCGCTGATCCTGGATCTGCTAACTGACCTGGGAACAGAATGTAGAAAGAAAGACTGCAGCAGTATTACAGCAGCTCTTGCGCACCCCAACAGACCCCAGACCAGAAGATGGGGAGAAAGAGAGATGCAGAGGGAAATATTGAGAGAGAGAGAGCGAGTGAGAGGGAGAGAGAGAGACGGTGATATGCTACATAGCTTCTCTCACATACACAGCACGCCCGCATGAGCAGACAGTGACTCATGGAAGCCGGCAAAAAACACACGCGAGCTTTCCACTGCCACGGCCAGCAGACTGAGCGGACCTCCACGCTGACCGGTGTTTAGTCCATGCAGGGAGCTGTTGACTGCGTTACTATGGAGATAGCATCAGCAGCACTAGCTTTGATAAAGAAAGCCACTGAAACCTGTGGGCCGTCCCGACTGGAACTGATGACTCATGATATTCTTGGCCCAGGAGATGACTCTAAATGCTGAGTCACGCTGTAAGAGCAGTGATGTCACAGAGCTTTATATGGAGGCTGATAAGGATGGACAGTGTTCATGCTGATCTTTCTTGTTTTGCTATAGTGCCTTTTGGTAACCAGCAGACAGTATTTTATTGTAGAACTAGTTAATTTTGGTAAAACCAAAGCATCAAATTAATCATTTTAAGTGGTAACTATGCCATATTTAACATTTTATTTTACCAAAGAGGGGGTTGTATGTTTTTTTTCTTTATTGCTCTTATCACAAGGCTGAACATTGATACCTTGACTTCGATGCGGATTCACGAACAATATTTTTTATAGCTTCTTTTAAATTACCTACTTTGTGCCTTAAGACAGGAATGAGCAAGGAGTTTCAGAAGGGCTATATTTATTGACTACAGCTGTTTGCTGACTTATAAAGAAGAACTGCTGCTGGTTACCTGCAAGCAGAATGTAATTTAAACAACTAACCATGAATGGAATAAGTTTGCTCACTGACTGACTTCTTATGTGTTGGAATTTGGTACCGAGTTACATGAAAATCAGTTCAGTCAGTATATTTTAAAGATGATGCCATTTAGGGCCCATATCCTACTTTTGTAATTTATTTTTGGCCTTGAAGTCCAGTTGTTTATGTGATTTTCTTTACAAAAATGTTTTTACATGAAAATATTTTCAACCTCTTTTTATGCCATACAGTGCCTTTAAGACTGATAGAGGTAAATGATCTCTGCCATGGCTGCCCTGTATTGTGCCTTATTAGGAAAGGGATTGGGTAAACTGCTGTAGGCTAAGTAGGCATATATATATATATATATATATATATATATATATATATATATATATATATATATATATATATATATATATATATATATATATATATATATATACAAATATTAATTCTTGTTACATTTCCATATATTGAGCATATGGAGTAGAGTGAATGGTTAGTTTTTTATCACATCAAACTAAAACTAATAACATTTTTTATTATATGTGCCCTTTACATTCGCAATAGAATGCCAAAAATTCAACTTCCCAAGTGTGAATGGAAGAAGGCAATGAGGAAAGAAGCAAAGCACAAGCTGATATTCTTATTCATGATGTCAGTGTGTAAATGTTCTGTGTTTCATAATGCCTCTCTTTCTCTGAATTCTTCATATATGGCCCTGTCTATTGTGAGAGATGCTTGAGGTGTTTATTTCTCCTCTGCTCTTACATGCTATTGTGCCTTATCACCAGTGAGTGCACTCTACTCACTCTACTTGAATCGATTCGAGTTAACTGTTTATGCAGAGAGCCCTTCTGTATTTTACATCCAGCAAGATCCAGCATACATCCATTTACCATTAAGGTGTAAGATTTCAGGCCGTAAGTCTTGCTTTTAAGAATTGCTTTTAAAAGTTTGCAGAAATAAGGCGCATTTTACGTCTGACTGTGAAGAGAGTCTGGGCTGTTTCTTTTCTTTCTAGGTCATTCAGTGTCTGTCAGACTCAGAAAACTATGTTTTCATTGGTAAAATTACCTGTAACGTTAAATCATTTAATTTTTTCTTATTTTAGAACAAGTCCTTTATATGTAAACAGGAGCAGGTCCTCTTGCAACACAGTCATGTTGTGCCGCCATGTTTCTACAGTAAGGCAAACCAAACTCTGGCTCTAGAGAAATTCTTTCAAGTTATTATTTGAAGCAGCAGCTTGAATATTGTGGTGCTATAGCACCAGTTGGAAAACATATAAAGAAGAGAAATCAGTGGCTACTGCTGGTCCAGGTTAACCGTTAAATGAGGCTAAATCCTTTTCAAAGAAGTGAAAACCTGACATCCAACAGAGGTTAGCACGTTTGGAAAGGAAGACGTAAGGAAAAGGTTATTCAACTGGTTGCAGTCTGCAACCTCACCACTAGATACCACTAAACCTTACACACTATGCCTTTAATAAAGGCCTTGTGGTCACTCTAGGTATCCCTGTGTACCACTTACTCGGTGGTGTAACATAGTTAATGTAATGTGGTGTTTAAAGCATTTACAGATGTTACATTCTAGATAAAAACTTTAGATGCACTTCAAAGATTTTGTACAATCTCAGAAACATTTCATTTTTATTGGATATTCTATTGAAAAAAAATGGTAGAGATTTTAAATACCAGCATTGTCTGCTCATCTGCTTTTAGGTTTACAGTATGTAGTACATGCAGACACCATCTGTCCTGCTTGTATATGAAAGGTATGATAGCTACAGTTTCAAGTCACGTTCCCAGATGTCCCCATGCAAGTTTTACTAATGAGGAGGCATTAGTGGTAAAAGTGTATGATATTTGTTTATCCTTGCACACCATGACCTCCCTGTTTGAGGTTATTGCTGGACAAATTTAAAGGTGCAATTTGTAAATTGCCAAATTCATAATTCAAGCAATAAGGGGTAAAATATCACCAGAAATAAATGCACAGTCCCTACTTCTTCAAATATTACCAGTCTAGAGGAAAGTTCTTTGTCAATCTTTTTCTGTTTACTTGCCAAAAGTGTATTCAACAGTGGAAAGCAACATCAGTGTTATCTCTTGTTGTGCAGCTATGCTGCTGGGTATGGATTATTTAACCATCTTAGTATTTACAATTCCTTTTTTTTGGCTACCTGTCCTTAAATTATCTAACCCGGAGCAGGACCATCAACATGACTTACAAGAGACTAGAACAAGTACCACTTCTTCATCCTTTCTTGTTAAACTAATTCGACTTGATGTAACAATGACTTACTATCGCATCTTGAGGCACAAAGTGATATTATGAGACAGAATGGACCAAGGCTAGCTTGTTAGCATCCTAACTTCAGTAGATAACTCTGCAACACGATAATAGGCATCTTTAACATACTGTCAAAACTGCTATTTATTTATATGTTGTTGATAATTTTAGTTCATTTTGAACTACTTTGAACTAAAAATCTTACATATTGCTCATCTAAAGTATGTTTGATCAAGTATTATTAGAAGAGATCGACTAAAAAAGTATTAGTCAATATTCGCTATTGGCAAGACCGTATTGTTTAATAGTGCACAGTACTTTATAAGACTTCTTAACAGTATGGTTTGACGGTGGACCTCAAAGCTTCCCAAGAGAATCGGTTAAATAAAATTAGAAAAGAGAAGAATTTGTTGGTTTCTTATGGTTAGACAAAGCCTTGTTATAACTTGTTCAATGGCTGCATTGCACAGGCTTTAGGTTTGAATGTTTTAATAATGTTTTGCTAGTAGACCCAGAGGAAAATCTTTGTCCGTCACTAACTGAAAGAATTTAAGAAAGAAGAAAGAAAGACTGCTTTTCTTCTCACACTCAGTCTGGTTTGACAAGGCCTTGCTGTAACTTGTTAAAATATGATAGAGAAGCGAATGTGTTTGTCAGTAATGCCGACAAGTTGCCGGTTAAGTGATGAACGGAACTACAAAAAAGGAAGAAAGGCCTTCTTGTTGTTTTCTGCTCAGTCGCTCTGCTTTTCAGAGAGAGTGAATAGAGTGGGCGGGGCCTCGCTCATTGCCGTAGCCTCGGATCTACGCAGGCGCAGCACCAGCTCCCCCCCAGCAGCAGCAGCAGCATCACCATCACCATCACTGGACAGAGAGGAGTGGACCGCAGCCTCGACCAGCTCCTATAAAGCACAGCGGCAGCATGAAATTGGAAGATGTAATCACGAAGTGTCGAGATTACTCGAATTAGTCCGGAGGAGCTGTAGTCCTGCTGCTGTGCCGTCTCGTGTTTTCGCTTTTTTATCGCACTGCATCGCTCTTCATCCCTCAAAATGGCTGAGATCACTGAAAT
This sequence comes from Megaleporinus macrocephalus, assembly GCA_021613375.1. Classification (NCBI taxonomy): domain Eukaryota; kingdom Metazoa; phylum Chordata; class Actinopteri; order Characiformes; family Anostomidae; genus Megaleporinus; species Megaleporinus macrocephalus. The sequence continues at coordinate 36,238,176 of CM038705.1, forward strand.
ACGAGCTGCATACGGTGAGTAGGCCTGAATCTTCACTGTCAGATCCGCAAATGGCTCGTAATCAGATAAATAGCACTAATATGATCTTGTCTGGAGGCGTAGCGGCTTTTAGTAGACAGCTTGATGGTCTCCTTATCCTTGTGTACCACCACCTTAACCAGAAATGCATTCATTTATTTTAAAAAACTGTTGATTACGACTCTGTCGTTTGTTTATTCGATTCTGTGAACTGTGGGCTACGGAATATGCAAATTAGGTTAAGCTGGCATCGCCCTGTCTTGGCATTTGCGACAGTCAGTGAAGGATGTGCAGTGTGAGATAGCGTGTATAGGAGAAACAGGGATGACGTTATTGTTTATTCTCCAGGGTTGCTGTAACGTTAAGCCTATAAAAACACTCCAGCCTAGCAGAGACCCTCTTTTGATGTGTCATTTGTATGATTAGTTCTGTTTTTGTAATTATACAGCAACAAGCTGTATTTTCTGTGATTACACATTGTAGATTTTTATAATTGTAGTATTTCTATAATCACTGATCTGTTCAGAAAGTCCAGGAAAGCTGCTTCATCAGAATGAGATTACACACCTTTACCTAAAACAGGTGCATAGTTGTGATTTGCCGCCAGCCTACACATGGAAAACTGTGTCCTTGTCTGACCCGTTCGCATGCTGATCTCTCGTTTTGGGCTCACATTCTTATTTATTGATACATTTCTGAGCTGCAGGTTGTTAAACTGATGTGTCTCATTCTCATTTTCCATGTGCCATAATTTCATGCTCCACTTCGCATCAGGCTGATGAATGAATGTCAGTGTCGTGTCAGAGCTAGCAGGATGGGACGGGTTGGGCGGCGGGGGGGATTATTGTGTCTGAAGTGGTTCATTATGTGGTGAAGGGGGAAAAAACATTAGCAACGTGTCCAGATGTGACCAGACGTATCTGCATCAGGAGAGCGGTGGATAAAGGCAGTTTGTAGGTCAGATTCCAGCACTGGACTGGGGCGGGACCTGCTCAGTAAGCATTTAGTGGATCAGATTAGATGGAGTCTGCTGAACACTTTTAATTTATTTCTCTACCGTCTTGTAGATTAGGAGAGCTGTTGGTGGGTTGTTAATGTAAACATCTGTACTGTGGTCAGACAAAGCCTTTCTTTTCCTTATCGGCTTAAGTCGGAGTCAGCAGTAGGCTTTTCTAATAAACCGTCTTTACATGGCAAGTCATGTGTTTAAAAATATATATATAATTCAGGAGTCGTGTTGTGGTGATGTTGATGCTGGCTCTGTAGCTTTAACCATCATTTCCATGGGATCTCCTGTGGGATCCGGTGGGATGAAATGTAGGCAGCAGATTGTCCGTGGCGTCACCTGGTGCCGGAAGTGCGATTGAGGAGCTCCGTCTTTTGGAATCACGCTACTGAAGAGGAGGAAGAGACAAAACAGTATTTGATCACACGGCGTGGGTCGGAAGCAGACGCGCAGAACCAAATTTGGACAAAGCCTCGGCTCACAGACTGCAGAGAAATGCCAACACACTGCATCTATAAAAGTCTGTACAATCTGTTCGATTTCAGTCACTTCCAACCCTTTGATTCATTTCAAGAACAAGTACAGTTAAATTAGATGTATTTCTGTCAATGATGGCCCACCCTGGGGAATCCTCTGATCCAGCATCCTAGCAGAACAGCAAATTGTGTTTCTTTGATGTGCAGCAACACCTGTTAAATCAGGTGTCAAACTCATTCTCAGTAAAACACTTGGTTGAACACACCAGGCTCAGATTCAAGGTCTTGAGCTTTGACTGTTTGCAAAGCTCAGCGCTTTCTCAATACATCTGAATATTTCTCAGCAGGCTTTCTGCCAAACTGTGCTTCACAATGAAAAATGGACATGATTTGAATGAACCAGCAGTTCTGTTCAATTCAGTCCAGGTTTATTTGTATAAGACTTAATACAATGGCCATGGCTACAAATCAGCTTTAAAGAAATATGGATCCGAGTCGGCCAACCGAGGGTGACAGTGGTGAGAAACACTCCCTAACAGCAAGAAACCTTGACAGGAACTTGAAGAGAACACTTAAAAGAAATACAAGTGTTATAATAAAGAATGAAGAAATAACAGTAATTATGAATTAGTGAAAGAAAAGAAATACCTCTCATTGGACAGAGTTGTTATGATTAACCAGTGATAACCTGTCTAACAAAAGATGTGAATGCCATTACCAATACATAAACACTTAATAAAACATAATAATTTGGAACATCTGCCTGGATTATCATAGCAGAGAAAGATATATTTTATTTATATAAGGTTACAAATTTAATATTTTAGCATATGTGGGCATAGCAGAATACAAATATCTGTTTAAAATTCTTGTCTGCTGACTGATATTTTATGTCATTGTGCATCTTTAATAAAATACAATACCAACCATTTAAAGCTTCTCAAATGTTCCAAAACACTTGAAAAATGTGAGGGATCAGCAAAAGACTACATTTTCATTCATTTTTTTAAATAATGTTTAATCAAACCATCAATCAAGATCTGCTCTTCTTACATATCGTCCAAAGAAAAACTTTTATTTCCATTTTTTAGTCTTTAGTTTTAGTTTTTATTTTTCTGCATCATTTGATCTGCTGAATACATTGCGTGAATATTTCATGATGAATGGACCAATAGAAATGCTCCAAAATAGCTTGGAAAAAAATCTGGTTCTATTGACTTGCATTCAGAGTCAAGACTGATTTTGTTCTCTCCTGTAAAGTTTCCATTTTGAAAATGCTTGTTTTTCTTTGGACAGCGCTCATATGTGGGGAGGACAGTAAGGAGTATGAGAGAGAAGACGGCTGGTAAATAACGAGCACTGCTCTCAACATGGCTCCAGTTACATGTTTTATGGAGAGGGCCAGATGCCAGTGGCTGCCGTGCCTTTTGCTGCATCATTCTTGTGTTCTCTTTATTCCCTTTCTGGCCGGCTTATCTGCGCACAGCCCATGCTGCTTTCAAGGCGAGCAATAACACATCTCAGTCAACTAATAAATGTCGGTGCCGATAACTGATTGCTTGATGAGATGAATTAGTTTGCTCTGACGAGGCTTGTGCTATGCTGGTCTTTTGAAGATAAGGCAGGTCGACTCTTATAAGGTCTGATAAAAATGAAGCGGTCTAAACCGCGACGATGTTATTTGAAACGCGCACGACGTTTTCTTGTTAGCTGACTGATTCCCTGCCACTCTCCTCTGCATTAGAAGGGTGGAGCAGTTCCAGAGATGACAGCCCTGAAGCCGCGCAACTGCGAGAACAATGTAGACGTGTTGACGTTATAAAACATGTTTCAATATTTAGCACTAGGCTGCTCTCTTCCACCTGAGTTATTCTGCCTTCCTCTCGCTCCGCTCCACAGAGAATACACAATGCAGAAAGATACTGCGTCAGGCTAAGGTCTGACAAGCTTTCTGGGCATAATGTTATTTCTTTGTTTTTATCTTTGTTTTTTGGTGGGGGGCCGGTCTGAGTCATAAATACGTTGTGTGGTTAGTGATGGTTGGGAGATACTGACAGTCTGACTCCCAATCTGTGACAGTGTTCTGATATGATGCGAAAGAACATCTTGTCCTATTTTCTCATACTGTTAATAATATCTTGTCCTATGGGTCCTGTTGGTTTTTGGTCACTGTTGATATCGCCTGTTAGTAATCGAGTGATTTGCCAGTTATATTTTTTTTCAATAAAAGAGCTTTATAATACATGTAAACATTGTTTTTGCCCTTTGATGCACAAGCTAAGCAAACCTCTTTTAGTGTGCAACCTGGTTAAACATGACCCATATTCATTCCCTATGTTATTTTATGTGTTTATGAGTATTACTTTTGTATATCTTTTAAAATCAGTTCATTTTATTATTTAATGTTCCAGAAGTTCATTAAAAGTTAAATGTTGTGTGTTAAAAGGGCAGTGATACAAAAATGATTTTTATTGAAAAATAAAACATGAAATAAGGATTTGTGATGATCCAAAACGACTGAATTGAGGAATTCATGGAAGCTTGAATGGCGAAATTAATTTATTGCACTTAACCCAGGGTGTGCAAAAGGTTTTAACAAAGCTTCTATAACAGCCTGTTTTGTTTTTAATGTTTTTTTGATGTCATGAAAATCAGCACATTTACTTATATCCTCATGTTCAGCAGTTTAGCCCCTCCTATGCACACACATTATAGGCAGTGCTTCAGCAGAGGCTGCCTTTTGAGTAAGGTACAATACAGGGCGGGCAGTCAGTACAATGATCATTTATATATAGCAACTATACAGACACAGCATAGACACAGTTTAAGTCTGTATGATTAAGAGAGATTGGAATGCAGTCATGTAAAATGAATCATGACTCAAGGGAAATGATTAAGCTTTATATGAATAAGTATGGACTACCTATACTAAAGAATGTCATTAGAATATTTCGACTGAAGTGTGTGCATGGACCTATTCTGTTTTGTAATACCGTGATGGCACTATTATACCCCTACAGTATTTGTATACTGTCCATCAGACTGTGTTTCTGACTATAAAGATACAGAAAGATCTGCACACTATCAGAGAGAGAGGTTGGAATGCAGTCATGTAAAAATGAATAATGACTGTTTTTGTTTTGACCTTAGGGGAAATGATAGAATGCAAGGAAAAAAAATGTATGGGCCCTTAAGATGAATAATTATGGCCTACGTATACTAAACCTTATTTAAGAAAAGAAATATAAAAACTATAGAAAAATATAAAAAATGTAATAATACACTAGTCTTGATTGGCTGTTCTTATAGCAGGTTAAACAAAAATTGACAGCAAGACAGCAGAAGTGCTGCAGTGTGTTTGTTATTGATGATGTTTGCAAATGTTGGCGTTCAGGCAGTGGAGTTGTATTAGATAGTGTTTTTATTCACACGCTACTTAACAATCTGAAGGAAATCTCTGTTTACATGCATACTACAAGTAATCTGATCCAAATTATATACATACATAGAAAACAACTGTTTTAGTTGGCATGACAGCATGGCAGCGAGTCCAGTCTGAGTAAGACGAGCAGCAGTAATATGCAGGTTTGAGAAACTTCCATCAGTTTTTAATTTGCTCTGTACTTGGTGTAAATCCACTATGGTTCATTTGTTTATGTACTTGTCTGAACAGCTTGTTGTTGTGAGCTTCATGACCGTCCAGTCTGCTGACTATGTTTAAGTTTTTTAAAGTCTGTAGAATTGAGAAATGTAATCAGATACAAGTGTTTACATGCTTATTATTATTCTATTTATTGGACTATTCACAGGATTATCCCACCTTGTTCAATCAGATAGAAACTGTGCTTAGAATGACCTTAGACTGTTTCGACTGAGGTGTGTACATGGACACATCTGTTATGTGATATTGTAATGGCCCCATTACACCCCTGTGGTAATTGTATATTACTATAAAGATATAGAAAGATCTACACACTATCAGAGAAAAATGGTTTTGTGCAGAAACATCAAGATCAGGTACAAACCGAACCCTCTCTGTTTTAAAACAGAGCAATAAATGCAATGCCTGGAGACAAGATGTGGTGTCTATACAGCTGAAGGAATATAATGTTGATGGATTATGGTGCAGTTATGTTCCCGAACTAAAGGTGCTGAAGACGTACCCTTGAGGATAACACAACAGTGACACTTCAGGTTCAGAGAAGAATAATTCAAAATGTGCCATATCATCATACAGAATGTCAGCTAATCATTAATATTTCATAGATAATAGACATTTAAGTCAATCAGTGTTTAAAATTATGTAGTTTTCACAGCATTAACATTCTCTGTGCACTGTAGCTGCTGGTCACTGGGTTGTATCATTTTTGTGGAAGGACCCGAGTTGGTTTAATTCTGTTGCCAGTGTGTGTCCTTGCATCTGGCCTTTTTACTGGGTCCATGAGAAAATTCCTAACAATAGAGGGTCTATAAGGTTCAGATGAGGCCAGCGTGTTTGAGACTTTTTCTTTGGGTTGGCAGACTTGGCTGCAGACGATACTGGTGTCCTTAGCTGGATTCATTGTTACTTGAAAGATACCAAGGGTCTGTATTTGACAGTATGTGTGCACTTTGCCTGCATGTGTGTCTGTACCCCCCCGGGGGTGTTTCCAGGCAACTGGGGCAGCTGACTTTGAGAGCGTTCCAAAATCTGACATCATCCTGCTGGAATCCCTGCAGGGCAGCAGTGCCCAATAACAGGAAACAGGGATGGTGTCTTTGTCTAGAGATGGATAGCTAAGAGAAAATGAAGACAAAAAAGTAGAACTGGCAGTGAAATTTAATCATGACATTTGAGGCTGTGTATGTGTGTGTGTAGTGTTTTTCAATTAATTGGTTAAAGCTTAGCCTCCTATCTAGAGATATTTGTCTGCACCTCTTAAACATTCGTCTTGTGGTAGTGAAGTAGTGAGCTCACCACACCACTGTCAGGCACCAAATCACAGATAAAAACTAATGACCCATTTCATGTATATCATAAAAGATAAATCAGTGTTTTGCAGCATAAAGGATCGGCTGAGAGGTGATATTGCCTGTATTTCTTTATTGTGCCCCTTGTGCTAACAAGGATGCTTAGTGTTGAAGCTCAGTGTAAGGCTGCTAAGACGAGGCAAATGCGTTTAGATATTAAAGAAAGGCAGCCTTTAAGACCAAATGCGCAATGCAAAAACATAGTTACATAAACAGCCCAGGTCAAACCAAGATGGGCATGGACGAGGCAAAGGCGTAAATGCTTAACAAACTATACCAGAAAACACAGTAGTAAATGAATACAATAAGGGCTAAACACACAAACGGGTCATAAATGGAAAGACAGACAGACAAGAAACGCTCGGTATGCAATGATGGATCAATTGGCAATACTTCACAAAGAATAAAACAAACAAGACAGCCATATATAATGCTGTATCTCTCTGCCAATCAGCTTGTTAAACCATAATGTATCAACCTTCACGTCCAGGTCGTAAGTCCTTCTGCACTGGCTGAGGCTCCCATTGTATAAATAGATTCAAGAAACAACTAAATTCTACCATTTTACATGGAATAATATACAGAAGGGGAAATGGCTGCAGTTGATAATGTGGGTTAATTCAAGAAAAACAAAGTTTGGTGCAGACAGATACCTCTGATATCAACAATGGGTTTTTTAGGGTGTTTCCTGTTGTGAAGCCACATCTTTATGTTTTGGCTGTCAGGAATGTCGGTCAGACCTGACAAAGACATCTAGCTATATCTAAGGCGGGGATATCTAGCTTATGTTTTGCCCTTGTCTTAGCTAGCTGTGCCCACTTTATCTGGGCAGCATGTGAAAATAGCTAACAACCGGAACATTAAGATGTGTGTTCACAGCAAGAAACACCAGATAACCCATAGATTATATTAGCAGATTTGCAGTAGGCCAGTTAGGCTTTTCCAGTGGGTGCTAATGTTAGTTAGATTAGCCAGCTAGCTAACATTAGAGCATTTTTTAGTTTTTTTGTTTAAGAATTGTAACTTATGAACTGCAGTTATTTCTCCTTTTCTGTCCTATCAGTGAAAAAACAATAGAATGATAATTGAGTAGTTTTTTGGCCTCAAGCAACAAGGAACACAACACTGCAGTATGCTGAAAACAAGGTGATTGGAGCTGAAAGAACAATAACCGGTGCCTAAATAAACAAGAAAAGCCATTTTGAAATTGTTTACAGGTTCTGTTATATGATTTGGGGATTTGTGGGCACACTTGGACCTGGCAATGGTTACTTATGTCAGGCTTAGTGATCTGATACAAGTAAATGTATTTCCAGTTTCTACATTTATAAATGTTAATATATTGACACCTGCAAAATTAGATGTGCACATGAAAGATTCAACGCATAAATCTCATACTGGTGCTAACTAAGCCTGTGTGTAGAGTTATGATGCTAACAATAGGAGTGTAATTGTGACAGTGTGCATTATGGAGGTGTGACAATGCATCATGAAGAATAGTCATTCTATTAATAATGCCATCCAGTGCTTCCCACCTGTATTATCATTAGTAAGCTGTGCAGTGACATCATTAGGATCATCAATTTATTTCATTTTAAATTTTGTTGAAGATGTTGTGAAAATACTGAATCATAGACGTAGTAGCATAAGTCAAATTATATTGTTGGCTGAGTGTATCCTTATATTCCTAGTTAACAATAAACAAAAGTTCTATGTGTTATAGTGTTTTGATTGATGTTCTAGTGCACTCCAATTCACATTTTAATTTGCATTTCGTTTCCAACAATCTATTATCCATTTCCCAAACTATAAACAAAGGAGTTATGTTTGTATTCCTTTTCGTTTATTCAAAACTTTAGAAATAAATACATTTAGAAATATAGAAGGCATGTATTAGTTAATTACATCTGTCAAAATCACATTAGAGAGATGGAATATATAAATAATGTCAAATCATGTTGTTGTCGAACTATCCTTTCTTCCATGGTACTCATTGTTCTACTGATTGAGCATAATGTGTTTTTATCGAATTCTAAATACACATACAGAGAATTCTCCACACACTTCTAAACCGCCAGTGAAAATGTGGTGCATTCTTCTGTGTTTGTACAAATGATCAGTGCGAGTTTAATAAAGATCTCACATTATGCAATGAATCCGCAGTCCCGTTAGATGACAATACAAACAGTGTGGATTTCCTCAGGCGGACAAAACACGCACATACTACACACCCTGTCTGCAGCGAGTGTCTCATCTTTTTCTCAAAGGCCCCATTAGGACTGCACACACAGACCCCGCCCTGGCTCTCCAGCATCTTTAACAAAGCACTGCAGCTCTTCCAGCTCAAAGGCCACCAGCAGGGAGGGAGCTTATTGCCTCCAGGGAGCGTCTCTATTTTACAGTCATTGCTCTCAGTCTGCTAATTGATCCCTCATCACTCCAGCACTGAGGACATGTAGAAGCTGCACGCTATCATCCCTCCCCAAATTTTGCATGGCACATTGTTTCATTTCTTTGTTGTTTTCTCCACCTGTTTTTTTAATTGGACCAGACACAAATGACTGGGCTTTTCATGGGTTTCAATTGTTGGATAGTTTTTTATAATACTGTTATTTACTATTTTATCCTATATTCTGGTTCATGTCAATATTTACTATTTACACTGTTTTTACTCATAATGCATTATGTATTTCTGACAACCTAATTCACTGAAATTAGGCACATTTTAGCACCCATATTAAAGCGATACACTCCAAAAACTGTAATGCAGTCATTATGAAGCAATAGAGCAGCAGTTGTGTTTAAATGATATAGGAGAATAAAAAGTAACAAAAATGTTGAGACATGTTTTTCTTTCGACAGCAACATCATATAGTTTGTTGTTAAGCTAGCTATATATATATATATATACTTTTTTGTCGATTGTCAGTTTTCTACATCATTTGAACACGCCAGTGGTCGTTTACATTTTGTGTGAATTTCATGATGAATGAACCAATAGAAAAGCTCCCATAGCTTGGAAAAATTCTGGTTCCATTTACTTACATTGAAACTAAAGTCTGTTTTTAGTCTCGTAAATTTGCAATTTTGGAGATACTTGTTTTTCATTGGACAGTGACTATATATATATATATATATATATATATATATATATATATATATATATATATATATATATATATATATATTATAGATCGTCACTGTCCAATAAAAAACATGTAATCCATTTCTATTTTTCTACATCAATTAAATGCAGGAGCTGTCGTTTACATTGTGGGAAAATCTGATGATGAATGGACCAAAAGTAACGACAGTTTTTGTCCAGTTTTTGTTTTTCTTTGGACGGCGTCGCTATATATGTATAAATTTGCATGCAAGCAGAATCTCATTATAGGGTGGAATGATGTCAGATGATGAATGCCTGTGTACTAATAGGTACTTACTAGCTGGTATTCCTGGTAGTTAGTTGCAAGGATGCCACTCCCAAACTGACCCTCATAAGCCTTCTGTTTGCACACAGCTTCTAGAATTCTTGATGTATTTTACTTTCCATTGTCGTTTCTCTCGTGTGTGCCAGTGCCAGGCTGTGAGTGCAGCCTCCTGCTGTGTTCTTTCGGGCTCATTGGTATTCTGCCCTTTGCTTTTCCACACCATAACACCAAAGTGAGGCACCGAGAAAAGCGCATGTAGCCGAGCTAAATCAGTGTGTGTTTTTAGAGCTGCGAGTCTGTTCATCAAAATCAACGCTGACTATTGCAACAAGGGTGCAGCCCTGGCTCAAAGCATTAAACACCATGGCTCTGTTCAGATGGACATATAAACAAGCCAGCAGGCCTCCACTACACCCACCTCTCCGTCTTCAAAACACCTCCCGCTCTACTGTGCCTCCGCCATCTTCCTACTCAGCCTCTCACTCCCTCCCACTCATTTTGAATCATATTATACTGTCATTCCATGCCTGGTTATTGTGTAATGCCTATTGTGCCAGTGCATTATAACAGACTTTGCGTCAGACAGTGAATGAATCAGCCCCTGCGTGGTGCTGTGTGCTGCGTCTGCGCCCTTCTGCTTCACACGCCTTGTGTCAGTCATCTGCTGCATAGTGAATACAATTCCTGGGAGAACTCAATAGCGCTTTGGTGTGACTTAAAAATAAATGCACTATAAAGAGGAATTTCCCTTCAGGTGTTTGTTGTGATAGTAATGGCTTGTTTTGAGCTCAGTGTCCAATTATTAAACTGCATGTTTATGTGCCAGTTTCTCTTGAACCTGACACTCAGGAGTCAGACTACTGTATAAATTGTCTGTATAAATTCTGTGTGCAGATGAGTGTTAATGGGTGTATGTGCTGTAACTGGTTTATCCAGTGCTTCACCTCCTTTGTCTCACTGAGTTACGTCACCCTCATCTTCTCATACTCCCTCTGTTTCTCTTTCCCAAATCTTTGTCTGTGTCTTTTATTTCCCTCTGTCCTACTCTACCCTCATATCATCTCTTAGAAGGAATATATATATATAATATAATTCCCACATAATCCATATCCATATTCTGTAATTAAGCATATTTTCTCTTTGTCACTCTCATTTAACCAGTTAATTTTCTAAATATTATGTTCTTTGTAGTTTCTATGTTTTTGCTATTTTTCTTTAAAGAAAGTGCAGGCTAATTTGATAACTATGCTGTATTATCATATGGAAGAATTGTCATCACATAATATACATCCTGGAAGATTGATGAGAAACATCAGGAGTAAGATGTAGAAATCTCAGTTTAGGCTAATATTTGTTTAAAAATGCCTGCATTTTGACAGATGTTTGGATTTGGTAGCTTATTTATGGTTCTCTGGAAGAGCAAAATGTTTAGGTAATGCTGGGTTACTGTGTTAAATTTTTTTTTATGTTCACTTTACTTTATTTGTAACCATATTCACACAACTACTACATTTCTTTGTAAAGCTAATTTATGTTGATCTAGCTCCAATTTCTTTTTGTGAACATAAATGTCAATGCATTAGCATGAGCACTGGCACCTGTATTTCTATGAGCAAATACGTATTTCAAACCAGCCCAGAATTCCCTTATTTGTATTTCCCTATAATATATCATCTGATATTGTTATTGTATTTTTACATCTGATATTGTTATTGCATATCACAGAAAGCTTAAATATTCAAATAAGCCCTCTAATCAATATCTGTGTTGTTTTACTGTGTGCTATAAGAATCCTGACCAGTCACAGTTCCAGTGTTTCTGTGAGTGTTTTGATGAATCATGTAGCAAAGTGCAAGTCAGTCATTCACCAGTGTATTTGTGATAATGATGCAAGGCAGTATGTAGCAATGTATTTTCAGTACTAATATTTTCTCTAGATGTGGGACTCATGTTCCAATGCCAGTATCAGGTATGTTCATGTAGACATGTAGACACCTCTGGGTGTGAATAAACAAACATTTATTAAATATAGAAATGGATACTAGCTCCATCTGTATAAGCATCTTAGAGAATTATAACAAAATATAATGTTTTTGCACAGTAACCCAGTGTCATCTAAACATTCAGCTGTACAGTAAATACAACATTAAATATAAAATATCGGTCTATCGGTCAAATCTCTAAATTCCAAAATATGTGAATAGAGTGACACGTTTTCAAAATTAATTATAGTGTTTGTGTTTTTTTTTTGTGTGTTCTTGTTATTTGTGTCAATTATTTAATGATTTGTTTTTTTTAATGTTTGATATCTTTTTCACTTTCAGATATGTCCCCAGTGCTTGCGGGCTTTATCGGCGCTGGCGTGCTGGTGGTTGCGGTCGTGGCATTAATTTTCATGTGGACCTGCTGCCAGAAACGCTATCAGAGGATGACGGGCAACTACAAGCTCCATGGCGTCCAGTCGGAATATGGCGACCCCTCCACAGACCCGCCGTACAAGTTCATCCACATGCTTAAGGGCATGAGCATCTACCCGGAGACTCTGACAAGCAGCAAGAGGATCGTGCAACTAGCACGTAGAGCCAGTGTTCGAGGTGCTGATGTAGAAAAGGCTGGCAGGGGATGTCCAGTGGTGGTGGTGGATGCGGGCACCGGGTCAGAGAGTAGCCCGACAGGATCACCTCAACTCCAAGTGAACGGAACAGAGGACAGCTCTCATCCGGCGCCGCGACTAGAGAAAGAACTTCCTGTCCACGCAGATTACTGCTGCCTAGACAGCAGCCCGGCCAGCGGCAGCAGCAGCCAAAGCTCTAGCACCACAGTCTCCAACACGGCCACCCCCTTCACCCCAGCCGACGAGCAGGGCCGTGGCACTCTGAGCTTGGCCATCGACTACAACTTCCCCAAGAAGGCCCTGGTGGTCACTGTCTTGGAGGCGCGGGGACTACCAGCTGTGGACGGCCAGGCGGGCAGTGCTGACCCCTACGTCAAGATGACCATCATGCCAGAAAAGAAGCACCGCGTGAAGACCCGTGTCCTGCGCAGGACGCTGGAACCCGTGTTTGATGAGACCTTTACCTTCTATGGCGTGCCCTACAGCTCACTGCCTGAGCTCTCGCTGCACTTTCTGGTGCTGAGCTTCGACCGCTTCTCAAGGGATGACGTAATCGGGGAGGCGCTGGTACCCCTGGCCGATGTGGACCCAAGCACGGGCAGAGTGCATATCACGCAGCAGATCAGCAAGAGAAGCATGCAGGTAAGAGCAGAGCCACACACTTCCGAACTCACACAAAGCTCATAATTAAGGATGCACAGATCTTAATACCAATTCTAGTACCTGGGTTCAGCTGATGGCACTGTGTGGTATTACTTTGGGTGCAAGGTAACTCTGTAACAGTGCTTATTCACTGTAAAAGGGAAAACAAATATGTAACAAAATTAACATAAAGTGTATGATTAAGTACACAACTGAATAATTACAGTTATGTAACTGCTAAGCCTTAATTAAGAAACAGTAGCACTCATGAATAGGTCACATATAGCTGATACCGGATTGGTTGTATAGGTAATGTACCATTACTGCCCAGATACTGGCACTTTAATTCAGTATCAGTATTGAATATAGATAATAACAGTATCATGAAGCAGTTTCTGATGCTTACACCAGTCGATGGAGCTTTATAGAAGCTGGTGAGTACTGGTGAGCAGTACTGCCAGCGGCAGGTTGATCCTAGACATGTGAACGTTTTTTAAACGCTCACCACTAACGTTATATTATGTAGCTAGCTAGCTGAGTGCTAGTTCATGCAGAATCTTACATGGGGGTCATTCAAGCCCCTGTCTTTTGAGTTGGCAGTGCCATATTAGTGAACACTGTAGAGAATTTTCTTTTACCTTATTGTGTGCCATTAAAGTTCAAGTACATTCTCATAAACAGTTTTTTATAATGTGAAATAGTATAAAGATTAAAATATATAAGAATCTGTAGAATGATTAGGTTAGATAGAGCTCAAGTGACAGTGTGCTGCGGTTAACCCCTTAAGTATAATGGATATGCACATCCTACAGCTTTTATTAGTAACTTTATGCAAAACAATACATTGTTCAGTAAGTTAAGAAAACATTGTTCAGTGAGGTTGAGGACTAGACAGCCTAAGTAGTTATGTTTTTGTTATAAAATATTTGGTTAGTGTTGACAGTACTATTAGAATATTCAAGAGCTGCTCAGAAATGCACATTGTGTGTCACAGTAATGATCATTATAACAACAAAATGTCATCATATTGTGCACCTCTAATCAAGGCTGTTTACTAAATATTTGGCACCCAGAGTGTAATGAAACTATACTCTCTACAAGTGAAGCAGTGGTGTGTGATGACCCATTGAATGCTCAGTAATAGACTCGGTAACACTACACTCAAGTGAACTGCTGAGGCAGTAGACATTTTGTGGAAGCAATATTTAGCCTTGATCAATCAAAGTGTAATCAAACTAGTTTCTATTTCAGTATTATATAAAAGATATGAAAATAAACAGAAACAATCTGTTTCACTAGTCTGTGTGATGATCAGTGTCTGTATGTGTCATTGACTCCTAAGCACATATTCCATGACTGTGTGTCTAACTGGAACATTAATCACCGCTGAAGTGGTTAAGCCTCCTACACGTGGAGGGGGTGACTGCTGACTGCACTGAATGTTACATAGCCTGCTACTGAATATTACACACTGTCTCTGTAACAGTCCCAGTAGCATTTTCAGGTTCTGCAAGATCAGGATGCAGATTTAGACTATCACTGAAAATTCATATGCAGCATTATAAAATATACTGTATTTTGTGTACTGAAGTATACATAGCTTTAGTAATTAAGTAATGTAATGTAATGGTAAATATTATGTTTAAAGTACTTAACCTATTCTTTGTGAAGATAAAGACCATAAAAATGAAAGAAGTAGAAGTATTTTGGACAACTGGGTAGAATTGAGCTGCAGCTTGATAGCTTGAAAGTTATAAAAATGAGAGAAGATACTGAGTGAAACAACATGAAAACAGGTAGTGACAAATATGTATACAGTTAGGAATGAATGTAATGAGAGAAGTAAAACTTTTCTCCCAGAGTTTGGTCATCACAGTAATATTTGAAGGGGAATAAATAAATAAGACTGCATATGTTGTTGCACACAAGTCTGGGATCACCTTTCATTTATTGCATTTCCAATCAAAATAGCAATTAGGCTAAATACAAATAGTTGTTTTCTTGGAGATATATTTTAGAGGATATTAGATATAAGATAATCAACTTGTATAAGTAGAGAGAAAGGCCAAAGGAACAACTGAAGTTCAAAAAAGGATTAAAAGACATAGAGAAGGTAGATCACAAAACTGAGAAAAATCAATCTTTACTCTCGCTTTAGATCTAAAAAACAATCCACAGGGTGGTGTTTCTGTTCCTCCTTCAACTGTGAGAAGGTGTCATAGCACTGCAAGTCTAAAAGGATGTGCAAGAAGTTGAGAAAAGGAAATGGACAAAAATCTCAATGAACTGATCACCCCAGTGTCCAGACCTCAGCTAATGTGACTGAGATTACTTGTGGAAAATGTTTTTGCATAATTTTTTGAAAAACCTTAAAAGTTTCATTAAAATGTATTATGCATTAATGAGTTATTTAGTAAAATTATCTCATTTCACAGAAAAGCAATGAACATGAGTGACACAGCAGAAAATAGTTGTCCCTGGAGCAGGACTACTGTGCAGGCTGTAGGAGTAGTGGTTGTTTTGTTTGGCTAAATACAGGCTTAGGTGCAGTGTGGACTCCAATTACAGGTCTGGTTCTCTTTTTGCTGATAAACAGCTGCCTCTCCTAGTGCCTCTTGCGCAGGAAAAGCAAAGGCCTGCACTGCATAAAAGGGACCCACAGTGCAAGTCAGGTTTACTGAGGTAGATTTTTCTTGGCTCTGCACTGAACACAGTGTATGTGTTTTGTACAGCGGTGGGAAAGTGTGCCAAGAGGAGCTTTAATTCTGTGCATTTACTGCCATTATAGACAGTTACAACCTTCTGTTCATACACAGGATCCAGGCCTTATAGCTCAATAAAGTGAATGAATTAAGAATCAGGAGGAGTGATGTGAGTGATCTGAGCTGATGAAGGATATTGTGTGTGATTTTGCAGTGTGTGAGTCGTGGGGAGCTGCTGGTATCTCTGTCCTACCAGCCTGTCTCTCATAGGCTCAGTGTGGTGGTCCTGAAGGCCAGACATCTTCCCAAACTGGACATCACCGGCCTGTCCGGAAGTGAGTATGCACCCAAGCTGTACATGCACAAACACACTTTAAAGGAATGATTAATCAAAAAATCGAATTTGCACAAACTACATTTGTGCCAAAGTAATCACATCTAAATAAACTGTCCTGAAGTTAATGATGCATTGAATCATAATTTAATTGAATTGTCCTCAAAAAAATTGCAAAACACTATTTCATGCTGTCACAGAAATTGTTTAGCGAAAAATCTAGTTTACACTATTTTCTGATTATATTGGATATAGTCAGCCAAGACACATTTGGTTCCTTCGTTTAGCGCTAGAGCTATTAGGCCAATGTTACTTACAAGCACTAAAAGTCAATAGTCAGCCAAATATAATATTTAAACACTATATAAAAATATTTGTCATTTCTCATGTCGTCATTAAGGTGATGTAGCATTATCAACGTTGTCTAGGACGTTTAGTATGACATCTTAGCTTATTAACAAGACCTGGGGTAACTGAGAAAATGTGTAAATTAGATTACTTTGGGGAAGAGGGTTTTCTGTGTCCAAGACAGGTTTAAATCTGTAACCTCACCACAATTCAGTTTGATTATTATTCATTGTATCACAATTCCTTTTGGTTTGATTGTTTTGGTAAATAAGCATTATTCAATTGTGATTACTAGAAAGTCGACACCTAGACAATGAAAACAATACATCAAGCTTTTTTTCCCAACAATTTTTAATTTTGGTCAAAACTGAGAGCTAATTTTATTTATGATTATAAATGTTTCCATTTTTATTTTGTTCAGGTTTGAAGATTATCCCACTTTATTCAATTGTAACAATTAATAATGTCATGCAATAACATCCCCTTTGTGTTTCAGATCCGTATGTGAAAGTGAACGTGTTCTATGGCCGCAAGCGCATCGCTAAGAAGAAGACTCATGTGAAGAAGTGCACGCTGAATCCTGTCTTCAACGAGTCCTTCATCTATGACGTGCCCGCTGACCTCCTACCTGACATCTCCATTGAGTTCCTGGTCATGGACTTTGACCGCACCACTAAGAACCAGGCTGTGGGCCGTCTGGTGCTGGGTACACACAGTCCCTGCCCCTCTGGCGCCACCCACTGGCAAGAGGTCTGCCAAAACCCACGACGACAAATCTCCAAATGGCACAGCCTCAACGAATACTAGGGCTCCAGCTCTTTCTCTCCCCTTGCCTGCACACATTGAAACCCATACACACATACATGCACACATATACATACAGAAACACTACACACGAATAGACAAGGGTGACATCCGGCCCTAAGAGAGATGTCTGCGTGCGTTTGTCTCTTGAAAAGAAGACTAAAGGTACACCAAGTGAATCAGAGGTACTTCAGATGGACTTTGTAAGAAACACAACGAACTTTTGCAGCAGCTGTGTAGTGATAGTTCTGAAATAATCCTTTTTAAATGAAGCTGTTTCAGCTGTGTATTGTACACTGACACACACAAACGCACATACACACAGGCGCAAATACAAACACACATATCACGGAAGAATAGTAACTAAAGAGACCAAAATATTACAACGTACACAATTCTGAGACTGTTATGAGTACAAACTCTTGATTTAAGCAGTTGTGATTGTGTGTATGTTTAAATTAAGGTGTAAAATGTCTGTCTCTACAGACCTCTCACTGCACTGCTCTGTCTCACTGTACCGCATGTCTGAATAACACGAAATCTACTGTAAGGAAAAAATAATAACAATAATAATACTAGAACTTAAGCAAAGAGTAGTCAGTGCTGAGAGTTAGTGTCGCTTGTCACATTGAAGTTAATGCGACCATCTCATTCATTCTCAGGCTGTATAATCACTTCTGGAAGACATGCCTGTTTATTTTAACGAGAGATCAGATAAAGATTTCATGATGCCCTTCTCCTCTGCTGGTATGTGATGTAGTCAGGATGTATCTGAACCCCAGTGTTGGTTAGAAGCATACTATAGCACGCTGACACAGAAACTGTTGACTGTATATTCTTCTCATGTGCAACCTGAGGTGAATGGTGATGAATTTAGAGCTGGGATGATTTCCGAGATCCTTGCAGGTTCAAGTCGAAATGGGTTCAGTTTCTATGCTTTGGCTATTCCCCATACAGTCGGCAGTTCACACAAACTTTCAGTGTGATGCTGACAATGGAGAAACTAGGACGCCAGTCACCATCTACTCAGAAACTCTCTCTGAATGTCATTGTACTGTATCTGTAATGTCACTCATGCTCAAAAGTCTGTTTTTCCACCACGCAAGTTGCCTCTTTTTTATATGTTTCTGTCTCAGTCCTGTGCTGCACGCCATATGCTCTTTTGAAGCAGTCTTTTCTTCACTGGGTCTTAATGACACTGTAAATATTGCACAATACGGAGAGAGGGCGTCTGTGTGTACTTACTTTGAGGTTGTTAGATATTGTACTGTATGCACTGGACATCACTGGCATGTTTTGTGGAGGCCTGATAGTTATGGTATGCTGTGTGTTAGTGAAAAGGCTGAAAGGGATCTGCAGGATCTCTGTTTGATATGGGGTAATAGGCTGTGACTGGCTCTTTGACTGTAGGCGAACAGACTTATAGATATAATTCATTCAAAGCCTGTTTTTGAGATTCACCCAGTGCTTTGCGGAAGGTGCTGTGCACAATATATCACAGCCTAGGCCTGTGAAGATCTTTAAACTTAACATAATTGGCACATAAATAATTGCGGTTAACAGTTTAATTGTCTTCTTTTTGTTGTTCATTGTATGCAGCTAATTAAATACGAACCTATAGTAGCCAGATTATCTGATCAGCTATCTTGCTTTTTAATATATTGATGCTTAGGATGCTATTGTTAGGAAGGATTAGAGCCTGACTGGACACAAGCAAAAAACTCACTGCTGCCCTCTAAAGGTGTAATAGGGCTGTTGTTTTTGTGAGAACTGCGACATATCTCAGCCAGTGTGTTATAAGCTGTCTTTCTGCACTGCATTGGCCTCAGCGCAGCAGATGAAGACATATTCTGTTTGTTAAACATCTGATTGTGAAATCTAAGAACTGTGAAAAGTAATTTCAGTTAACTCAAATAACTTCAATCAGTTCAGGTCTGAATCCAGTCACATGGTTATGCAATAACAGGCGTATCATGCCCGATATGTTATAAAATAGAAAACTGTAATCATTATTATTATCAGCCCCACACTGAAATTACAGCTGATAATAACTGCTCATAACTTGGCACCTCATTTTTGCTTGTGCCCCGTCATGCTCTAATCCTACAGAGTGAAAATGTCATTGTGGAAATTTTAAAAAAGAACTCCAGACCCGCAGTTTAGAGTATACATGCAATAAAGACTTTTAATATCACCAATCTAAGCCATTTCAAAAGTCTTTCCAGTGATGCCTAGAAAATATGAGACTGCTAGCAGCCTAGCATCTTTCGTCTTTTTATCCTTTCCTACTTTACTGACCTTCAGATATGGATTCTGGTTTGTTTAAGTTGTCTAATAATGCACAAATGATTGGCTAGTGGCCACAAAATTCTCCAATCCATGCATATCTCAAAGGAAAGGTTACATTCAGGTTTTTGGAGCTCTGACCTGACAGGCCAGTGGGCAAAGCTCTTGTGACACCTTTCTGACTCGACTATAAACATACACACACAATCACCAAATTAAATCAGCCCCCCCCTCCTGCCTATTATCTTCATATAACCCTTGTTTCTGACATCTTCTCAGTGGGCGAATGGTATGCACAGGCTACCTTTTCTTATATTTGATCATCTAAAGGCTATGGGGCCAGCGCTTGGGTTACTGAAAGGAAAAGGGCTTCTCATAATACAGGCTTCAACTGAAACAGCACTCCCTCCGCTCACCTCTCAATAGCTTTCCTTACTGTGCAAAGCGCTTTTGTATCTTAATGCCAGTATTACTGAATTGGCTGGATTCAAAACACACAGAGAAGGTTATGAGGAAGTGTTGTTTTGACCATGATTACATTGGTTCAAAAAACACATCCGCGGAACCTTTTGTGTGTACAAATGTTAGAATGAAAAAAATAACTTGTGAAATTGACGTACGTCGCCGAATGCTGAGAGATTTGCTGAATATAACTAACCTGTACGTTGGTGTTTTTACACACACTGAATGTACAAATTAAATGTGATACAAAAGTGAATTTTTTGTCTCCTGGTTTACTTTCTCCCCACCTCAGTCAGCAGGTAAAGGAGCTCTGTTATAGTATTGTAGTTCTCTCTGGTCCAAACTTGAGATTGTTTCTTGTTTTTCTCTAATTTCTATCTCCTGTTTACAGCAATGTGCTTGAACTACAATGGGCCTTTACACACTATAACCCCTCTTATCATTTATCAGTGGTTTTTAGCTTTCAAGCACTTCTAAATCAGATTTCCCAAGAAAAAACTCCAGTGCTTGTGGGGATATGTGCTTCTGTGTGAACTTTTAACAGTTCGTTGTCAAGCAGTAAAGCCTTTCATTCAGCAGTGGTTTCATTGTTAGGCCAGGGAATCCCCATTAACTGCTGAGCTTTTCCAGAGAAAAGGGCTGAGAAATCCCCAGTGGTTGAGGTTAATGTGAGGTTAATGAGGTTAAAGGTGATAATTTTGCCAGTTAAAAAACTGCATTAATCCTGTACGACTGAGCCACTTCTATGTTCATCGCTGGTTTCCCTGTAGAAAGAATTTAGTGTGCATCTAGAAAAAAAGTAGTTTTTTATTTATCAATCTTTACACAGACAATGCAGCTTCCTGATTTGCCTCCATAGTCTAATCTGTTCTTTCCAACAGTGTCATAACATAAAATACTTGAGGATAAAATGTATGTCATAAGTGTCGTATGCATGCTGTAAGACTTCAGTTCCTTGGGGCAACTGTGGCCTCATCACCTTACGTAAGGACAAAATAAGTGTTTGAGATCATAACATATGATCTGGCAGTGGACGCTGATAATGAAAGCCTTTGATGGGGTACTGATTAACGCACCGTCATGGCTGTGCCGTGACCTCACTGTGCTTCCTCTCTCCTGATGGATTCGTTTCTCATATGGGTAGCTTTTATCAGCCTCTCGGTTTGGATTAGCTACACTTCTTTTGAGCTACAACTTCTACCATGTTCTTAATGGTAGTTTTAAAATTCCCAATAAACAGCTTATAAACAGTTCTTTCTAAAGACAAACATCTAAAAAATATATGTATTCTCAGTTTTCACTTTGCTCATCTTGACAAAGGCTCTTTACAATATTGCTGTTAGTGTTATGACTGACACAGACATTAAGGTAGCATTATCAAAACATTATGGCAATTTCCTTTCTGATGATTTGTAAAATGCAGCTTAACACTGCTCAGCTTAAGCATATTGAAAGTGCATTGAAATGATATAGAGCACAAAACTCGAGCTTTGTTCTTGGGCTTGTGTTCAAACAGGCCATAATTATAACAGAAATGTTGGCATCGGTGGTTTGTACTCTATTAGCAGAGTGAGTGAAAAGATAGTAACGTATCAAAGTCTATAAAATACATACATACTAAATGAACTGTTCACCCTTTAAAAAGATTTCATTGAAGCAATACCACAGAAAAATATTTACAACCCCAATTCCAAAGAGGTTGGTATGCCGTGTTGGGACCGAGGCATGTCTACCATCTGTAGCATCCCTCTTTTAATCAACAGTCTGTAAATATCTGGGAAGTGAGGAGATCAAGTTTTATGAGAGGAATGCTGTCCCATTCTTGTCTGATATAGGATTCTAGATGCTTAACAGTTCTGAGTTGTCTTTGCTATATATATTTTTTTTCATCATGTGTCAAATCTCTTGGTGAAGGTCTGGACTGCATGCAGGCCAGTTTAGCACCCAGACTGTCCTTCTGCAAAGCCATGCTGTTGTGATGGAGGTTTAACATTATCTTGTTATCTATGTTGTTCTAAAACCTTGTATACTGTTTTGCATGGATAGTGCTTTTCCAGATGTGTAAGCTGCCCACCTCATAGTCGGCTTTGTCCCTTGCGCATGAGGATTTCTCCAGATTCTCTAAATCTTTTGATGATTTTACAAGGGCAAAGGTTTGCATATGGACATGTCTCTACCAATATCGGACTCATTGACACTATATTTGAAGCAGATAACTCCAACTGTGCCATCCAGATGCTGTGTCTTCTATAGGCACTGTTTAATCATGCTTGAATTTGTTACCACTGCCAGACTAGGAGAAGCACAGCTGACCAGTGAGCCAGTGGTACGTTATCATGGATCGTAGTCCACAAACCTCAAGCACTGGTGAAAATCTATTGATTCTTTGTCAGAATCATGCTACCAAAAAAAGAGAAGCAACATCAGTGTTTCTCATAGGCAGTGGTTGACCTCTGAGTCTGTCTTTGCCTGTCTTTTTTGCAGTTTGATTCGCGATAAAGAATGTTTTTACAGACTATTTTGCTCATGTTCATCAGGTAAGCCATTATTGTGGAGGGCACTGTACATGTATATGGCATGGAACTTTGTTATTTTATTCCTTTAATAATGATCTTGCAAAAAAATATCTGAATGACAATTTATGCACACATCAGCCGCACCCTGCATATGAGGGCATCATGTGTACCTCTAGCGTGAAAATGGCAAACCCATTCAGTCGAGTGGGATTTCCAACAGGAGGCTTTAAAGAGGCTGGAGCAGCGAAGAGAGAGGAGAAGCTGTCCTGCAGACAGAGGTCAAAACTAACCCACTAAAGTTAATTTCTAAACATACATTTTTGATTTCCCAAGGACGGTGACTGCTCCAGTCCGCCAACAGGTAAGTCTCACATGTTGAAGGTATCTACTGAAATTTTGGGGTAAACTTCCCATTAATGGGAAGTTGAAGTGGAAGGCCTGATGATGAAAAATGCTGCAAAGCTGGTTATAAATACCATTTCATTAGCCTATACAGAAAGCTGTTATTTTGAAGATACTTGTTCTTTGGACAGCACCAATATACTTACATTACATAATTAATTAAATTAAATTTAATAATTTCAATGTTTACAGTACATTATAAAACATTTTATGTTCTGAATAACACAGCTCTGTAAATTTCATATTAGAAACAAGCCCTACACTGTGTGCTCTACATTCACTTGATCTTTAAGTACTTATAAACCAACTTGTCAACTTTTAACAATGATATTAAACACTGTTTGTGTCTAAGCTTAAACATTAAATAACAACGTTTGTTCTAGCGTGATAGATAGTGGAGAGAATGATTGCAGATATTGTGTGGCTCTTTGATATTAGTAAGCTTTGTACCTTTAACCTACTTGCTAAATTTGAGTATTGCTGTGATATACATGCGTAATGTCACAGCGAAGTCTGAGCAAATATTGCTTGATTCATTCATCGAAATTCAAGAACTATTTTTCCCTCTATTCTCATGCCAGGACAATCAATATGTAGCCAATGGCTATCATCAGCTTCTCCTTCTTTACTTTATATTATGTCACCATGGTGTTAAAATCAGCTTTAATTCATAACTGAAGACATAAATATCAGTTTTAAAGCTATGTAGTCACTTGTTCTTTATGATAGTTTTGGGAATTGGCGGTTTCCTTACTAAACCTAGTGATTAACTGATGAGATGAATCTAAAGATTTGACAGAGCTGACTTTTATTTTGAGCGAGACCCATTAGAGCAGTGAAATTCAGCTGTCACAGATATCAGTTTCTGTGCTAAAAAATTGCCACGGCCTTTCATATTCTTATTCTAGTTTTCAAAACGCAACTCCAGAAATCCCCAGGCGTTGTCTGAAACATGGGTCTCTTGATTACATGGATCCTCAAAAACTGTTTTTGGTGATTTTATAGTCAAGTCAACTAACATGCTCACTAATAGATAGATGATACAGTGAGCAGTGTGATATGTTGTTTTTCCTCCTTAGACTTGCTCTGTAGGTACCACTCAGTACTGACGTACTGAATGAAGTGTGAAGATTGTGATGTTTAATGCTTAACTGGATTTTCACAGCATGTTGGTAGAACATAGACTGGTATTATGATCCATTGGCAGCTGACTGCCTCATGCACAGGACGCAAAAATCGTGATAAAGTCATAAAAAAACAGCATGGAGACTGCTCTTAGCCTGTGAGTTCATGAACTCCTGAAATGTCTGGAATTAATACAAAGCTCCTGTCTTGTCTTGTCTCCTCTCCCTTTCCTCCCCAGAGGCTGAGAGATGTCAGAAACAAAGAACAGTATGGTGAGTATCCAAAAACTACAGCTACTCAATTTCAGTTTGGAATTTTGAGCTTTTCAAAGCAAACCACCATTTAGCCCATTTAGTCTATCTAATTGTGTAGAGAAGGGTCTTCAGCAGAGCTGTAAGAAGTCCTCTACTGTACTGTAAAAGCTGTATAGTTGTGTAATCTATGCCCACTGCTCTCTTTGTATCCAGGAAAGTGCACTGAAGCAAGCAGTGAATCTACCGCTGGTCAGTTCTGCTCTGCAGATGGTCACAGGCATCTATGTAGGGGCCAAGGGCCGTTACCCGCTGCTGGGCATAGTAGGTGGTGTGACAGAGTTAAGCGTTCGCAGCTTTTCCACGGCAGCCAGTAAGCGGGCAGCTCCCCTTCTGCAGCGTCTGGAGCCTGAGAGTGAGTAGCCACTACAACTTCTAAAATAAACAGCTCCACACAAAGCTATTTTGGGTTTCTTTAGCTTATCCCTGTTATTATGTTTGGTGTCAGGTAGCATTATATTCATGGATGTTTTGTAGAAAGACTTGAATAAATTGCGGTTTCATGTCATCTTATCTTTTCATCACGGAGTGCAGACATGTTGTCAGTCTTTGTGATGCTACAGGTTCATGTGGAAGGCCAGACATAATGCAGTCTAAGCAGCTGGTTTGCATTATTTCACTGTGGATGAAAGACATTTTAAATTTAACCTCATCTGACGTTCTGTGTCTACATGAAACAGAAACAAAAATTTCCACACACATATTTCACACCGTTGATAAAAAGCTTTTTTAATTTGTTCCATCATGTTATTTATTACATGAAGCATAATTTATTCTATCATATTTCAGTAGTTCCTATTCCCAATCCAGGTAGCCCTGTGCTCTGCATGTTTCTGTTTTTTGCCTGTTCTACACATCTGACCCAGACAATCAGAAAATGTTCGTTAACTGATGAGTTCAACCAGGTGGGCTAGTTTAAGGACAGCAGAAATACGTGAATAGTCACCAGGACTGAGATTGAGAACATTTGTATTTGAAAACAAAACAAAACAGCAGTCTTTCATTAAAATGCAGTGATTCTTACTCACCTCTAAAATCTTCCTACTTTTTACTATGGCTCTCTGTATTAGGGTTGTACATTAATATCAATATAGTTGAGTATTACAGTACTGTGTTTTGCTACTGAATCGATTCTCAAAAACACAGTATAATGTTTTAAGTTTTAGTTTGCATGTGAAGATTTGTGGCAAGCGGTGTGTAAACCTCTGACCACTAGATAGCAGTGTTGCAATCTTTAGCCATTAGATCCCTCCACTTCAACGCAAACAAGTAGCATAAGGGCGTACATTAGCATTATATTGTCACTGTCAAAACAAAAACATGTATCATTGATTTTCATTGTTCTATGTCATTTTAGCGCGACAGCTACCCTTAATACCTTCTAAGCGTTTCAAGATGAAAGTATCCAAAGAAATGTTCCAAAGTTACTTGGAATAAAACCTCTTTACATTCCTGTACATTGAAAGTTAGTTTGGCCTCTCCTTTTTTTTTTTTTTTTTTGTAAAATATATCACCTGTATCACAATATATTGCAATATTTTTAATTGTATCCCCCGTATCATGTAACATATCATACAAAACATACTAGCTTTAAGACCCTCCCACTCAGAAACGTCATTGTGTTTTGATTTTCATTCACATTCACTTTAATTTTAGAAATGTAAACTTGTCTGACTGCTGATTGTTTTATAGAAGGTAACCCAAACTTTCAGTTATTAATTTAAAGTTTCTTCTGCTGTAATTTTACTGCTTAGACTGTACTGTTGACCTGCTCTAATGAAACTCATATGTTTTACCCTTCGCTTTAGTTGAAACTATGAATGGTTATGCTCTTGTTGGGTTGGAGCAACTGGAGAAAACGTTTCCCGTCCTTCATCAGTCAGCAGACGAGGTGAGAATCTCTGAATAAAGCCTGCACTTCCAAAAATAAAGATTCCTAAATTCTGTGTAATGTTCTAGATGTTCTGATGTGTTGGAAAAGAGCTTTGTTTACTTTCTACCTGTTTTATGTAATGCATGCTTTAAAGATATGCATGAGTGGCAAGTTCAAGTAATGCTTGATCTCTAGGTTACAGATACAGTCAAGTTATGTCTCTCTTGGTGATACAGGAGACCAAAAATAATTCTATAATAGTTGCTATTCTGCCTTTGGTCCATTATGGATAACCATGATGCTAAACAATCTTTCTTACACTATATGTCCAAATGTTTGTGGACACCTGCACTATTTTGTAATAGTAGCCTTTACTCCTCTAGACTACACTAGATGTTGAAACACTGCTGTTTTTTAATAATGGAAAGAACATTTTAGTATCCAGTCTTACCTGCAAGCGACTGTTGTATATCCAGGTTGGACCCCTGGCCTAGACAGTTGTACCACTTCAAACCAATTTTGAATAAAATTGCAAACTAGGATTTTTAGTTATTGCTAGTAGTGTTCCTATTCCTCATGCAGGTTTGGGCTAAAACTACAACCCAACATTGTTTAAATTATTTAGCAAAAAATAAATAAATTCCAACATACTATGCCATATGTGACAAAGTTCAGAATTGCATGCCTTGCCAATCCAATTACTTCCCGATTAAACCTAAATGATTGCACTGTAGCTCAGGCAAGCAGTGGTTATCTTTACCAGAAGTGTCCCAGATTTGTTTGTTACATGTGGTTTAGATGAGCATTTTTAATGTGACACTCTTGGCTCACATAGGTATGACTGGGCCACCATTTCACCATTAGTGTGCCTGCTGTGCACACCATGACCCACAGTGAGCCTTTAATTGTAAGATACTGTAGGTGGTTTAAAAAAAACACAACATCCAACCTATAAAAGTTATTCAAGAGTTATTGTTTAAAGCGATTGGTAACAGGTAGACAAATGCTTGCTCTCGTTTGCCAGCTGGCACACTTCATAGGTCTTCTCCTGATGTAGCACTGATGTAGCACAGTGATGTAGCACAGTTGGGTCAGTTTCCATGTGTTTAATGACACCTGACTGTCGAAATCTACCTCACTCTCTAAACACTGTTAGAAGTTTGGCTTGCAAGGTTATCTTAGTTAAAAGTAAACTAAAGTTAAGGTTAGTTTAGGGAGCATATGCTAGTGTGAGATTTATTTAGCTACTCGGTTTGTGCTGTTTTTATGCTTTTTTCCCTCTTTCGTATTTGTCAGCACATAAATGTTTAACTAGTAGAGAGCGTGTGCATGTGTGGTGGGTACAGCAGTGTGTGTAGAAGAAAAAAACACAGTGAAGTTGCTTGGCTGTTCTGTTCTCTGTGTTTATCTCCTAAGTAAAGTGTTAAAAGCTGCCCCAAGTTTTCAGCGTGCACTAATTTGTGGGCGTCCACCTCAGGCAGAATTTAGACATAGCTTTTCCCCTTACACTATTAACAAGGTGGGGCTAAGTGACTGTTAACTGATTATTCATGTAATATAATCAGAATATATGATAATAGATAGTGCATTGTTTAATAACTTTTTTGTCTTTGAGCTTAAAAAGACCATTGATCCTTTTACATTTACATTTACATTTACATTTACGGCATTTAGCAGACGCTCTTATCCAGAGCGACTTACAAAAGTGCTTAGTGTTGGTTAGAGTATGAATCTCTATCTAGTACAACAGGATTAAGTCCAAACCACTCTATACTCAAACACTGCCATAAACACAGGGCCAGTGCTGATACCTAGAAAAAAGACAATGCAATGCAATACCTAGCCAGACTGGAACACCTTTTTGATGCAGCACATTCAAGAACTTCTTTTTAAGCAGGCTTTGTAGATGCAAAAATGTTTCTTTGTAGCGTTAACCAAAAATAATTCTTTAAAGAACCATCAATTGTAAGGGGAACCATATTTTTTGTGGTATTACGGCTAATAATCATTGTTGCATCTTCTTGGTACCTTTATTTGTGTATCTTCAGCCTCACTGAAACATCTTAATTATTTTCTAAGGTCATTTTTATTAAAACACAGACAGATCCTCTGCACTACCACGTCTCCTCTGCCTGCTCTGAGTTTTTGTCATTAGTAAATATATGTTAGATAGACTCTAATTTGTTTATGATTATTATTCTTCTGAATAACCATAGAAGCACATTTTTCTCCTTTGTTCTATTGTTGTTCTATAGTTGCAATATTGCTGATTTCTTCCAGGTAATTGAGCACCTGAAGGAGACGTTTTTCGTAAGGCTGGGGGATGTGCAGAATCGTATGAATGAAGAACTGGATGGGTTGGCAGACCGTTGGCAGAAGGTGCTTAGATTCACCTGGGAAGTGCTGGAGGCAGCTCAGGCTTCAGCAGCAGGCCAAGTGGTCATCTCAGGCCTAGATGATCTGCTCACCAGATCTGAGGAGGCCGTGGACTACTACCTACCACTGCCACCTGCACTGCGTAAGTCATACATACGTGTCTCTCCATCTAGATTTGCCTCTATCTATGGTCATTACAAATTTAGATGTAATGTCTTTCTTCCTCAACCACAAGAGGGGGCAAACGTTCTATTACTGTTTTGCTATCGATCGCAGTAGCCCAGCAGTCCAGAAACTAAAAGGCATTGGCTAATTTTAAACATGTCAGTGTACAGATCTACAGTCAGACCAGTCAGTCTACTGTCTTTATGGTGCAGTTCAGTAATTTATCATAAAAGAACAAGACTAATAGAAAGATTTAGAAATGTATACAAAAAACACGTATTCACAAGTTCTGCGATGTGATATACACATTAAAAATGAGTCACAATCACTTTTTAATCAATTTTTAAAGAATTGACTAGAAAAGTTATCTCCAGAACAATAGGAACATAGAAAGGAAACATAATTAAAAACAACTGGAGAAAAATCATCTCAAATACACATAACATTACACAAGTGTTAACTAAAGCAAAAAAGAAAAAAAAAGAAAACAAAAAAAAGTTACCAGAAGATTCCAAACAAAGAACTAGGCAAAATGTCCAAACCCCATGTACAAAATAAAAACACATAAAGCAAAATTCTACCAAACTTACTTACAACTTACAGTCAGGAGTGTAGGTTGCTTATAACACTCTATCCAAACACTGATCAAAAGAAACAAATTACAGATTTCAGTTTCACAGGTTTCCGCCTTCATTGGTTCTGTATATTTGTGCTGCACTGTAAATACTTTTCTGTAAACTGATTTAGAAGGTGCCAGAGTATAGCAGCTTTACTTTGTAAGACCTATTCCTGTCTCCTGGGTAGTTTTAACTGATACAGTTGATACAGTTGCAAGAAAAAGTACTGATTACTAATAAAATATGGTCTGATCATTTTCTAAGTCAATATTATAGACAAACATAATCTAACAAAACTAATAACATAAACAGTTGTACTTTCATGTCTTTTTTGTGCACAGTAACATCCACTGGGCGGGCTAGATAGTGGACATCTGTGTTACTGACTTATTCAAGAGCTAATTGGCAAAAGGTGTTTAATTTGAGGAGCTGAGATTGGAAGTATGAGTTTCACAGGTGCTTTGTCCAGTAAATACATGCAGTACGCTGATTACTGACAAATCTGTTCCTCTCGAGAAAGGGTAGTATGAACCATACCTCGATCCAAAAAACTTTCAAAGGATATGTTATGGACACACATGAAGCTTTGAAGGCTACAAAAGCATTGCTAAAGAGCTGAGTATACACCAATACATGTACACGGTACAAATGTATAAATTTAGGAGTTAGGTATGGGCATCACTTCAATTGGCAAAGAGGTTAATAGCAACAGGTCTTCAGAAGATTGCTTCATTCATGTGTCCACTATTAGGTAAACACTGAACAAGAATAGTGTTCATGGAAAGATATAACAAAGGATGCCACTGCTGTCTAAAAAAAAACTGCGTTAGTCACTCACTAGTCATTGAAAAGGACACTGCATACCAAAACCTCAACTGTGAAGCATTGTGTAGGGAGCATCATGGTTTGGGGCTGCTTTCCTGCAGGATCATTGAAGAAACAAGTTCAGAATTTCAATTTATTAAAAACTTTTTACAGGAAAGTGTATGCTCAGAGCAGTCCATGACCTTACGTGACCAAGACACTGGGGAATGCAGCTAGACAATGACCCAAAGCACACAAGTAAAGCAGCTAAAAATGGTTGGAAAAGCAGGAGATTACTTCATCAAGATGCTGTGGTATGACCTGAAGAGAAATGTTCACATAAGGCATGCCAGAAATATTAATGAACTGAGACACATTTGCTGGGAAGAATGGTCCAAAATTTTTCCTAATGCGATTGTGATACCAGTTTTTCTTACATGTTAATAGAAACAGAATAGAACATAAAACAAGTTCCTTCTTTGTGGCTTAACACTTAATATAAACACATGATTTTAACACTTGTGTTCCTATTTTTGTGTCACTTCAACTACTGATGAGAGAAGCATTGTTGTTGTTGTGCGTCAGAGCAGAGGTAGTGTGAGTTGAACTGAAGAAAACTGACAGTGTGAGGGCGGGAGTATGTGATGGAGTGTGCACGTGTGTGGGAAGTGAATGAGAGGAGGTGCCAGTGGGAGCTCTGAAGCCTGTGACACAATGACAGATTTTTAATCATGCACACTGAGTTACTTAATAATGGACCTTCATTGAAGGAGAATTCCACAGTTTCTTAGAATTTCATAGTTCCATCATCATCGTCATTCAGTGGGGTTTAGTGTGAAATGATGCACTATAGAGAAACTTACCGATTCAGATGTTCTGTACAGTGGTGGTGATAGAAACTAGGGTTTTGATGTCTACAGTGCAATTGTTTAGTTTTTATTTAGCATCTTCTGAGTCTATATATAATAAGAACACATTTATTTGTACAAGTATAAGTAAGACAGGACACTGTGTGTAATGTGGATGAGAATATGGGACCACATGTGCAGATCATTAGTGGAGAAATAGTGATGAAGTGAAGCACATTTGCTGAGAGGACTGGTCCAAAAATTCTCCTCAGCGTAGTACAGGTTATTCAATTCAATTCTTAGATTGTGTTTGTCTATATTTTGGAATTAGAGAACAATTAGATCATATATCATTAGTAAACAATGCAAAAATCCATATTATTCTAAACAGTTGGCCAACTTGTTCTTGCAACTGCTTTAGTGCAATGTACTGTTACTGCCAAAAAGGTCCACAAACTCCCATCTACTGATATTCCAAGTAAGATATTATTTAATATAATAGACAAGAACTTATTTGTACAAATATAAGCAAGATATATGTGAAGTTGATGAGAACATGTGACCACATGTGCAAATCAGCAGTGAAGTACTAAGCATAAAGAGCATACATTCTAAGTAGTGGATTTTTTGGTTTGTGTTATTTAATTTGTTCCTGTATATTGCAGATATGCCACTCTAACTAAGTTTTTTTTTTTCATTTACTGTAATAGTTTGTCAGTTCAACCTAAAACACTTGCTGTGGTAACAAGCAGTTAAACTTGTTTTATTCCACTAATTACAGTATTGTCATGATCAGTCAAGGAATGCTGAAATAAATGTCCAATAACTCTTTACTATGTTGTAGACTTACATAACATAATAGATCTAACTCAATGTTTTTGGTGATTGTGCTTTGTACTGTTGTAAGGGCACTAGTGTTGATGATTTAAGGGAATTAATGTGTTTTAAGATATTTCTAAGATGTACAGCAATGTGGGTGTAAAACTATGCTGTGCTGAGCTGTGTGTTTCTGTAGAGAGGAGTGTTGAAGAATAATTGAAAAAGTGAATCTAAAAACTTTCTACTGTCATATCTTTATTTAGCATGCAGTGTTTCAGTGTTGATGATAAAGTGGTGGTAATGGTAGGTAATCTGAATTGTTAATTTGGGGAGTAATATTTAACAAAACTGATGTCGATGTAATTGGCATTGTCACGGTCCTAGCAAAGCGGAAGAGACATTTGTCAAATGTGTTAATGCTCTTCATGTATCTCTTCACCTTATATGACTATTACTATATACGGCTAAATTCATAATGGTAAAAGAATGTCTCAGGCATCAGGCGAAGTATTTCTAATCACTTCTTCGGATAACTTTCTGTGAACTAGCTTTGGGAGGCATTAAACGCTGTGGGCGCCTGGCTAATGTGAACACCGCCAAGACCAATTGTGATTTGGCAAGTTTCTCTGGAATTCACATGAAAACGTTCTGAATGGCTTTATTTACTCATTAAAGATTCCGGGGTTTTTTTGATCACTGTAAAGACATTTAACAAAACTGACTCAACTTTATCTGCTTTGTTATATAGGACACTACCTCTGTTAAAACTGAATAGACCTCTGTTAAAACTAGCCAAGAATGATTTCTTACAGTTTGGCACATTTTTAATCTTTGCAGTAAAGTATTTACAGATGTACGTATAGATCTATACTGATATACAACACTGAAACCTTTGAAACTGATACCTGTATTTTGTGGGTTCTGTTGGTCTTTGTTTAGTGAGTGTTTGAAGAAAATCTACTCTCCTGATTGGAAGTATTTGATGCAAACTTGAGCCGTGAGTTTAGGTTTATGTGGGCGTTTCAAAGAGATTTTGCAAAGTGATATTTTGACCAGAAAGCCTCTATTTAATATCATGTGTCACTGTTTTGAAAATATGACTTCTGAATGTACAACTATGTTTAAACAACTAAGAAAAGGCTGCAATTTTGCAGTGGAATATCCCCTTAAACCTTCACGTCACATGTAAATATTGTGAGATACATCACCTAAATAAACTCCTCTACAACTGGCTAAAAGAATATTAAGTAGCTAAAATTTTTAGAAATGACAAGTGGGCTGTTTTGTGGGGGGATACTTTATGTTCACTGCAGCTGACCGCCTGCTTGTCCTCTAGGGCGTGAATGGGAAATCAGAGTGCAGAGCTATGAAGATGAAGATGGGAATGAGGAAGATGATGATGACAATGATGGCGAGCCACGTATGTGGACGCGTGTTCGCAGTCTGCTGTTTTGTCTGTACCTTCAGTTGTACCACAGATTTCTGCAGCTGAAGGCCAGAGTGGACAGTGTGTTGGAGTTTCTCGGAGAGGCTGCGGACGTGGTAGGCCACGCACCACCTACATTAAATCTTATGGAGCTGTATGTGGCCAGTACTGAAGTTTCTCACTCTCATAACTCATAACTTATATTTTAGTTGTATAATAGTCAACAAATAATTAACAGTAGTTATTGAATAATAAGCCTAGGATTCAAAGGGTTTACAGCGGTCAATATTCTCCCATTTTCTAGTACTAACTAGTCTCAGGAGTATGTCTTAAGTTGTGGTAGAACATCCAGATATGGTGGAATAAGATTGCAGCAGATCTGATTGGTGGTTATCATGAATGCTGGGAAAAGGGTTTCTCACACCCCCTGATGTATGTGCTGGAGGATAACAAGTCACTCTCACTGAATGAACATGATGTTAAAATATAAATGTGATGTTAAATTATGTAATTGTTAGACTGTTTAAAAATGTATTAGACAGTCTTAAAGTTGGAGTCCTCTTTTTTACAGAGACATATTTATAGCCTAGTTGCTGATTGATTAACCATGGCTTATTATAGACAAGGTAATGCTTTTATCTTTTGTAAAATAACTTTAGATAACACTAGCGATCAGGAGCACTTCAGGAGACTCTTGTGGGCCACATTTCTGAGAGAAGACATTTCAAATATTTTTTGGAAAATCATTTTATCCACATTTTTCACAGTTCCACATGAGTTTTTAATATGATCTTTTGTGTATCGAATGATTCCAGCAGACATCAAAAGCTTAGCCCTTTTTTTAAAAAGAAAGATTTCAGTGCATGAAACTAAACATTATTTCCATCAGTGACTACAACTAATGCATAATGCTAATGCATACATCACACATTAAATACTTAAATTATCGATGCACTATAAAAAGATGGGTACGTGCACACATACACATCTTATCATGACATTTTAACAAATTGTAGAGTCAAGTAATGCAAACATGTAAACGTAAAAAAGGATAAAAAATACATATATAAACACACACAAGTTGCAAAGATCCCACGCCCAAAACATCTTTTTTCCGTCTCCCTTTTTTGAGGGTAAAAATAGAAGTGCTACGTGCCCTCCACCATGCTCCAGCTGCACAAAGTGCCCCGGGTACTTCTCTGTTTTCCGGTTTGAGTGCAGCATCAGAGGCTCATGCTGTCTCTGCACGACTCGCTGTAATTACGTGTACTTGCCCAGGCCTCCTGAGACCCTCTCAGTGATGAGGAGATAAGGTAACAGGAGGTCATGCATATTGCACGTCGGACAAAGTCAGCAATTATATGTCACACCGTCGCCACAGGCCCTGTTACAGTCTATGGCTGGGCTTTGTTTAAGTAGAACACTCTCACCTGTCCCATAGACACAGTGTACCTGTACCTGTTCCATGGACACATCCTACCAGCCCCAGTCCTAAAGACACATTCTATCTGCCTCTGTCACATAGACACATCTTACCTGCCCCAGTCCTATAGACACAATCTATCTGCCTCTGTCCCATAGACACATCCTACCTGCTCCAGTCCCATAGACACATCCTACCTGCCCCAGTCCCAAAGACACATTCTATCTGCCTCTGTCACATAGACACATCTTACCTGCCCCAGTCCTAAAGACACATTCTATCTGCCTCTGTCACATAGACACATCCTACCTGCTCCTGTCCCATAGATATATCCTACCTGCTCCTGTTTCATAGACACATCCTACCTGCCCCAGTCCTAAAGACACATTCTATCTGCCTCTGTCACATAGACACATCTTACCTGCCCCAGTCCTATAGACACAATCTATCTGCCTCTATCCCGTAGACACATCCTACCTGCTCCAGTCCCATAGACACATCCTACCTGCCCCAGTCCCAAAGACACATTCTATCTGCCTCTGTCACATAGACAAATCCTACCTGCTCCAGTCCCATAGACACATCCTACCTGCCCCAGTCCCAAAGACACATTCTATCTGCCTCTGTCACATTGACACATCTTACCTGCCCCAGTCCTAAAGACACATTCTATCTGCCTCTGTCACATAGACACATCTTACCTGCCCCAGTCCTATAGACACAATCTATCTGCCTCTGTCCCATAGACACATCCTACCTGCTCCAGTCCCATAGACACATCCTACCTGCCCCAGTCCCAAAGACACATTCTATCTGCCTCTGTCACATAGACACATCTTACCTGCCCCAGTCCTATAGACACAATCTATCTGCCTCTGTCCCATAGACACATCCTACCTGCTCCTGTCCCATAGACACATCCTACCTGCTCCTGTCCCATAGATATATCCTACCTGCTCCTGTTTCATAGACACATCCTACCTGCCCCAGTCCTAAAGACACATTCTATCTGCCTCTGTCACATAGACACATCTTACTTGCCCCAGTCCTATAGACACAATCTATCTGCCTCTGTCCCATAGACACATCCTACCTGCTCCTGTCCCATAGACACATCCTACCTGCTCCTGTCCCATAGATATATCCTACCTGCTCCTGTTTCATAGACACATCCTACCTGCCCCAGTCCCAAAGACACATTCTATCTGCCTCTGTCACATAGACACATTCTACCTGCCCCAGTCCTATAGACACAATCTATCTGCCTCTGTCCCATAGACACATCCTACCTGCTCCAGTCCCAAAGACACATCCTACCTGCTCCTGTCCCATAGATATATCCTACCTGCTCTTGTCCCATAGATATATCCTACCTGCTCCTGTTTCATAGACACATACTACCTGCCCCAGTCCCATAGACACATCCTACCTGCTTCTGTTTCATAAACACATCCTACCTACTCCTGTCCCATAAATATATCCTACCTGCTCCTGTTTCATAGACACATCCTACCTGCCCCAGTCCCATAGACACATCCTACCTGCTCCTGTTTCATAAACACATCCTACCTGCTCCTGTCCCATAGACACATCCTACCTGCTCCAGTCCCATAGACACATCCTACTTGCTCCTATCCCAAAGACACATTCTACCTGCTCCTGTCCCATAGATATATCCTACCTGCTCCAGTCCCATAGACACATCCTACCTGCTCCTGTCCCATAGACACATCCTACCTGCTACAGTTCCATAGATACATCCTACTGCTCCAGTCCCATAGATACATCCTACCTGCTCCAGTTCCATAGACACATCCTACCTGCTTCTGTCTCATAGACATAATAACATAAATAAATAGACATTGAAATGCAGAAAAGGAAATGGCCCCTCTCTGTATAAAAATAATTGTTTATACTTTCACTATTTTCAGCAAAAATTAAATTTATTAGTGATGCACTAAAGCCTAAAGAAACTCTTTAGCATAGACAAGAGAACAGCCAAGTAACAAAAGCAAAGAAAACAATGTCTTTAAAGTTGGTCAACAGAAATAGTAGTTTCAATGTGAATTATTTTGGTTTATTTGTTTGCCAAATTACTGCCATCAGGGGTAGAGTGCACTTTGCCCTCTGCTCTATAGAGGGAACAGAAAGGAACAGAAAGTTGTGACTTTTTTATTCTCCCTAGACATACACACACAACCTCTGTGCCAAACTAGGCCATGTGTTTGGGTGGCATGAAGGATTGTTTGGGCTAAAGACATCAGTGATTCAGCCGGGCCCCCCATGAGACATGCAGCTACGTGCAGCTTGGAGCTTTCTGCACCCACCCACATAGTCAAGACAAGACAAATATACAGAGTACCTAGATATTGAGATAACATTTTCGGTTGTCTCCAGGAGAAAATCTTAATTTATAAGAGGACCAGACCGCCATGTCTAGACAGCGTGTACAGTACAGGGAACACAATGCATGACTAACTATAACTTGAGAGATGAGAGGTCTCCGCACAAATCACCACTAAAGGCTTATTTTGGCTTTGGCAAAACAAATTTTCATTCTCTGACCTTTTTAATAATTTCTTTCATCATATTCGGAGTTAAGTGATTAAACTATAAAAACATTAAACATGACATTATATTCATTACAGCGGACAAGCTGAAGTTAGCAGGCGCACAGCAGAACACTTTTTTGTTGAAGCATGATGCCTTTGATTACCCAATTCAGGAGAACAGTAGGTGAAAACATGCTGATTTATCAGATTATCAGTGCTACGTGAGGACTGGGCTGTAGAAGAGCTGTTTACTTAACTGTAGAGGCTTACACAGCTTACACAGTGATAAAGCCTGTGTCTCATAAAATAACTTGCTTGTGACCTTAATGTAGATTTTCTGTCAGCTGCCATCTGTAATTAGCAGAATATGAAGTACAATTGTTA
This sequence comes from Megaleporinus macrocephalus, assembly GCA_021613375.1. NCBI lineage: Eukaryota > Metazoa > Chordata > Actinopteri > Characiformes > Anostomidae > Megaleporinus > Megaleporinus macrocephalus. The sequence continues at coordinate 36,275,950 of CM038705.1, forward strand.
AATACAGTTTCATGAGCTCCCTTTGTTTCCTAGAATGAAAAAAATTTATTGTTCTCTCCACCTAGGCTCACAGGCTCTTCAGGTGGCCTGTTGAAACATGTGGCAGATCTCAGCATGATGTGCATGGGCAGGTTAGAGAGTTGCATAGGGGTCGAAAAGGCTTGGAGGAGTCTTATGCGTCCATACTGTGTCCTGCAGAGGCAGGTTGGAGTTTTCCCAGCAGTGGGGCGGTCAGTAATTGGGGCTGTGAGCCTGGGAGCGCTGCTGCTGCTTCTGTTCTCTTCCACTACACACGGCGCTCATTAGTAAAACCAGCAGACACCCCAGAGAGAGGGGAATTAAGGGCAACAACGTGATTGTGTGTTTCCTTCACTGTGTGGGCCTCTCCAGGTACATAACAAGTAGCCATGGGCTAGCATGCATTGGCCGACTTATTCGTTTCACAGAGGGTGTTTGTATTGACTCTAGATTAACTAAACTAGCGATATGGCTGGTCACGATGGTGCTTTGGCAGTGTCCTTGTCCAGACTATGGCTCCCCATCAGGGGTCCATTGGCCCTTTGGGAGAAAAGACGACCCAGTGGGATCTACCCCCACATTTGGCCGACCCACTTTCCTCTCCCACCAGAACTAATGGGGCTAAGCTTTGAAGGGTGGCCCAACATCAGCAAAGTGTACCTAACTTTGCCAAACTGGCCTACTGTTCCTCTGTGCAGTTGTCTCCTCTCACACTCACGTTGCCTGGCTCCGGGCCCGTGTGGGCTCCCTCCAAGGCCACGTGATGGCTTGGCAGGCTGTGGAATTTTGGATTATGTTGACAGCTTGATTTTTTCTGGCAAACCATCTTTCACTACAGACGAAAGGAGAAGAAAATGTTTAAACCTTGGGAAAGTGTTCATTATCAGTAAACATATTTATTAAGGATTCACCATGATGAAATTTCTAGACCGGTGATTGAGCAATTTGAGCAGATTGAACACTTTGATAAAAAAAAATAGTTCGAGGTCTATAGTAGTACACTATATTTAGAGGTCTATAGTAGTACACTAGATTTGTCTCTAACCTCTTAAGCCTCTTTTGTTGGGTGAGATGATTCATCTCACACTCTTTGTAGGCTCTTGCTTTGCAAGATCCTAGGTCAGAGTCTTGGGGCTGAATGAAGCTAAACTGTAAGATCTGTGCAGGGGCTGTTACTTTGCTCTGAAAACCCTGACAGTGGTTTTAACGGTGAGCTACAGTTTCAGTACTGATTACTGTACTGAGCGCTTATAATAATGGGTCTAAGTGAAATCTAGACTCTATAAGGGCTCATTCTGAATGAGAAAACTGAAAATGTTTTGCTCTCAGTATAGACCATGGGAAGAAATGCACAGGGCACAGTGTGCCCTGTTGAACTAGAGGACAAGAAGAATGAACAATAACAAAAAAGAGGAAAGAGAGAGCCAGACAGACAGGAGAAGAGAGAGAGAGAGAGAAAGAGAGACATATTTGGGACAGTACTCCTGTGAAAACAGCACTGCCTCTTTTGTGTGTGCTGTTATGACTGATGAACACTAACAGTGGATGCCACAGCAATTACAGAATCTCTTGCTTCGTGATTTACTTGGACAGAACATTGAGTGTGTTTCCCTGTAAACCTCCTGAAGCATACACTAACTCCATTCACGCTTTTGAAACAGTCCTTAGCCGCATGCAGACATACAGTTGGCAGGAGACGGAAAACAGGTTCAGAAACTGGGTTTTTACGGGCAGAAACATTTACAAACACACTCGTTCACATGCATTCCCTTACTCATGCTCTGCTGGCCCTTTTGAGATTTCTTGTCTCTCATCCTAGTGGGGTGGCTTGTGTTTGTGTGTTTATTGGACAGGTGGGACTGACTGGGCTGTTGGAGGGTGTGTGGTCACTGCTGCAGCTCCTGCTGACACTGTACACGGCTCAGGTGCAGCGTGTAGAGGCTCTGGGCTCGCTGCTGCTGGGTCAGTTCAGTGAGAGTATGAAGGTGCTGAAGGAGCAGCCGTCCATCCAACAGCTACTGAACCTGCCTGCTCAGGTGCGCACTGTCACAGATGACCTATTGGAGCTGGGCCAGATTCTCATCCAGCTTCTCATCAACACCACGCCACTGTACGACCTGGTGAGAGAACACACACACACACACACACACACACACACACACACACACACACACACACACACACACACACACACACACACAAGAAGGCCTACACGTTAGATGTGTAGCTTTCTGACGCTGCAACAGTTTAGTTATCACTCTATATGAAACAGTTTAGAGCTTTATGAAATCTACAATTTCACCACAATATGATTAAGTTAGATTATTTCTTCTTCTTCTTTTTCTTCTTCTTTTTATTATTATTATTATTATTATTATTATTATTATTATTATTATTATTATTATTAATGCATTTTTACACAGTGAGGAAGTGGAGTGTGAGGATAAATTGTAAGCCCTGACTGATATCTGTGCCAGTGTGTTTCTTTTCCAAATTCTAGGGCATGTTATCTGATCGTCAGACAGCATAACTGGATAATAGGCATCCATTATTAAAAATGCATCACTACACGTCCAAAACATATGAAAGGTAAAAGACAATTTTAGAAAAGACCTAAAGACACAGTTAGTCTAAGAGCAAAAGGTAGGATGGTTATAATTTTATATTATTCCATTTCCAAATAAAGACCCTGCTACCTTTATTTACCCTCAAAACCTAATTAACACCAGATAAAGGTCCATGTTCTTCAGGCATTTTCTTTAAAAAAGCATTCTAATGTGAGTCCTGCATTAAATTGTACCGACCGAATGATAATCTTCTTGGTCTTACTTCATGTTATGTTCCCAGAAAGATGATTGCCTGCGTGCACCTCTATCTCCTGCAGTTTTATTTATTTCTTTTTTAAACAGTAACTGTACTTTCACAGTGAAATTGTTTTCAAATTGAGTCTCAGAGCCTCAATCAAGTCCTAAAACTGTTTCAGATTAATGTATATTTTTGGTGTCATGGAAACAGCCTGTATTTCTTAGCACTAGCAAGCACAAAATGTGCTTCATTGTTCTCTTCTCCCTTCCACACCAAACATTTCAATGATCTGTATCCATGACATTTATATATATATATATATATATATATATATATATATATATATATATATATATATATATATATATATATATATATTCGCTTTGTGTTTTATAACAGGTAGTATACAGTTCTGATGAGTTATTGTTGATATTTGAATTCAACAGCAAAAAAAGGCACTGACCATTCAGAAGCTGTGCCACATACTCTCAACGCAAGCTTCACTGGGCTAGCAAACAAATACCATGAATTGATGTTGGAGCGAACGACTAGCAATAGCTAGGTTGAGTGTCAGCTAACTTAACAAACTATTGGGTTTGAACATGAATCCATGTTGGAAGAGTGTGGCGTTGGTCTAACCAAACCACTTTGTTTATTTCTTATTCACAGAGCCATGGCTGTGTACGAACACTGGATTTTTAATACACTGATTTACAACCCTGGTTTAATACACCGATTGAATACACTGGTTTAATACACTGGTTTAATACACTGGTTTTATACACTGATTTAATACACTGGTTTAATACACTGGTTTTATACACTGATTTAATCCACTGGTTTAATACACTGGTTTAATACACTGGTTTTATACACTGATTTAATACACTGGTTTAATACACTGGTTTTATACACTGATTTAATCCACTGGTTTAATCCACTGGTTTAATCCACTGGTTTAATCCACTGGTTTAATACACATGTTTAATACACTGGTTTAATCCACTGGTTTTATACACTGGTTTAATCCACTGGTTTTATACACTGATTTAATACACTGGTTTAATCCACTGGTTTAATCCACTGGTTTAATCCACTGGTTTTATACACTGATTTAATACACTGGTTTAATACACTGGTTTTATACACTGATTTAATACACTGGTTTAATACACTGGTTTAATACACTGGTTTTATACACTGGTTTAATACACTGGTTTAATACACTGGTTTAATACATTGGTTTAATACACTGTTTTTATACACTGGTTTAATACACTGGTTTAATACACTGGTTTAATACACTGGTTTTATACACTGGTTTAATACACTGGTTTAATACATTGGTTTAATACACTGTTTTTATACACTGGTTTAATACACTGGTTTAATACACTGGTTTAATACACTGGTTTAATACACTGGTTTTATACACTGGTTTAATACACTGGTTTTATACACTGGTTTAATACACTGGTTTAATGCACTGATTTAATACACTGGTTTTATACACTGGTTTAATGCACTGGTTTAATGCACTGATTTAATACACTGGTTTAATACACTGGTTTAATACACTGATTAAATACACTGGTTTAATCCACTGGTTTAATACACTGATTAAATACACTGGTTTTATACACTGATTTAATACACTGGTTTAATACACTGGTTTAATACACTGATTAAATACACTGGTTTAATCCACTGGTTTAATACACTGGTTTTATACACTGATTTAATACACTGGTTTAACACACTGGTTTTATACACTGGTTTAATACACTGGTTTTATACACTGATTTAATACACTGGTTTAACACACTGGTTTTATACACTGATTTAATGCACAGAATGGACAGTTAGCAGGCCATGAGAATAAAATTGGCTGAATTTGACAAAAAAGGTTACATATAAACTGCATGCTTTAATTTTATAAATTGTAGTTGCCTGTTCATATTGTCACTGTCCAAAGAAAAACATGTATCTTCATTTTTGTCATTTTTTATTTTTAAACATCATTTGAACACAGCATCTGCTGTTTACATAATGTAAAATTTCACGATGAAAAAAGCAGAAAAGCTTGGAAAAAGCTCCATTGACTTACATTAAAAGTAAAGGCCGACTTTGTCCTGTTATGTGAAGTTGCCATTTTGGAGATTTTTCTTTCAACAGTGATGATATGCTACCTTACTATTTTAATAAACATCTAGAATTTAAATGTTTAAAAAAATCTGTTCTCCAGGTTCAGCAAGCTTCAAACCAAAATATAACAGACTCTGACCTGCCTGAGAGTGCCTCCCATCGTAGCTCTGGCAATAGCCTTTTTCTGAAGGCCATGGACGGTCGTCCACGCCGCCGCAGAAGTCTTTATGCCCGCTATCGCCGTAGCTCAGCCAGTGGTTTTGTCTTAAATCCGTCCCCGGCCCTTAGTCCAGCTTCATCGCTATCACCAGCCACAGCTTCCAATCCGGCTCCAGCTCAAGCCCCAGCACCATCTCTTTCTCCGGTCTCAGCTCCAGTCCTCACCCCAGTCTCAGCTCCAGATGAGACACAGGAAAACCTTGTCTCAGACCCAGATCAAGACCCAGCTGAGGCTCAAAATGAAGTCTTGGACCAAGACCCGATTGAGGCTGAAGATGAGCTTCCAGACTCAGAGGACCAAGACATGCAAACTGAAGCCCAGGTCTCAGACACAGACCCAGACCCAACTGAGCCCCTAGCCAAGGAACCTGATGAACGCAAAAGTAGTCTGAGGATGGATGGCAGGCCTGCAGGTTCTCCGGATCTGGATGCCCCAGATCATTCCTCCCCCAACATGATTCGACGGCGCTCCTCCACTAGAGAGGTGCTCTTTTCTCCCATCATGCAGTTTGTCACACAGAGCCAGAGAGCACTTGAGTACCTGAGCTCTAGTTCCTACTCTGAAGACCAGGTTACAGCAGTGATGGAAAACAGTGAGCAGTGAACACCTTTCTGCTCACACCCTAAATAATCATATGCTTGTATGTCTCTTGAAACGTATTAGAAACGTGTGAAATAGAGGATTTAAGGATTGCAGAAAACTATTAGGGTGTGTAAAACTTCTAGTCTTTCAGTTTCACATTATACCTGCTAAGTTAGTTAAATCCCCGTTTCCAGATAACATCCCATGGACTGTAAATGTAGTTTGTAAATGTAAACAAAAACAGAATGCAATGATGCAATTTAATGAATTGAAAATAGTACAAAGACAACATGTCAAATATTGAAATAACTCAAAGAACATGCAAAGTAGAAGCCATTTATGAACAACATCCAGAAACTCGTCTGGGCCCAAGCTTACTTAAGTTAGACTGAGACGAAGTGGAAACGTGTCTTGTGGTCGGACGAATTAAAATATATATTTTTTGCAAATCGTTGATGTTGCATCCTCTAGGCTATTCAGAAGGGGGGCCATCTGGCTTGTCATTAGCGTACAGTTCAGAATCAGTGCACATCTGTGAAGGCAACGTTAGGACTGAATGATACATACGGGTTTTGGAGCAACACATACAGCAGCATTACTCCATAGTAAAAGAGTCTGGGTGCTAAACTGGCCTGCCTGCAGTCCAGACCGTCACCCATTTGCTACATTATGAAAGAAAAATGCGATGAAGAACATCCTGAACTGCTGAGCATCTTAAATTGTCTAAAATGTTTAAAAAAGAAAATATTTCTTAGATTCAACATTTGATATGTTGTCTTTGTACTATTTCAATTGATTATAGAGTTTAAATGAATTGCACATTAGTGCATTCTGTTTTTGTTTACATTTTGCACAGCGTCCCAACTCCTTTTGGACACAAAGCTGTAAACCAGACTATTATAGTACAGGGGAGAGGTAGGCCTGAGGATACACGCAAATTAATAGTAATTACACATTCAATTGATTTTTAACACTAATCATGCACAAGTGACCCGGCTTGGCTGCACTAATTCGCTCTCCCGCTGTAATGAGAAGATTAGAAGGCGTGCCGTCTTTTTTGTTTTCATCACCATGTTTATTCATCAGTTATTAGGAAGAGCTTCAGCATATCTCTATAGTGGAAATGTGGATATAGCTATATCAACAAACCACTCTTTAATGAGAGCACCTACTGTACTGCAGAGTTCAAGCAGCACAAAAGTTATTTACAATTTATAAGATTCTGGCAGTTCATGGAGTTAACATGGGGGAGCTGGTATGGCACTTAGCAACAGCCATTAAATCTCACACCAGCGGAGGATTAGCAAGAGGAGTGTGGGCAAGTTTTCTGGAGGAGTGTGAGAGTATGTGTGGAGCTGAATCAGCCATTAGTCAGCCATCCTACCCACTTCCTGAAGGAGGTGCAGCTGACCAATACACATGGCTCATTAATATTTACATTAATGTTGATTTCTTCTGATATTAATTGCGCTGCTTTAGTATATTGTTGTTTCATGACTTATTTAGCCCAGATAATCCTGAGCTGCACTGAAATAGCAACAGCTGCAAATATGATACGGCCAATTGCTGAATAGTACTGAAACTCAGATTACTTACATTTGCAATATAAATGTTTGTGCGATTTCTAGCATCATATTTGTCTGTGAATGTAAACATAGCCTCATATATCCGTTTGTAAGTGTCTTCTCATAAAAAAAAAAAACATCTAACACAAAATGTATTACGCTTTATTTGGAATAAAGATGTAAAAACGTGAATGTTTTCTGTGCCCATCGTCTTACTCCCAAATCACTGCTTTAACAACTCAGAATACCTTTGAAATATTTATTTTTCATTTACATCATATTCGCAAACAATCAAATTTACAGCATTTTATTTTTAATGAAATCCATAATTCTCACACATGCTTGGTCCACTTTAGTATAAGTGAGATCCATATGAGCAGAACAGTGTGCAGTTGTTTATAAGGTTCTTGTACTTTCTATAATCTAAAACAGTTACAGTATAATGTACATGTCACACAGTAGACACCAGACATCTGCCTAGTCAGTGCATCAGTTTTTCAGGGTACATATACAAGAAATCAACAACCCTTTACACAACTCTTCAGTATATACAAATGCAAGGTTGTACAAATAATTGTCAAATGTGTTCATTTATCTCTTGGACTCTTCGTACAGACTTCCTAGAACAACTCTCTGAGTCTGAATATTGTGCTTAAGTCATATCTATGCTGAACTGTAACTGTATGCATGATTACAGTCGACTGTTTTCACGTCTTACTCTGAAACTTCTCGGCTGTGCAACTACCTAAGGCCCTTGCTTATACATCACCAACGCTCATATACATATCTTCAATGACGTTCTAGCGCCTTCACTTGGGCCTTCAACTTACAAAATTCCAACCTGACTTCTACACTTGGCCCTCTCTCACTTCAGCAACTCTCTCAGATCAGCATTTTGCCCAGATCTCGTCCTCTTTGGCCATGAATTGTGCCATCGGACCATCCAGGATGACTTCATCAGCCTGTGAATACCATCGTCTTGGTGAGGGAAAGCCTCTACTCCCGTTTCTTCCCGAAGACAGCCGACACGCTCCTCACAATGCCCTTGATTCCAGCCACTCCCTTCTTGAGGGTCCTGGACTCTTTGATGAGCTCCAGCAGTTCATGGAAGACTAGGAGCACGCCATGGTAAGTCTCGGCCGCAGATATCTCGAAGAAGCTGCAGTCTGCAGACAGGGCGAACAGTCGTCCCTCTTCGCTGGACACAACTCTGTGATGCTGAAGGTCCCTCTTGTTTCCCACAATGATGATGGGCACGGACGCAGACAGCTTCCCCATTTGACGGATCAGCTGCACCTGCTGGCGCACCACCTCGAAGCTGGAGCGGTCACAGATGCTGTAGACGAGGATGACCCCATCCGCCCACTGCAGCTGCTTCTCGCTAATTGATTCGGTGGTCTCGCAGCTCTGAAAGACAGCAAAGCATTTGTGCAAAGCATTAGGCTAGGATCACATCACCTATATGCCATTATTAATACTCAGCATAAGAGACTGCAGCAGAATGGATGCCTCACCTGTGGATACAGGGAGTCCCAGATGTTGAAGGAGATCTCACGTCCGTCGATTTTGTCAATATGACTGTATATAGATTCTGTAAAAGATGATATGTTTGTGAGCACACTGGCAAACATATGTAGGCATATGACACAAAACCTCAAAGAACTTAACTTACCAATATCACCATATTCTCCAATGAACCTCCTGGTGAGAAACCGGACAGTGAGAGCTGCAAAAATAAATAAATAAATAAATAAATAAGACACTTCAATGAGCTTAGTTCATTTCAACTTCATCCCAACATCCCATACAGTCACAATAATGAGTTTTAGTCCATGCTTACCTGATTTCCCAACATTTTCAGCTCCAAGTAACAGGACGTTGGCTTCCACTTTGTGCTGATTCCCGTCCATTGTTTTGCTGCACTGCTGAGAGTTCGATTTAACCTGAACAACCATTTTAGTGAAGTAGCTTCTGAATGAAAACAGCCACCGAGCGGTGTGGTTCACGAGTGTGATGAAGAATGCTTTCTGCTCAGAGCACGTCGTTTATATACATATCCCGAATAGGCGGAGCTTAAAGGAAAGCGGGCTTATCTACCAATCAGCATTCCGTGCGTTTCCGCGGGCATGAGCTCCGCGACTGGACATGAAAAAAACAAAACTGTTGTATATGGTTTCACAGCGGCAGAACAGCAGACCCTGTCCTTCTGCTGAGATGGTCCAATTTGGCACGTACTCGATTCCCAAAGCAAACAAGTAGCAAAGCCGTCTTAAATACAGGTGTCCGTACTTTGGGTCTAAACTTAAAAATATCTTCAAGGCTATTTAAGTCCAGCTGTTTTTTCTATTAGACAGTTCAAGGAGCTGGGTGTCAGTAGACCCTCTGACAAATCCCTTTTAAATAAATATGAATTAATTAATGGGAAGAAGGTAGTCCCTCAAATATTTACTTAAGTAAATGCTTGTCTTTTGCTTGCTTGTTTCTATTTATTTATTTATTATATTATTTATTATCCATATCAGGAAATAACATTAATGCTTTAAATGGAGTTTGACTGGGTTGTATTACCAACATACCGGTGTTCTACATATCACGATTAGGGACTGTGTGTGACAGACTTGTATTTTGAGAGGCCATCTTTAGTTGCAGGACATAATACATTCATATGTGATCTTGTCTGGTTTTACATGTTATATATATATATATATATATATATATATATATATTTCTTTTTCATTGCAATCAAGGCAAAGATGCCATGAACATAAATAAAGTCTAGATGTTCAAAACTAACATCATGCTTAGATGCAACAAGCTACCTTCTATCCATATGCATGCATAGGTTGCATAAACCATGCTAAGAAAATAATGATAGGCTTTTCATGCCAATAATAAAGAATCAAAACATACTGTGAAAACAGAGCAAGGCATCGGTTTGGTTGGAACAGAGAACATGCCAGAAAAAGTATCTACATTTCACTGTACTGGCCATCAGACTTTCTGGCATTCACTCCTAACACAGCCTGAGGATCCCTTCATAATGCAAGAATGCAAAACACCATACGAGAAATAAAGTGCATCTTTACTCCTGTTAATACAGTTACAGAAAAATATGCTGTATAAATTATACAAAACAGATCAAAAACTTGATTCCAATTAATTATACAGAAATAACAAATGCTGGTGGATCTACGAGTACATAAACATTTTAGTCTTCATTGAGTTGGGAAAGGGGAGCTTTCTCTTTGGTCTCCTCAGGGTGGGATTTCTTTGCCACTGTAGCACAGTTTGCAGCTAAAAACTCCTTCATCCTTTTAAGAGTATTCTTGGCTTTGTCTTTTTCCAACTCAGTCTCTGGCGCCCTCTTCAGGTCCTCACTGCCAGGAGGCCTCATAAGAGATGCATGGAGGCTCTGACCGAAGGTCACATCCAGTCGCTCTCGGAATGAGTTCTGAAGCTTAGTGACCAAGTCTCTCTTCTGCATACATACACACATACACAAAGACTGTAAGATAAGAACCTATTATGCTCAGTTTTTTTTTGCCTCACATCTTTAGTTTTTCTAAAACAAAATATTTGTCTCATATTGTACACCTGTAATCATCTTCTGTCTGAGAAAAGCTATTTCTGTGGAAGAGAGCTTCTTTCTCGGGCATGTACTTTGGGCTTTATTACTTAACAGACTGTTTACATGCAGAAAAAGCTGATGGGGGAAAGCATAATAAGGTCCCGTTTAAATAAACAACATCTGTTTATCTTTGGGACAGCAGACATAAACACTGCAGATGTGAAAAGTAGCTGTTCATGTCTGCAGCCTACTTAAACTAAAGTAGAAATACAGATTGTACACCGTTTTAACCTGTTTCAGAAATAATTACCTTGGAGTTTGCTAACAAGATGTCAAAAAGAGCCCAGAGATCTGAGACCAATTCAGCTGCGGAGCGGTACGGAGGAGTCTCTTTTCCCAGCAATCGTCCACGAATGAACTCAAATGCCACACTTCCTGCAGTACGCTTTAGGGGTAGGCAAAATAGTACATTAATAATTCACTCTTTCAAGTTTTTCGGTGCGCAACAGTATAATATCTAGAAGATGTGCACAGGCAAGTCAAATAAGTTCTACTACATGAGCAGCAAAAATGACTTTAAACTGCCAGCTGTAGTGATATAACTGCACAGAAGCGATCATACCTTTGTTGCTTTGTAGAGCAAGTAGCTGTGTTCCTCACACATCAAAGTGAGCAAGAGCTGCTCACACCTCTGTAAAAAAAGCACAAATACATACTCATGAGCCATTTCTGGAAAAACGACAAAGCACACATTTTGCAGAAATGCCAGATTGTGTGTGTGAGCGGTGCAGGGAGTGCATGGGCTACATGTTTTATGGACTGTAAACACACTTTCTAGACAAATGCAAATATCTAGTTAGAAACTGTAGTTCTTACATGTTTATATACACAGTATAGCTCATATAGCTGATTTATGTTTATATTGATTGTGTGTATACTTTCTCACCAATTATAAATGTCTAGGTTGTAGAAAAACAGAGGTGGCCAACTGTAGATGTCCAGTTATAGACTATGGCTACTGACCACAAGACGAGATATTTGGCTGGATAGTTTTGTCTGCTGACTGTTCTTAACACTAGCATTACACTAAACTGTGTAAAAACAAAAACAAAACCTAGCAATGTTGCTGTACCTGATATACAAGTACCACACAGCCACTAATATGACACTACCATGCTGTTGGCACAGCTGCATTGACAATGGTCCACCCCAAGCTCGGGGCGCATATGTTTTAGGGGGCAGATGCTCAAGTCATATGAATACTGCCTTTACTATACAATCAGCTATTTGAATCTCCAGCATAGAAGTATGTAACTTTACCTACTACTACAAATCAGTGAGCTTTAACTCTATGTTCATGTGCATAGCAGAATAGCAAGCATTTAATTAAGTAAGTTAAGTAAAGTAAACTACCTTCTTCCTATTAATTAATTAATGTTTATGTAAAACAGATTTGTCAGAGGGTCTACAGACACCCAGGTCCTCTAAAAAACCTAAGTCTTAGTTCATTACAACAAATCCTTGGTAATTACTGCCCCCTACTGTAGACACTGATAACTACATTATGGAATAACCACATTATGGAAAGTAACACTTTAATAACCAGACTGGCAGTGTTTTGCTGGTTCTGCAGGAAACACAGAAGAGCAATGAAGCTTGGCAAACTCAAGCTGATCGCAAGCTCTTTTCTTTTGACTAACTGCATATCGAAGAATGGCTGTATAAAATAAAGTTATTATATATATGCTGGTCAAGAAGGCACTTGTTCAGTCACAGGGCAAATAGGCAAGACTTAAGCCCTGCTTGGGGTCTATCTGTACAGATGCTTCTTCGCTTGTCCACTGATGAAGAGGGTAGAAGTGGGGTTGGCATACAGCAACAGATAAACTGGAAACTCAGTGTAGGCCTGCATTTCTATTGAGTATTATTTACAGCTTACCCTCTGGTCCTGAAGATTGAGGTAGGGCTCTGTCAGTCTATCACGGCTGAATGGGTCAGTGTCATCAAACACATCTTGACACAGGGAACAAACCCACACCTCGCTGTAGGACACAAACACATTCAGATTAATTACTCCTCTTACTATCTTATTACTCATCTAATTGACTTCTCTCTTATTTTCAAATCTCACAGTGGATGTTATGACACACCATTCCCTGGTCTTGAATAATCTCAGAGGCTTCCAAAAGTTTGGAATTGCTCATTCAATTAATTACGGCTGTTACTGAATAATAACTTACATAGTGTAGACTGAATATTTTGTACCAGGATGTGTTTAAGATATTTTTGTAAATATTGCAAGACTTGATATTGATAACAACAATGAAAATAAACATGTATACTGTCTATCTATTTATAGCACTTTCCTGATAAGTTACCTACCTTGGGATTAGATCATTAATTAAAATAAGACATTCCAGATGTCAATCAGATAAAAAGTCTCAACAGCTACAGCTCTGTTTATCATTCTGGGTGCATTTAAAATTCTTACAAACGACCTAAAACCTGAAAGCTTGCATCAGAAGGGATATAGATCCACTGTGATCAAATGTGCACCTTTAATGTAGAATCGTTTTCTAAAGAATAAGCTTCATACACCTAGGAATATTTTTCTTTGGCTTTTGTGTCTCTCTGAGGTTCTGTTCAAGGACGTCATGGCCTATGAGTTACAGAAAGTTACTGTAACATGCAGATGGCCTGTGGTACAGGAGTTGGAACAGGTATGTCCATCGTTATTGAACTGGGTAAAAGAAGAGTCACTTAGGAATGTTCAAGGCCTTGGGCCTAGTTCAGAGCAATTCTTGCTGAGGTTCTTATGACGTGTATGAGGGACAATATCTTTGTTGAATGAACCTGACGAATGACACATTCAATGTTTCTTCAAGGTCAGTACAAGACAGTAGAACTAATTGGTGTTTTTCATACATTTGAAATGTTTTATCTTAGTCTTGCTGTGGTAAATTAACCTGCCCATTACATTAGAAGCATTTCATACCTGCAATAAAATGAGTTTGACGTTATTAAAAACAGTAATTCCAAACTTTTGAATGATTGTGTACATGTTTTCAGTCAATACACAGCAGTATGGCAATCAATACACTGTGATATAAAAGGAAAGTGACTGTATTACATGGGTCTGACGTGGACTGGTGGCACATGGCAGTTAGTATGAAAGCTTCTCCCACACTCTGCACAAATTAGTATGGCCCCAGCAGACAGACAGACGGCACAGTCCAGCAGGTCGTTCAGCTGGGGGTAGTAGTCAGGAGTACTGGACTGTGACAGCGAGGCAGCATCTGGCAGCACAGGGATCCTGAGCCATCTTTGTCGTGACTAGAAAAGCAGCAGTGCAACAGGACAGATGAGAAAAATGCACTGTACCATAAGAGAGGCTCGTATGGCTCAGTAATGTGACTGTAATGTGTGTAATGTGAAATGCTAGCCAGTCAATTGCTTAACCCACATCAGCAGTTACACCAGAACCACTAAATTTACTTATGTTTCCATGACCGGAAAGAGCTATCTACTTTCAACACATGTTCAGACATACAGCTGAGTGCAGGACATACCTCGCCCTCTTGTGTTTCCTGAAGTAGGATTTCATCTGTCTGGCCACTGGAAACAATGTGAAACTGAGGCATATCTGATCCTGAGGCAGGAAGAGAAATGGGCAATCGCAGCAGTGATACACACAGTGACCTGCAACAAAAATTAACAATAAGTTTGGCACAAACGTATACACTACGATACTTTGTGCATGCTTGATACTTTACAAGTTACAGAACAGAAGAAAACATACTTGTTGCAGTCTTCTGGTAATCCAGGACCCTCTAGTGGAGAAAGAGGCATAAAGGCATGTAATATGAACACAGATGAGAGTGGAAATCCCTTAACACACTGTTATTTACACATCACAGTAGAAAAAGTAGGAGCTTACTCTCTGTTACTATAGCTGGATCTTCCAGTTCCATAGGTTCAGAATCACTAATATCAGTTTGTTCATCATCATCATCCTCCTGCCATAAACACACAAAAAGACAACATTATTACTTAAGAGTTTAATTCGAAAATACAATTTTTACAAAAAATAATTTTTTAAGACCTCTTAAATAAAGGAAAACATATTGTTGTCTAATAAAGGTAGTATTAATAAAAGAGCACTGATATTGCTTGTATACATGAAGCCCACTCTGAACATAAATACCTTCATATGTTTTTGCAGGCTCTTTACACCAGAAAAAAGTAAAATAGGAGCGCTGGAACTGGGAGTGTGCTAAATGACACTGTTATGCATTTAACCATCATTTATTATTAAAACAATACTAAGAAACTGCATTAGCAGGTGTAACGGGCAGAATGCAGCAGATATTGTCTGTCTCCACAGTGCATATAATCACATTACCGTATTAAGATATACTCACTCAATATTCAGTATGCACACCTACCAGCAGCTCTACTACAGATTGTAGTCCACCTGCTTCTCTAAACAAAACATTTCCCTCCTTATCCTGCGGGACAGGACCTTCTACAGGACCACCAATATGGAAGTATTATTTGGGATGGTAAAACATTCTCAGCACTGCAGTGACATCGACAGGTTAGTGTGTGTGTGGACTGCAGTGTGAGTCAGACTTTTTAAACATCTCTAGATTACTGCTGGACAGGGAATAACCCACCAAAAATATAATTCATGTACGTATATATATATATATATATTATGTTACATAGATACAGGTATAGGATATGAGTTTTTTTTGTATTTCCTCACCATAACA
Organism: Megaleporinus macrocephalus; assembly: GCA_021613375.1. Taxonomy (NCBI): domain Eukaryota; kingdom Metazoa; phylum Chordata; class Actinopteri; order Characiformes; family Anostomidae; genus Megaleporinus; species Megaleporinus macrocephalus. Next base: position 36,291,628 of record CM038705.1, read on the forward strand.
TTAATGGGAGATGTGTGTTCTGAATCAGACGTGGGAAGAATTTCCTCAGTGGGTAAATCCTCGACCCTACTGGCTGGAGCATTTGTCAGTAACTGGAGCAGTGATGTTGGAGTGTCTGAGCTCCAGAGTTCAGATGTGGAGGTGCTTTGGAGTGGTGATTTAAGCCAAGTGGGGGAGCTCTTGTTGGGAGGGCATTCCTGCACTGGAAAGGTGGAAATAATTTCAGGCGAGGAGGACGAGGACAGGCATAGCTCTTGCAGTTCTTGAGGGTCTGTCTCAGACACTGTGGAAGTAGGCAGGTTGTCATCTGGATCCTCGACTGCAGGATAAGCCTGGCTGTGCATGCTAACATCCCTCTCACACACAGAATCAGCTGGTGCCTGCACTGGGAGCTCACACTGGGGCTTGTGGGTAGGCTGAGTTGCACAGTCACTTTGGCCTGGGTTGTTGAAGGCGCAGGTCATTTGAGCAGCATTGAGTGGGGGCTTGCTGTAAACAGTACTACTGCTGCCTGGTAAAAGACAGACATTTGGGACGATGGGCAGAGTGGGTGAAGACACTTCGCTTGAAGTAGAATACAATGATTTTTCATTTGCCCGTGAGGTGGTGGCAGTAGGGATGTTTAATGCATTACCGGTTGCAGCGACTGTAGGCACGCTCGCTGGCTTTGTGAGAAGCAAAGTTGGCTGTGGTGCATAGGTGAGAACAGGAGTCTGATTTATGGTGGGAATGGGGGTTAAGTGCTGAAATGTATTTTTGTCTTTGAGAACTGTGAAGACGAGAGGGTTTGGCGGAACGGCAACAGGCTGAGCATGTTGCAAAATGACGGTCTGAGCAGCAGGAGGGGCCTGACAGACAGGCAGGGGTACACTAGTGGGAACAGGCTGAGGAGGCCAGTGAGATTGCAAAGCCTGAGACGGAGCAGTCGAAACAGAAACAAACTGAGATAAAGGAAAGCTTTGGTGTGCGTTGTGTGACAAGATATTTGACTGAGGATTGGACACGCCCTGGCCAGAATGAGCAGAGGGTACTGCAGTGGAGACAGATGGAAAAAAGTTCAAACCAGAAAGACTGAGCGTGGGAGAGGAAGACTGGGTGGTGACAGGGTTGTTGCGTATAGAAGACTGGGATGGCTCAGTGTGAAGCGCGACTGAGTGATGGGCCATAGAAGACGTAAAGCTCAGATGAGACGCTACGGCAGGGACGTTACCAGACTGAAGGGGAAGTGGTCGAACAGGCACCGAATTAGTTTTGCCTGGCTTGGCTCGCAAAACAACATTTTTAAAAACAGACTGTCCAGGTATAGAAATGCGAGACTTAGGCTTAGGGTGAGACAAACTCCTGACCACCTTCTTAGACAGGGAGGGCTGAAGGCATACGGCGTGAGATGAGGCAGACTGAGACAAAGTGTGGCTTGTGTGAGCAGGTACAGACTGAGGGGCCTGGACAGGAGCACTAGTGTAGTTCACACTAGGAACTTTGGACTGCACGTGGCCTGACGTACCTGCCACAGGCAATACAGAGTCTGACAACACTTGGGTGGGTTGTGTTGTTTTCAGTGTCCCGGACACAAACTCCTTACATGAGAGCTGCTCAGACTCCGAGCGGGCTAATAACCGAGGGACTGCAAGAGATTTCAAGTTTAATCCAGAAGGGCAGTCGTCCTTTCTGGGTGCACCGTTAGGCTTACTGTCATTTCTGCATCTCCCTGCAGAGCCAGATGGAACTCTGGTGACCTTGACCGAACCTGGAAAAAGAAAGGATAAACAAATTAAAACCGTTATATCACAGTCAAATTTCTTAGTTTAGCAGGTATTTAGCCCAACATTGGACTCAACTGTTGATGTAATTAGGTATCTGACCGACACCCATTTTATTAAGATAACATTAATGCAATATGCACATGACAATGTGTTCTAAACATTTTCAAACTTCTGCTTAAGGAAGACAAGCACTATTTGTAGTTTAAGCTCATTGGCTAATCAATGCCTCATTATGTTAAATTATGTGTGCTGCTGATAAAGCTTAACAAACTCATGTGATGGCTAGAGGTGTCCAGTATAAATCTGGAAAACAACTGTGTTCTATAAAATAGCTCACAAGATATCAAAAAAATAAGTCTAATTCAGGTATTTGTATCATATATGTTGTTTAAACATGCTTATTGCCAAAATAAATCATTTTATATTACATGCTCATGTACCCAATACAATACTTTTGCCCCAGTTTATGGTCAGTTCATACCCAGAAGTTAGGTCTTCCCACGTGAAGCTACCAAGCTGTAAAGCTAGTACATATTAGTACATATTAGTACATACTAGTACATACATGTGAATCAGTAGTGACTCGACCTGACATGACAAATCTTTGGGCTACAGGGTCAATGCTAAGGTAGTAGTAAAGTCCAAAATGTCATCTAACAAAGCATGGCTCATGTCTGATACAGATTAATCTATGATACCAATCTTACTTCTCCTGCTTGGGTCAGTAGATGAGTGAGTGAATGAATGTATGTGTGTTTGTGTGTGTCTGACATCATGTCATTAGCTCCTTGTTACTGATCCAATTAATAAACTGCTGATTAAACACATTATAGTTCAAGCCAATCATTCTTTACCAAATGTTTTACAAATCTGGAAGAGGTCTTGGTTGAGGTAGAGTGAAGGCTGAAGAATAGTTTCACACAGGCATGTCTTCTGTGACAGAAGCATCTCCACACGTTTACGAATCTGATGGGGGGGAAACGAGAGCTACATTTTACCTTCAAAATCAAACTGTTGAAATACATTCACACATTCTGCAACTTTAGCATTTAGTTTCTTTATGTATTATCTTTATCTAGCAACTTCTTACTGTTCCTGATGGTAGGAATGAAGTAGGAAAGAGTCGTTACCGTTCCTCTTACTTGTTTTTTGTGCAGCAGGATGCACTGGCCCTTGGTGCTCAATATCTTCTGAATGAAGACAGTGATGTGCTCCTGTCTGTTCCCCAGATTTCTCAAGGTAGTCTTCATCTCCATCAGGCTCTTCTCTTCCTGCTCATACAGCTCCTTGCAGACATATGAATGTGGCACTAATTTAGTTCTTGTGGCCAATGCCTTCAAATAAAATTCTTAGAGATTATGTAGGGGCTGTCTTACTTGCAGGGCTTTCTTTAGAACTAGCATTAGTTTTGCACCAGACCACATAAGCCTTTAGCCTTAATGCTTCATCAGTATTATACGTATTGTAAAAATGTTACAAAAATTAGTTGCAATTACTAAAAATATAGAAATTCTATGACCTTCCTGTCCTATACTGATTGGCCTGTCCACTGTTGCAAAATTATAGGTGCTAAACTGATAACTTGTTTTCATTTATTTGCTTATTTCAATTATAAAGAGCAACAGCAACCCAAATTCCTGGATGAGCATAACCCATGTAAAAATAAATTAAACGCAAACTACCATCTGAAATTAGACCAGAGTTAACCTAAAGAACAAAAACAATACATTGTTTTTTGAACAACAGCCTCACCTACCCTAGTTGGTACCCACCTACTTACAAAATACTATTATACTACTGCTACTACTCTTCATTGTTACTACTGCAGAAAATTCTGTGGTACAATGCCACACCCCAATAAAGTTTAATTACATGACTTTGCAGGTACCCAGCTGGAAGACAAAGCTTACTAAGCCTGACTGTAAAAATGAACAAAAGTAAGCATTCCTGGCAACCAGCTTTCTTAGCTGCTTTGAAATGTCTTTCCTTAGCCAGAGCATCAAAGGGGTCTGTTTAGTGCTCGTTTATAAATGGCCTGATTAATCTCAGAGAGCTATACAACACTATATTATAGTTTGAGGTGAAATAACTAAAAGAGTCTATGTTAAAAGAAATCCTATGTTAAATAAATGTAAAAAGTAACAATAGTTATTAGCGCCTAAGAAAAGGTGCTGTGGGTAAATAAAAGGAAAAAACTAAAGACAAGCAGTTACCTCCACTTCTTTAAACAGATGGCGAGCTCTTAGCAACATCATCATATGCATGCTGTGCACCAAGCTAACCAGTTTCTTCTTTGCGGCAGTTTTTGATTCCTTTATGTCATGCAATCTATTAAAACCATGAGAAGTGAAAAGAATATGTTTGTTATTTAAAATGTGAAACAAAATATGAAGCAACATTATGAAGCGTTCATTCACCCGACAAAGACGTAGCGAATGCATGAGCAAAGTACTGTACAATAAAAATGTACTAGCAACAGTTCTATATCAAACAACTCCTCTGCTGTTACCTTCCATCCAGATCCAGCAGGCTGGCTTTCACGCTGCTCCTCTGCTCACTCATGCTGTTAAGAAGACTCTGCAGCTGCTCCTTCTGAGACACCAGGGCTTCCTCCAGCAACAGGAAACTGACAGTAAACAAGAGATGCAAGACGTTTGAAAGACAACATGGACTAAGACATGTCAACACTGATATACCAGACTGAGGGTTATAGCGTAGCTGTTGAAAAAGGAGAGAACAGAAAAATAATGCAAGAAATCTTGGACATTTGCATTATAAGGAAAAGAACAAAAGTAAAAAAGTAAAAATGTAAGGGGGTACAATCCAGGAGAAAGTCACCTGCTTAGGGTCCAACTTCTAAGGCTAATGTTCTTAAACAAGCATCAGTAAAATATCAATTAGCAAGCTTAATTTTTCCAACACAGATCTATTTTTTGCGAACTGACCCATGATCACCCAACTCATCATAAGCAATATTGCATATAACTTCAACACTGTCATTTTAAATACAATAAAAACATATTAGTAAATACAATCTGCATCAACTTAATAATAATATAAATGCAATTTAGTCATTGTTGTGTTTTTGCATATCATACATTTTTCTGAATAGTAATATTTTACACAAGTTTATATTTTACAAATGTCTGCTTCTGTACCTGTGGCCTCTGTGGTTAATCAGCTGGCAATCTCTACAGGTGAGCTCATCACAGGTGAGACAGAAGAACTTGAGTCGTTCTTGTCTGTGTGAAGCACAGCGCAAGCTGGCAGCGAACCCTAAAATAAATAAATAAATAAATAAATAAATAAATAAATAAATAAAAACAATCAAAGAAAAAAAATAGCACAATTTTAAAAAAGGTTTTTAAAATGGTTACAATGTAAACAGTCATTCTGTGTTATTCGGACAAGAGGTCCACCTCTAAAACTCACTGATACATGGAATAGTCTGAGACATGGTTTTACGAATAGAAAAAAATTTTATGACAGTCGATAAAGAATTTTTTTAGATTTACCACATTTTCCAACATAACATAAAAAATCAGAAAATCTGCAGGATTCCTTTGTAACTTGTCCTGATACCATCTAGAACAAGAACCCAACATCTGTCAGTGGCACTGTGTGTAATTATGTAAGTGTTCTTCATATAAAGCTTTTATTATTATGGTTGGCATTACTATATCAAACTTGGCATTTTCAAGAAGGCAATTTAATAGGAAAAAAATATAAAAATAATCTTTAGCTAATAGGTGCCAAAGACAGTATTTCTTAAGCATTTCAAATTGTTCTATGATGTCTACATGGAAGGTATGGGATTTTGGTCAGGGAGAAAATGCCCAGATGCAGTTTTACCGATTCCTATCCTATAATTTGGCCCTAAAATAAAACAAGCTGTTGTGCCTTTTAATGGGTGCTTTTAAAGCTTTGCTCCGATTGGTTGATTTAGAAGCCAAAACAAACATGGGCAGGAAAATAATAACAAAGTATAATAATAAAACTCAGTAGCATCCTAGACTTGGCTGACTTGTCGTGGCACAAATAATTTAATCTTTTATGTCAGACTATTACTCTATATCAAAAAAAAAAAAAAATCAAACACTAGTTTTTGTTTACATAAAACGGCCCTAATCTTTATTTCAGGTTATGCCTTGAAAGCTTCAACCTGGGCACAGATCAAATACAAATCAATGCTCACAAAGCTTCTACTAATGTACAGTTTTCCTGGGATGATGAGGTAATCAATCCTCCTTCATTAACTTTCCCGTCTTTAGATTAGCCACCTTTATCTACAAATCTGTTTTTATATATATATGACATCACCTCAACAATTACATCCAAAAGATGCTTACTTTAAAAAAAACCCCGTAGCTTGCACTGGCTAGCATCAACAGGCACAGACTGCATTTTGGCCTGGATGCTTTAAGGGGTCTTTCAGGGGTACACACTTAGAGGGGTTTTGGAAAGTTCTATTCTAAGCTTTTTTCTCATAGCAATGATTTTAATGATTCCCCTAATTATGGTGTCTTTTCCCAAATTACTACTTCACCCACGTCTCTGCCCACGAATATATGAACATACAGAAAAAATCTAGATTCCTTCACAGACCTGTTGGAGGTTCCTCTTGTATGACCGTATGGTTGCGTGTCATCTTTACCCGTTGGTGGGCCGATACACAGTCTAAACACAAAGCCTCTTCACACTGCACACACCAGCCACTGAGTGCAGACTCCTCACATCCTCCACACTACACACAGGATTACAGTAGATTTAAACAGAGCACAGACACTGACCATGGTAAATGCAGCTTCTTAACATATCCCACCGTACATACAATAACAGGGGATAATGCCTGAAAGAGTCTTTCCACAAGAAGTAAATAATAAATGACTATAAGAGGATACCCATGTATGGCTGCAGAGAACACCTAAAGAACGTTTCATAGAATAAGGGGGTTACCTTAGGAGCAGAGTCCCCAAAAATGAAACAGTCTGTGACTTCAGAGAGGTTGAACGACTGGCCACACACTTGACACTCTAAAGTAAGAGGAAAGAAAAACTCAATCAATAAATGTTAAACTTTTGTGTTTAATTCTACAGAAGGGTCTACCGAATACAGGACTCTGCAAAAGCAGTAGACAAAAACTTGACAATGTAAGGGTGGGTGTTTTGGAAAAAATATATATCATTACCAAACTTTTAAGACACTTTAAAATAGTTAATAGCAGCTTATTTGCGACCTCCACTGATGCTAAATAAAATAAATAAATGAAAAAAATGTATAAATAAAAAACTAATAAGGTAAACAGGGATGGGAATCATCAAAAGGCATCACAATACTTAAGCCACAATAAAATAACAATATAAAAAATGTAATTTAAACATTATGATATATTGCAATTAATTATGTTTTCTCAAATGCAAATTTTGCCCACAAAGGAAAAAAGTTTTCATTCTGTTCTTCTCACTCCAGTCATTTTAATGCAGATAAATGTTTAGCAGACAGAGTGTCATAAAAACTTTACTTTAAATATATATATGAAAAAAATACTTAAAATATCATTATACTATGCTGTTTCAATTTTTCTAGCCACTCTTTATTAAGAAACTCTTTGATAGAATATATGCTGCAGTCACTGCGTATATCATTACATATAATTAGAAATCTGTAGACATGCTCATCCAATATTTCTTTAGAATTAGTAAAGGTCATTGTTCTATGCAGAACCATCAACACTTAAATATCTATATAAAATGCATAGATGGGTCATACAAAGACCCATCTATGCATTCATATAGTCTATGCAATTATCTAGTTTTCATCTGTATGATGAAAACACAGTCCTTTAAACAAAAACCCTTACAAAAACGGATCTAAATAGCGTTAGGAGTCAAAGAAGTCTGTTAAGGGGTATATGCCAACTTCTTTGCGATTTTACAAACACATACAGGCTGTTTTACATACACAGAGCTGCGCTTAATGAAAGTAACAGCAAAGTTAGTTTTATATTGTTCAATAATAGGAGTGGATGAATTACACTCACATAAAATAATCATCATCACATAGGCATATTTCTTTACTAAACATAAGCTACAAGCTTACAGAAGTCATTATCTACCTATTCACATAACAGTTTTCCCCTTTATTAGACTGAAAGACTGAATCCCTCCAACTGTATATCCACCAAATGAATACTGATTCTTAGAATTTCCATTGTAAATCATGACAAAAGTTTAGATCATTTGTATGACATTAAAATTTCAGCACATGCCTACTGAGGAGCAACACGTCACACTTTCTAGCTTCCTTGACAGCGTCAAAGAGGAAGATTAACGGTTAACAGGTGTCCATCGCCTACTTTTTTTAGTCCACGTACGGAAGAGTGAGGTACAGACACCTCCTCTAAGTATGCTCCCTGTTATATTACAAGCTTAACCCATATGTACCTCCAAAGAAATAACATTTTAATATATAATTATTTACTTTACTGTTTATTGTAGTAACAGCCTCAACTCTTCTGACAAGGTTTTCACTAGATGTTTGAACATTGCTGTAAGGATTTGGTTGCATTCAGCCACAAGAGCATTAGCAAGGTCAGGTACTGGTGTTGTACAATTAGTGCAGCTCCACTCCCACTATTCCTAAAGGTGTTCTGTGAAGCTCCACAGAATGCTGACTGCTCCATCGTCCAATAGTGGGGGGCATTAAAGTTGGCATTAGGCATGGTGACCTCAAGCTCATGTACAGCTGCACCAGAGAATCCCACTTTACTCACACATGCTTTTTTGGAGAGTACACAGGCTGTGTGTTTACAATTCAACACAATTCTACTTATCTGAAGGAGTGTTTGGATACTTTTGGATATTCTTAACACAGGCGTAGTTAGTTATGCATAAGATAAACCAGCCCTGAGTCTGAGCTTTGTTTTGACAGAGTTTGAAAATTTGCAGGTACACCAGTAAAGCCCACCACACTGAAGTCTAATGCCGTTTGTAGTGGTGAACCTCTCGGCTTAACAGCTGCGAGCCAAACAATTAGTTTTTCGCGATCACTCGTCTGTTTTGGGGAAGTGAGGAAAGAACGTTTACAATAAACATTCAATAAAGTTTTACCTTTGGCATTTCCGTCATTGTTGGGTGTAATACATGATTTACAAACAATGTGGAAACACGGAAGGAGCTTGGGGGCGGCGCTGGCGTTCAGCGTGGCTCTACAAGCACTGCACACGTCCCATCCCTCTGTTTGTAGATCTGCACAAGGCAAATGTTGACGCTCTTTCTGAACGTTGGCGATCTCTCCTTCTCCTCCTTGCTCGTCTTCCCGGCCGCTGAAAGCCATCTCTCGTCAGGTTAGCCGGGAGGCACGTAAAACCCGTTACGTTTCATAAGAGCAGCAGAAGAAGCCGCTCCGCTAGCTGTACTTTTTCTTCTCCTCGTCTGTGTTTGTGCCGCAGCTGCTGCGCTGTGACCAGCGGAAGTCAGACCTTATCTGAGCAGCAGGGGGCGGGAAACGTGGCGGCGCCCTTTAGTTTTTATTTTCTTCAAACGTGTTGTTTTGTCTGAATGTAATGCTTCTAAGTGAATTAACTTCGGTTTTTTGGTTCTATGACTCGGTTTTTGCCGAAAACAACTTACTCTGTACTAGTAAAACAGCTGACATATTATTAGCACAGTTACCTTAATTTAGAATATACATTCACTTTTTCCCCCATTGTTTTCCAATATTGCTGTAAAGGCTGCTAAAAGACTAAAAGTTAAAATGATGCACTGAATAGATAGGATTTAAAATTATGATTTTAACTAGAACTAAATCATAATTATCCACATAATGTGAAAAAATCTGAAACTGAGTGCTGAAACAATAGAGGGCTTAATTTTTGTGTTAACCATATTATGCTGTAAGATCATTGTAGATATGCTGGAGTCATCATCACACAGCTCTCTGTCGGGGAGGGGGGGTCTCTGACCTTGTGGTATCCGCTCAGCCCTGCTCCCGTTGAAGAAGCTCATTAAAAAGAGCAGCACAGTAAAAGTTTGTTTTCTACACAGATCTAGAGAGGTTGTAGTTGTGTGCTAAACTGAGACAAAGTTATACGTATATACAAGATGTTCAATGAATTTAAATAATAAAAAACAGAAAAAAAGGAAAAATAAAGTATATGGATCGATGTAATCAGGTTTTTGAAGGGATTATGGTGTAAAATACAATATAACAACATATAAGGCTGATAGTTTATGCCTATGATCAACGTGATAAGTTTTATGTGTTAGACATTATTAGAAATGAGTGCTGTAGTGAGAGCTGTAACTGGCATTTGTTCACTGTTTAAACAAGCAGTGAAAATGTATGTGCTGTGTAAAAGTGCAGAACACCAGGTGTTTGATAATAAGCAGAAGAAGAGACACTTGCTACATACAGAAACCAACTGAAAGTAAGATAAGACTTTGGCTTTACGCCCAGAACTATGGTTGGCGTTGCTTGTTATTTTTAATTAAATAATCCTTTGGAAGTAAATAAGTCTTTTTATTAGCCGACTAACTTATCGTGATAAAATAATGGGAGTTACTTTTGATAGGAGATGTAAATGGTCAATACTGGAAAACCTCCAAACAGGAATGATCTTATAGAAGATGGTTTTAACAATTTCCCAATCAAATTTAAAATTCACATGTTTACAAATTTTAATGGGCTCTGGTGGAATGAGAAATGTATTGGGAGGGACGAGTGAGAAGTCATATGAAGGTGTATAAAAACTGGTGTATTTTCTTTGTTAGTTGTAGCTGGCTACAAATCAAGATTGAGGTTTGGAATATTAATTGTTAAGAAAATAAGTCTTGCTCTTAATTGACAGTTCTGGTTCTTGAGATCTGTTTGAGTTTTTAGACATATGGTGAACTATTTGTTTAAACAGTTCAAAAAGCAAGACAGTATCGTGTTGTAGATATAAAGGGCTGGCTTCAGGGCTACGCCACCTCGAGCCACCAGGGGGAGGCAGCAGGTGACCTCTGGAGCCAATCAGGCCTGATGCTCAACACAGAGAGACACAGAGACGTGTTACTGGATTGTTGTCTTTGCGCGAGTCTGTGAAACAGCCTGTAATGGTAGTGGGTTAAGTGTTCCCATACACTTCCCTAGTCCTTACTCTTCCTTCAAGCATCTCCAGTTGTATTAAAAAAACTTAAATCTCTTTTTTCCTTTTGGTTTAGTTTTTTTGTTTTGGTTAAGCCATTTTATTATAGTTTACCCCCCATTTTCCCCTTCCTCTTGGGAGCACTGTTACCAACGCCTCAGTAAAAGTAGCTATTTGCTGTCCCTAAAGAAGTCGCTAAATGACGTAATAACCTAATTTGCATAATGGTCTATTTGCGTGTAGTGTAGTGGGTCGAGGAGTGGTGATGGTCTGCTCTGACTGTGAGACAGAGCACTGTTAGTGTAGGGGGTCGTGGAGTGGTGAGGGTCTGTTCTGACTGTGAGACTGAGCACTGTGAGTGTAGTGGGTTGTGGAGTGGTGAGGGTCTGTTCTGACTGTGAGACTGAGCACTGTTAGTGTAGTGGGTCGTGGAGTGGTGATGGTCTGCTCTGACTGTGAGACAGAGCACTGTTAGTGTAGGGGGTCGTGGAGTGGTGAGGGTCTGTTCTGACTGTGAGACTGAGCACTGTGAGTGTAGTGGGTTGTGGAGTGGTGAGGGTCTGCTCTGACTGTGAGACAGAGCACTGTTAGTGTAGTGGGTTGTGGAGTGGTGAGGGTCTGCTCTGACTGTGAGACTGAGCACTGTGAGTGTAGTGGTGTGTGGAGTGGTGAGGGTCTGCTCTGACTGTGAGACTGAGCACTGTGAGTGTAGGGGGTCGTGGAGTGGTGAGGGTCTGCTCTGACTGTGAGACTGAGCACTGTGAGTGTAGTGAGTCGTGGAGTGGTGAGGGTCTGTTCTGACTGTGAGACTGAGCACTGTGAGTGTAGTGGGTCGTGGAGTGGTGAGGGTCTGTTCTGACTGTGAGACTGAGCACTGTGAGTGTAGTGGGTCGTGAAGTGGTGAGGGTCTGTTCTGAATGTGAGACAGAGCACTGTTAGTGTAGTGGGTCGTGGAGTGGTGATGGTCTGCTCTGATTGGGAGATTGAGCACTGTGAGTGTAGTGGGTTGTGGAGTGGTGAGGGTCTGTTCTGACTGTGAGACTGAGCACTGTGAGTGTAGTGGGTCGTGAAGTGGTGAGGGTCTGTTCTGAATGTGAGACAGAGCACTGTTAGTGTAGTGGGTCGTGGAGTGGTGATGGTCTGCTCTGATTGGGAGATTGAGCACTGTGAGTGTAGTGGGTTGTGGAGTGGTGATGGTCTGCTCTGATTGGGAGATTGAGCACTGTTAGTGTAGTGGGTCGTGGAGTGGTGAGGGTCTGTTCTGACTGTGAGACTGAGCACTGTGAGTGTAGTGGGTCGTGAAGTGGTGAGGGTCTGCTCTGATTGGGAGATTGAGCACTGTTAGTGTAGTGGGTCGTGGAGTGGTGAGGGTCTGTTCTGACTGTGAGACTGAGCACTGTGAGTGTAGTGGGTCGTGAAGTGGTGAGGGTCTGTTCTGAATGTGAGACAGAGCACTGTTAGTGTAGTGGGTCGTGGAGCGGTGAGGGTCTGCTCTGACTGTGAGACTGAGCACTGTGAGTGTAGTGGGTTGTGGAGTGGTGAGGGTCTGCTCTGACTGTGAGACTGAGCACTGTGAGTGTAGTGGGTTGTGGAGTGGTGATGGTCTGTTCTGAATGTGAGACAGAGCACTGTTAGTGTAGTGGGTCGTGGAGCGGTGAGGGTCTGCTCTGACTGTGAGACTGAGCACTGTGAGTGTAGGGGGTCGTGGAGGGGTGATGGTCTGCTCTGACTGTGAGACTGAGCACTGTGATGTAGTGGGTCATGGAGTAGTGAGGGTCTGTTCTGACTGTGAGACTGAGCACTGTGAGTGTAGGGGGTCGTGGAGTGGTGAGGGTCTGCTCTGACTGTGAGACTGAGCACTGTGAGTGTAGTGGGTTGTGGAGTGGTGAGGGTGTGCTCTGACTGTGAGACTGAGCACTGTGAGTGTAGTGGGTCGTGAAGTGGTGATGGTCTGCTCTGATTGGGAGATTGAGCACTGTGAGTGTAGTGGGTTGTGGAGTGGTGAGGGTCTGTTCTGACTGTGAGACTGAGCACTGTGAGTGTAGTGGGTCGTGAAGTGGTGAGGGTATGTTCTGAATGTGAGACAGAGCACTGTTAGTGTAGTGGGCCGTGGAGCGGTGAGGGTCTGCTCTGACTGTGAGACTGAGCACTGTGAGTGTAGTGGGTTGTGGAGTGGTGAGGGTCTGCTCTGAGTGTGAGAAAGCACTGTGAGTGTAGTGGGTCATGGAGTGGTGAGGGTCTGCTCTGAGTGTGAGACTGAGCACTGTGAGTGTAGTGGGTCGTGGAGTGGTGATGGTCTGCTCTGATTGTGAGACCGAGCACTGTGAGTGTAGTGGGTGGTGAAGTGGTGAGGGTCTGCTCTGAGTGTGAGAAAGCACTGTGAGTGTAGTGGGTCATGGAGTAGTGAGGGTCTGTTCTGACTGTGAGACTGAGCACTGTGAGTGTAGTGGGTCGTGGAGTGGTGAGGGTCTGTTCTGTCTGTGAGACTGAGCACTGTGAGTGTAGGGGATCGTGGAGTGGTGAGGGTCTGTTCTGACTGTGAGACTGAGCACTGTTAGTGTAGTGGGTCGTGGAGTGGTGATGGTCTGCTCTGACTGTGAGACAGAGCACTGTTAGTGTAGGGGGTCGTGGAGTGGTGAGGGTCTGTTCTGACTGTGAGACTGAGCACTGTGAGTGTAGTGGGTTGTGGAGTGGTGAGGGTCTGCTCTGACTGTGAGACAGAGCACTGTTAGTGTAGTGGGTTGTGGAGTGGTGAGGGTGTGCTCTGACTGTGAGACTGAGCACTGTGAGTGTAGGGGGTCGTGGAGTGGTGAGGGTGTGCTCTGACTGTGAGACAGAGCACTGTTAGTGTAGTGGGTCGTGGAGTGGTGAGGGTCTGTTCTGAATGTGAGACAGAGCACTGTTAGTGTAGTGGGTCGTGGAGTGGTGATGGTCTGCTCTGATTGGGAGATTGAGCACTGTGAGTGTAGTGGGTTGTGGAGTGGTGAGGGTCTGTTCTGACTGTGAGACTGAGCACTGTGAGTGTAGTGGGTCGTGAAGTGGTGAGGGTCTGTTCTGAATGTGAGACAGAGCACTGTTAGTGTAGTGGGTCGTGGAGTGGTGATGGTCTGCTCTGATTGGGAGATTGAGCACTGTGAGTGTAGTGGGTTGTGGAGTGGTGAGGGTCTGTTCTGACTGTGAGACTGAGCACTGTGAGTGTAGTGGGTCGTGAAGTGGTGAGGGTCTGTTCTGAATGTGAGACAGAGCACTGTTAGTGTAGTGGGTCGTGGAGCGGTGAGGGTCTGCTCTGACTGTGAGACTGAGCACTGTGAGTGTAGTGGGTTGTGGAGTGGTGAGGGTCTGCTCTGACTGTGAGACTGAGCACTGTGAGTGTAGTGGGTTGTGGAGTGGTGATGGTCTGCTCTGAGTGTGAGAAAGCACTGTGAGTGTAGTGGGTCGTGGAGTGGTGATGGTCTGCTCTGACTGTGAGACTAAACACTGTGAGTGTAGTGGGTCATGGAGTGGTGAGGGTCTGCTCTGAGTGTGAGAAAGCACTGTGAGTGTAGTGGGTCGTGGAGTGGTGAGGGTCTGTTCTGTCTGTGAGACTGAGCACTGTGAGTGTAGGGGATCGTGGAGTGGTGAGGGTCTACTCTGACTGTGAGACAGAACACTGTTAGTGTAGTGGGTCGTGGAGTGGTGAGCATGGGGCGGGACTCACGGCAGCCGCCGCTGCTCGCCGAGGACAGTAACTGAAGATCAGTTGTTCACCTGATGTGTGTTCACCTCAGAGTCACCAAAAGTCTCCAGTAACAACAGAAAAAAGTCGCTAGAGAGTTTGAAAAGTCGCTAAATATAAAGTTGACAACACTGCTTGGGAGAGCCAGCTTTCGTCTGGCGTCTTTTGTTCTTTTCCCGCCGAAACACAAACAGGTGTGTTTAATAATAGGCATTTTGTCTTGCACCCGTTTTCGGACTTTCTCAACCCCAGCTCTAGCGCAGCGGTCTGGGTTCGAAGCTCGAATCCGAGTTTCCCATTTTCAGTTAGACTTCGTCTCCTCTCAGTCTTAGCTCTAGGTCCTGTTAACTACCATTGTGTGGTAGCTCACCTAGTTAGGAGGCTGGTGTGTTATCAACACGATCAGAGTTCGATTCTTTCTAGTCGTTACTCAAATCCACTGAAGTTATCATGTTAACCAGTAAACCTCAGAACTTCCTGTCTTCTAATATCCAACCTGAACAGTCGATAGTGAGTCACTGTCGCAGTCTGTTAGTCCTCATACGAGCAGATAAAGACTCAAAACAAGAAATAACATTCACAGTACTGACACTGCTGGTGAGTAAATGGGTGAATTTTGATGCTTAACTGATTCTTCTGACTGGTAAGCAAATTTGGGGGAGGAGTGAGGGAGAGAATGTGGGAAAAGGAAATACTGTAAGAAGTAGTATCATCTTGCATATTACTCCTTTAAATGAATGTATATTGACACATTAACAGTGGTAACTTATTGTAGCCAGAATGACCCAAAATTAGGCCAGTGATGAGTTTTCAGTGTTACTCATTGTCAGGGAAATAATGGCACATGCAAAAAACCTGTAGTTGACTGGAATTTAAATATGCATAGTTACATTGCTCTGTAAAATGGACTATTACTGTTTTTAAATAGTAACTATGTTTTAATTGCCTCTAAATGTCTGTCTGAAATGATACTACTGGATCTATGGTGGAAATGGATAAAAGTGTTTTACATGCAGCCAACAGATGGTGCTGGTGTACTTTCTCTCTACATTTTCAAGCCATTAAGCTATTTAGCTCCCCTTTAATGAAACACTGTCTCCTTATTTGGTCTTAATAAAATGGTGCACTAGGTTCTTAGCTGGAAAACAGTTTGTACTTTACCCCTATTTCTACACATGCAATCCTGTTACAACAGTACAAAAAGAAAAAAATATCAAATGTTGAAACTGAATTGTGTTTTGAGATGTGTTCTAAATAAAACTTGTGCCCGGTTTGAATTTGATGCCACGGTTAAAAAAAGGTGGGACAGAGGCAACTAAAGAACACTTAGTGGAACTAATTGGGTAAACAGATCAGTAACATGACCAGGTATTAAAAAAAAAAACGTCCCAGAGAGGCTGAGTCTTTCAGGACTAAAGATGGGGTGGGGTTTACTGCTCTGTGCAAGCAAATAGAGCAGTAATTTAAGTGAGCATTCCTCTACCTAAAATAACAAAGATCTTGTGGGTTTCAACATCTACAGTACATAGTATTTTTAAAAGAAGTGATAAACAAAGTGAACACGAACTTGTCCTCACTTTTTTAAAACGTATTGCCGGCATCAAATGGGCATATATTTTTGACTTTACCTATTTTTTTTCAGTTTCAACATTTGATAAGTTGTCTTTGTACTATTTCCACCTTAATGTAGGTTTTAAGTGATTTGCATTATTGCATTCTGTTTTTATTTACGTTTTGCTAAGCCCAATTTACATGCCTTTCCTGAAAACGGGATTGTAATAAATGCATATGTATCCTCTCTTCTTTTCCATAGCAAAATGTTTTCTCTTATACATATCTCTTTGTGCCTCTGTGCCAAAATCTGGATGGTGACTAGATTGCAGTGTGTGTGTTTGTTTTTTGAGTTGTGGCCCAGTCACTGAACTGTGACTAGTTATTTCCACAGAGTTTCACATCAGGTCACAACATTCCATATTTTTGTAATTATCATTCTTTAATGTCACATTATTTCACTGTATACAAAATGTCTTGTGTTTAAAACATATTTATCAAATAATTTGTCATGAAACAGAGAAAATATCATAAAATATTCTGTAGTTATTCATTATTGTTGTACAAAAATATCTCCAAGACAGCGTGATTCAGAAACATTTAAACAAAAACCTGCAGCACCAGCATATCAGCAAATAAAAAAGGCTCCTCCTTATAACGTAAACTATTAGCCAATTATACGTCCAAGTTGCGGAGTTGGCAGTGTTTAACCCTTTATATCACAGATGTGGTCTGTAAAAAGTAAAAACACAGTAATGATAAGGCGAAGGCGGGAGAGGTGAGATGCAGGGCCTGCTGTGGTTTCTTTGACACTGCAGGAAGTGGGAGAGGCTGATTGGAGTTGTTTGCACGGGGTTGGGTCATTCACTTGCCTAGAGTAACAGGCAGGTACATTTAACACTTTTGTCTTTCTGAAGCAGCCCACACTGAGTGCTGGCTAGGGAATTAACCAGCGTCCAAAAGTTCTCAAAGGTGACTCCCTGCCCGTCTTCCACACCCATCTCCTTCAGCAGCTTACCCAAGCCCTCCTGATCACCAGCGGTCTGCAAAGAAAGCACATAAAACTTTACTCCTGTCATATTCATAAAATGATTAACAGGGCCACATGCACCCTATAAACGGCAGACACCACTGTATATGAAAGCACACACTCTCTAAAATCATTCTTTGGATAAATAGAGGTGATTGAGTTCACCGATAAAGACCATAATTCTAGGTTTACAGTATATTCTTTTAGATTCAGTGTTTCACAAACATATGAAGGAAGGAGGGTCAGTTTACCTTAACCATGGTTGGCAGTTCTGTGGAGACCATGCCCTGGAACTCCTCCACTGTCAAAGTTGGACCCTCATTAGGAGAGGCTGCATGGAACTGGGTCACCAGGGTATTGATGGCCAATTCTAGATCTGTGTACTACAGAAATGGAGTTTCTTGTTGTAGCATGCTGCACTTCGTCCTATATCATACATTTACTATAATTTCTTAACACGGGCACAGTGTATGGAAAAGAATTTATTGAATTCTGTGTCAGTTTGAATTTTAATTCAAATAATCACAGGAGGATGGTCCAATTTTAAGACATGACTGAATCATGAAGGCACAAGTCATGTAAATGGCAGGGAGCCAAAGGTATGCAGTGCATTAAAGATAACTACAAAATGATTTCAAATACCTTTGGTACAACACATCAAAACAAGTTAACACTTGTTTGTAAAGAAGTTAGTACATTAAGAAATAGCAGGACTTCTATCAGGGATAGAACAATAAAGTAACCACATATGTAGACCACAGTGCACAATAGGACAAAGCAATTATAAAATACTATACAGTATGCTTTTCTGAACATTGCCAGTGCTTGTAGAACACTGACTGACCACGTTTCATTAAGAGAAACATGGATTTAACTGGATTTACTGCAACACAGTGTGCAGAAATATTGAATAAAAACCCTTGTATGTATAGTTTTGTATAGTAAAATGATTTAATAAAATGTA
Source organism: Megaleporinus macrocephalus (assembly GCA_021613375.1). Taxonomy (NCBI): domain Eukaryota; kingdom Metazoa; phylum Chordata; class Actinopteri; order Characiformes; family Anostomidae; genus Megaleporinus; species Megaleporinus macrocephalus. The sequence goes on from CM038705.1 coordinate 36,309,778, forward strand.
GCATATGCGGTTCTTTTTCTTTAACTGATAAGATGTCTAAACAAATAAAAGTCTTGATAAACTGATAAACTGTGTGTCATGACCATTTCTATGGTATTATATGGTGATATTATATTTGATGCCATATCAACCAGCTCTGGTGCAAAATGCCTCAATTTCTAAAGTTTGTCATTTGAAAAGCCCCACAATAGTATTTAAAAGCCGGAACTAAACCAACTCAAACTCTCTGAGCTTTGATTAAATTGATACTAGCCGGGGCAGCACTGTTGAGAGCACAGACGAAACGCAAATCCATAGGTAATCCTGGCGGGTCACGAATTCTCACACCTGAATTCCCAGCTCTCCTGTAGAACAGGACTTTTTTCCAAGTAATCGTGATAATCATGTCATGAGTACACCCCTATTAGGGTACAAGCCCCTCTTTGTTATAGCCAGGTGACCAAACCTAGACAATAGAGCGGCTCAGGAAGTAGTTATACTGGAGTGGGCCTGGCCGCGTTCAGCACTACTATTTGCTTTTTGGGCGTTGTCCAGCAGAAAGGACAACAATCCTCACTACGCTGTGGACACTGGGGTGGAATATCTGCCCTTGGGTGGAACCTAGTATACGATAAAATTAATCACAGAAAGACCCTGTATGATTCCTGGGCTTGTAAAGATAGTTATCTCCAGTTTTAATACAAATAATGCAGAGAGGACATAAATATATATATATATTGCAAAGCTCGCTTATCTTAACCTGATGCTTAGGAGGTTAACATAAGCGAATGAAACTACTAAGCGTTTACTGTATACATGACAGATTTAGTATTTTTAGGAACTTTTTAATTAGCATACGAACGAATCAAAACTCCATCTAAATGATACTCATTCCTTACACTAAAACAGAGAAGAATCCTCTACAAATCCCGTTTTCTTTTTTTAATACAAAGCTACTTAAATTCATTTGGACTCTCGTCTACAGGTGTATCACGCCAAAGTAACGCAGAGACGCTTACCTGTGGGGCCATTTGGTCGCGTGTAGCCTCCGGATCAGGATTAAACTCCGTGGATAAAGTTAGTGCTCGTGTTTTATCACCGCCCAGCGCTTGGAGGACTTTGGTATCCACCTACCTACCACGTCAGGCCCGCAGCGCTTCTCCTCATACGATGACAGGCGTGATAAAAAATGCCAGGTCTTGTCTGCGGTCCACAGGATTTGACTGTGATGCATATATGCTGCATGTAGAACCGTGTGTGGCATTTTGGCCACGTTTAGTTTAGCACGAGTTCCGATAGAAGTTCAGTCTAGAGATTGTACACGGTTTTAATAGAGCAGGACGAAACGGAAGTGCTTCTCACAATCAATAGAGCAGAAAAAGCAGAGATACTCAGCAGCTCCAAACCTGCCTGACCACATTCTAGTGGTCACATCTGATACAACGGTGTTGTCATGTAGACTCATCTGATAAGAGCTTCATGGAGTAAATGGGCAGTGAAAACACATTCAACCACTAGCACTTGTATATACGTTTAATTGGTTTACAGCAAACAATAATGGTGGCTGGTGTTACTTCTGAAGCCTCTACGTTGGTCATGGTTCTTAGTCCTAGAAGGACCAGGAGATGGGTAGAGTGGAGACAATGCGTGTCACGTAGGTGCCTTTGAAGTCTGGTCTTTACTAGTCCTGTCAATAAAGCAAGCATGCCAATCAACTGATTTACAGAACAAAACATGACCAGGTACAAGTATTACTGTATTATGATGGGGTAGCCTGTGTCTATGCTGAGAGACTACTAAATCAGTGCTGCCTGAAGCCATAATCACTTCTACATGAATCCTGCTGTGTTCCTCTGTGCTTCTCTCTTCTTCTGTCAGTCTCCCTGTAGCCACAGACAAACGCCTCCACATCAACTTCCTCTTGTCACTGCTCAGACTGATTTGTGGTGCTGTGATAGCCGCCGCCCACAGATTCACCTGCTCATCATCGCTGGAGTCTCTGAGCACAAACATATGTTTTTTCAAATACGAGGTATTCTGCACATTCATTTTATTCATTCTTAACATGAATTTAACATTAATTCCATTTTAATGGAATCCTCTACAGTTCTGTTCAGTACAGAACATTTACTTAATATTACAGATTCCTACAAATTGCAATCTATTAAATATTAGCATTGTATTAAAATCATATTCTAGAAGTGCCTGGTTTTATATTATTGACAACAGCGATTCCAAACTTTTCAACAGTGTTTTCCAACTATGATGTGTTTCTGATCATTTCTGATTTTTCCTTCTTCTGGTATCATGAATCAAATGTAAACGTGTAAACCTCAGGGTGTCGTTTCATAAAGGCAATAACAGTGAACTCACAGCTCTTGCTCCGAGTCCTCCTGGAATGTGAGGGGCCTCATGCAGACAGCACAGATCCTCCCCATTACTTTAAAGCACTGCATGCAGAAACAGCCTGAAGAAACAGGGTTACATACACACTGTGCCCAGTGTGGATATAGTTCATATAAAGTTACTATGCAAAAATCTTAGTCAGCTAGGAAACTGTTATTAGAACTGTTTATCTCAACAATATATCACTGCTGTCCAAAGTAAACCATGTATCGCCATTTTTGTCTATTTTTATATTTCTGCGTATTTGTACTCGGCAGGTGTCAATTATATTGTGTGAACATTTCATGATGGACCAATAGACCAAAATGCATTGGAATAAAACTCCTTTTACATTAACTTGCACTGAAAGTAAGGTTTTTGCTCTCTCATGTAAAGTTACTATTTTGGAAATATCTGTTTCCTTTAGACAGCAGTGATATGCATGTAGCCTATGAATACATGATAGAACAAAAACAATTGAACATAAATACAGTAAAACTGCAACTTGAAATTCAAGCTCAGTAAAAACATCAGTCTGTTTGTTTACAGTTTAGCTTTACTGACAAACAATATTTTTCTTCCATACAGTACACACATGTGGACTAAATATCTCCATCTAACATCTGCTGCTGATATCTCCAGTCCTCTTTCTGGAAAACAACTTACTTCCTGATCCAACCTAAATTCGTTTGCATGCTACAGTGTGTACAGCTGTGCTAGAAATACCGAATCCAAGCCATTGTGATCTAAAAGGTGGTTAATACAATAAATATTAAAATAACTTGAGTGTGGAACCTGTGCAGTTTGGGGTAGAGCAGGTGTAGACATCAGGGCAGTCTTTGCTCTTCATCACCGTCCCACAGGCCAGGCAGGACTTACCACACACACCCAGGAACCTGGCTACGGTGGCTCCACCAGGCAGGCTGTGCACAAACACACACACACACATTTGGCTATGGTGGCTCTACTGCACCACTATCAGGCCTGGCCAAGCACCCTAAACTCCATCTTAGCCGTGTGGTTGTGCCTATAGTTACTTTAAAAAAATTATATTCCATTAGCCTAATTTTATTTATAATAACCACCGATGCTGATACTGATGCCAATACCTAAACCTTTAAAAAAGTGTATAAATTTGGACTACATCCACTTGGACTAACATCAAAGCAAAAATAATATGATTTACATCTGTAAATTACAAATGTAGCAAAACAGTTTAAAACATGAACCAAACACAAAAATCTTGCCAATGCTGATATATTTTAAAAATGATTATCTGTCATTAACAATATTATTCCAATACTGTTGTGCATCCCTATAATCTCTCTAATCCAAATCCAAAAGCTGTATACTGATGATTACCATGGTCAGTTACCTGTCTGCCTGGTAAAATAACAAAATCAACAGCAGCTTTTAGCACCTACCCAGTAGATGTATTCAATGTTTTTTCTATTTTGTTCTCCAGTTACAGGGAAAGTACTGTCTGTGGTAACTGAATGCTACAGATGGAGCAGATACAGATTAGGTTGAACAATGATGGAGTATTATGTTTTTTTTTGCTCTGGGTATACTGACACCCATGTTTACTTGTAGGTACTATAGTCAGGCATAAGTTATTAACTAGTATCACTGCTGTTCTTAACTCTTTTTTAAACTGCTGTAACACTCTAGCACAACCACCCATAACCATTCCTTAAGTAGGTCCTTCATAACAGTATTTACTCCAGGGCTGGTTAATAATTAGATAATCCCCCCCTGCAAGCAATGCAGGGTGTGACTCACCGCTGTGTTAGTGTTTGCAGTACGCTACCATGTCCCTGGTCCTCTATGCCCCTGGCCACCGCCCTTAGCAGAGCTTTCCCCAGAGATCCACGCTGGGAGAGGATATGTCCACGGAGCCACAGGATCCTCTCCTGCAACAACAATGCAATCACATGTCTTGTGAAATATGTCTCTTCTTATACATGCATGCATAATTACAGTTACACAACGTTGGTTTGGCTCTGTATTCCAGCAGACTGGATTTGAACTGTGGTATGACTGCACAGTATAATAGTATATCAGAACATTGTAGAAGTTTGCACTACGCAAATAAACTTCTGACCAATCACACTGTGTGTATATGAGCCACCAAATCCAACAAATGGTTTAAAATTAACCCTGCAAGCCAACCCAGCACCCTCTAATTAACCTCTTGGACTCTTATTGTCTTATAGTCTAATTTTATTCCTGTAAAATATGTTAATAATTACTTTTTGCAGTCTGAGACAGTAAAATAGACAATCAAACACAAAGGTCATTATTTAGCAAGTCTGTGAGTAAGTCTTTGGAATTCTTCACTAAGGTGCAGCACTAGTCTGCCTCAGGATGGTGGTGTAGCAAATTGGTTCATCCAGTTTGGAAGGGCACTTTATTAAACACAAAAAGCACATTTTTTAAAATAAAGAACTTTTCAACCAAACTGCTGCTATTGAACAATGAGGTACAGCACACAGAGTGAACACTGTAGGAATTATAGACCCTTTTGAACATAAAGCATATTTCTGTGTATCAGACAAGCTGCCACCTTAATATAAAATACTTTAAGATTTGTCTTCTGTTCCATTTATATCACTGATAAAGTAGCAAGTGACTCACTTTCAGTGGCATCTATACATAAGCATACCACCACAGTCCTTAGGATCATGAGCAGTTTAGATTTTTCTCCACATGTTCATCATTCCATCATGCTGGTACAGGTTAATCTTCACCTCACCTGTCCATCGCACCTTATCTTTTTTTGTTCTCATTTTAATGGCCATTCAGATTTTTTTTAAGCCTAGAAATGTTGTCGATCTGTCATCTACTGAATGATGACTAGCTGTCATCATTCAGTCATCTACTACTTTGATCTGTAGTCTTGTTGCTCCATTCTTTTTGCACACTACTGCAATGACACAGAAACAGCTGAGCAGCTATTTGTTGTATGAGAAAACTATGTATAAAATTCTTTTTCTATTGTATAAAATGTTCTTAAATGTTTCACACAAGCCAACATTCCTTACATTCTTTAACCTTATAGTCATTGTTTTTAGTGCTGCACTGCACTACGTAGAAGTATAGAGAGGAATCTCCTCTATGTGTAGCATTCTTTGAATAGTTACAATTCCATTTGTCTTCCAACTCCCTTCGGTGAGGACTGGCAGATGCATGCAGAAAATTCCTGTTTTATCCATTAGAAAATTCTGACTGACCACAATTGGGCCTATAGGGCTTGTAGCCGTGTAATCTTTTATAATAATTGTGTATATATTATTTTGTGGTTGGTCAGCTGTTTCATAATACATCTTGTGAAAACAATACAATTTCAGAATAGGTCAAACAGCATCTTTACACCCACCAGCCACTTTATTAAGTATACCTTTATTTCTACACAGCTGAGTAGTTCTAGAATTATTGACTGTAGTCCTTTGTTCACCCCCTTTCACCCTGTTCCTCAATGGTCAGGACCACCACAGAGCAGGTATTATTTTGGAGGTGGATCATTCCCAGCATTGCAGTGACATTGACCTGGTGGTATGTTGTGCTCATATGAGTGGATCAGACACAGCAGTGCTATTGGTGATTATTCTCAGTCCACTGCTGGACTGAGAATAATCCACCAACCAAAACTTCCAACAGCGTCCTGTAGCCAGCGTCCTGTGGTCACTGATGACCAACACAAAGTATGCAGCGACAGATGAGCTCTGACTTTGCATCTGCAAGGTGGACCAGCAAGGTAGGAGTGTCTAATAGAGTGCAGCAGCACTGCTGTGTCTGATCCACCTATACCAGCACAACACAAACTAACACACCCCCATCACATTAGTGTCACTGCAGTGCTCCGAATTATTAAACATCCATGCACAATGCCAAACGTCGGCTAGAGGGGTCTACAGCCCCCAAGTATTAAGCTTGCAGTGTTCAAACATCCAGTTTATAGTTTTGTCTGAAAAGTAGAGGTTGTTCTTGCAGCAAATGGAGGTCACTGATCTCAGAAGAACCTTTGGATGAGCAGGTGTCTACAAACTTTTGGACATAGTTTTGATCTACGATCAACTGCGTTTGTATTTTAAAATACATAACAAATACAGTAAAGGTGGTTTATAATTTTAAGGAAAGCACTGCAGTCTATACTGGTTTGACTAAAGAAGTCTAATGTTCTTTATTTTAGTTTTCCTATATGTTCCAGCATGCACAGTGTGCTGTTTGGAAATGCCAGACTGTATCATTTCACTGTTTATGTTAAAAAATAGATATGATCTCTTTAAAGAATTCAGCAGAAAATGAATTTTGAATGAAGTCTAGAGAAATGTTTGGGTGGGTAATGTGAACGAGGGTTTACTGAGAAAACCAAATCATACAATAATGCAATACATAGATTAATATGTGTCACTGGCAGCTGTCTTACTTTTTCTCGCTGAGGGAAGTAATGTGCACACACATATCTCTGGAGTCGTTTAGCATAACTCCCTGCAAGCACCAGGAAGAAGGTAAGACCATAAAGAAAGCCTGTGAATGAGCATGAGAATGAGAAAGTCTCCCAGAATACAACTTCAAAACACATTCTAGAAAGCAAATTGTTAACCATATGTACCATAAAACTCAAACTTGATGTGTAATTGCACTATATAAAATACAATTGGCAAAAAAAGACTTAGAAGAATAGCACTAGTGTTCTTGTTGACAAAAGGGCTTTTTTATTCCATAACTGATTTTCCACTGCTTAAAACACACAAACCTGCTTAATCCTGTGCAAATTTTCTGCCCCGAAACTCTGTGTATTTAATGAATCATACCTTAACAAGTATAATCCACAACTAAATAATTGCTTTTGTAATGCCAGTGTGGCTTTACTGCCTGATCCAATACATGATGTATTACCCTGCTAGCAGATTAAAACACTCTTGTGGCTGTTCATTTGTTTCTGCCTTTTTCTACCACTGCTATGAATAACACTAAAATGGCTATGCCAGTTCTGACCACTAGATGTCCTCAGATTCTTTTTTTTTTTCTATTCACACAACAGTACTTAGCAGCTCTAATAATTTGTATTCATCAGTACCTATGAAGAGGTAGCTTATGTAGTCGGGCTCTAGAGGATCCATCACACACTTCTTGCTCAGGATTGTGATGTTTCCTCTCTGCAGAATGTCAAAAGAGGCCATAATGTCCTTGAAGATGTCAGAAGCATAGCCAGATCCATTCACATTGATGTCAACAACCACAGGAGCTGGAGAAACACACACCACAGTTCTACAGTAATCTTAAACTGCTTTATTTATTGGGGTTTTGTAATGATTGAAAGAATGATTCAGTCAGCCACTGTGGTCTTAACTTAAATCATACCATCGCTATCTTTCTCTGTTTCTTGTAGTCATTTGTCAGACGTCATAGCACTGTATAGATAAGTATGTTCTGATATACACATATATACGTTTTGTAACCTCGCATAATCCCAGGCCTGCATATAAAACAGTGTTTATGTTCCTAAAGGAGCACAGTGACAACCGGCAAGCCTCTCACCTCTGGCCACTACTTCTCCCTGAGCCTGATGATGCAGCATGTCAAACACCCAGAACACCATGAGGTCCAGAGCCATCACCACACAGCCCGTTGCCATGTGCTTTAGCAGGGTCACAAGGCTAGACGCAACAGCCCGCCTCTCACGAACTGTCAACCTTACAGAGCCTTACAGAGGTGTGATAAAAGAAACACGTGTGATTTAGAGTAGCCTGTATTTATATACTTGAAATTACCAAAAATATTAGTTATAGTTACTTGACTATTATAAGGAATTACCAATTCCAATTCTAACATTTCACAGCCAACACAGTTTAATTCATACTGATGCATCACAATCCCTCAATGCTTTCTTACATGACTAACACACTCATTCTCACAGGGCGTGATGTAGATGAGGGCTTCTTTCTCACTAAGTGGCAGTACTGCTGGTCTTCCATGTCTAGAGAACTTGCGATCCATCTCTACAAACGGCTCTGTTATGTAGAAGTTGTCGAAATCATCCACGTGAAGGTAGCGCTTTTTATACAAGACTGCTCTGCACAGTGCAGACACAAAGCATCAGTCAGCATCATTAGCACTAAGGTTGATTGAAGTTTATGTCTCTGGTCATATTAAGCATGATTCGTCTATTTTTTTATTTGATTTTTGATTAGGTCTTTATTCACCGTATAATAACCATTAAAGCCATATTTTACTTCCGCCTCCCACCACCCTCAGCTATCATCAAGCAAAAATGCTCAACTAGCTCAGACATCCTCTCCAATACTGTGTACCCTAAATCTAAGCTTAAAAGTCTTCCCCAAACCTAACCCTAACCCTATTTTCCACCCAAAACCTAAACATTACTCAAATTTAAACATAGCCCCAACCTCTATTTCTCCCTAAAATCTAAACCTAATCTAATCTTAACCTTAACAACCCCAAATAAAAAACCCTATCCTGAACTTCTTCCACAAACCTAAACCTAACTCTAACCTTAACTTTCACCTCAAACTTAAACCATACCCCAACCTTAATTTCTACCCAAAACCTAAACCTAGCCCTAATCCTAGCCCTAATTTAAACCTGATCCAAGTTTAAACATAATCTTAACCTTCACTCCCCTCTCAAACCCCAAAACTAAACCTTACCATAACTTCCTCCCCAAAGATTAATCCTAACCCTAATTTCCACCCAAAATCTAAACATAACAATGATATAAGACTGTTGATAACCACTGTTTGTTAACAATGAAAGCATCGTTAAATAATCTATAGGGTAATCCCAAAAGTGTGATCTAAATAACAGATGTTTTTACTGTTCAGGTGGCTGCTTCTTACAAAAGATATGTATCATGTGTTGTGTTTTAAATATGATAATATTATATTTTACTCATACTGTCCATCCATACCTAGTAATTCAATTTCTTCATATTTGCTTACACTGTAGACTAAAAGTGTTTTTCACTGGACTCACTGTAGGTACATGAACAGCAGCAGGAACAGACCCACATAGGCCAGCACAGCCATTAGCTCCAGGAAGTGCTCCTGCTCCTGTGACACCTCTTCCATGATCTCCTGAGCCATTTCCTGCATGGACTGACTCCTGTTCAAGTTCATGTCGAAGTGCACAGAAGCTGACATATTGAACTCAAATTCCTTCTTCATCCGATCGAACGCTGCGATAGTTGCTAGAGAGAAAACAACAAACACATGACTAGAACAGGCAGCCCAGCTATGAAATGAGGATGCTGATGGGCCATAAAAAACAAGACAACTGAAGAACAGATTTTAGAGCCTCCGCACTTACGGAAAGCCAGTCGAGCCTTTAAATGTTCAGCGATGTATGAAGGTAGAATACAGAAGAGCTCACCGACTGTTGGGGAGAAAATATTAGATGTCAAATACAGTCACGGATAAAAACACTGCTATACAAGTTCATTACACTGCTTTCAAAACTTCAGTACTGCAATGAAAAAGGAAGAGTTTCGTTAAATGTGGCTTTACTTTGTCAGATATTAAGGTCTTTAATGGGCTCAGTGAAGATTAAACATTTAACCTCAATCAGAACATTCTGACCTGTAGTGCTCTCAACAGCAGACTGCTACATTGCGGTGGCATTGTAAATGTTTGTCCTGAGCTGTGTGTGCAGTCTGAGGTCATGTTTAGATTTAGAGGCAGCAGCGCAGTTCAGGCTGCCCCAGCACAACGGCGGATATAAAACAATAATTCATTTGAAAAGAAAACATGCAGGGAAAGAGGGAAATGGGTGAGTCATGGTCAAGCAGCAGAGGAATGTGACGGGATGAGAAAAGTCATAGTGCAGCCTGAATGTTCAGAAAACACTTGAGCCATTTCAGCCATAAAACACTAATTCCTGAAAAGCATAACATTAAACCACTGACAGTGAAAAAGCAATGGGAGCAGAAGAAGTAATAAGCAGTGACAAGAAGTTTTACATAGTAATATTAAACTGAAACCTAACTACATTTAGTACTTACACTCACAGACCACTTTATCAGGTCCTCCTACCACATACACCTGCCGGCCACCTCAATAGGTACACCTACTTGTATCTACACTCATTGTTTGTTTATTAGCTCCATTTGCCACATAGGAGCACTTTGTAGTTCTACCATTACAGACTGTAGTCCATCTGATTCTCTGCATACTTTGTTGTTGTTTAATGATCAGGACCCCCACTGGACCATGTGTGAATGTGTGGATCAGACACTGCAGTGCTGCTGGAGTTTGCAAACACTGGGTCCACTCACCGTTCCACTCTATTAGACACTCCTACCTTGTTGGTCCACCTTGTAGATCAGTCAGAGACCGTAGCTCATCGGTTGCTCTACAGTTTGTGATGGTCATCCTCTAATCCTTCATCAGTGGTCACAGGATGCTGCCCACAGGATGTTGCTAGCTGGATAGTTCTGGTTGGTGGACTATTCACAATCTAGCAGATCTACTTACCACATAGTCAGTGTTACCGCAGTGCTGAATAACCCACCACCCAAATTATATCTGCTCTTTGGTGGTCCTATGTGGGTCCTGACCACAAAAGAACAAGATGAAATGGGATTAAAAACGTATGGCGAGTCTCCAGTCTCTAATTGCAGAATGACACAATGCTCCTATACAGTAAGTAGAGCTGCTAAAATGAAAAATTAGTTTAGGTACATGAAGGCGCACCAAGTAAAATAGCCAGTGAATGTACACAATGTATACAACTGCAATGTGTAGAACATCTGCACAAATTATCAGCTCCCCTCTACACAATCCATCAATGGAACATCATATCAACATCATTTCTAAAAATTTATTTGCGTGGTGGATCATGCTCAGCACATCAGTGACAGCAAACCTGGCACTCTTTTTAACAAAGCGTTCTATAAGGAACGCCATAAAATAACAACTTTGGTGAGTATGAGGAACCTTTTACAGCTTTAAAGAAATTTAACATAATGTACAGATGCTATATTAATTTAAGTTCTTCCTAGACCCTTTACTTTTACATCAAATGATTATTTTATGGCATCACATTACAGGTTGCTATCACTCCTATACTGTGAAAAACCCAAAGATATTCAGCTAACACTGGTTCTACAGTCAGAAACTGAAAATTGATGGGGATAGAGCATGACTAATGCTAACCATACATGACAGGATGAACTATTATCTCTGACTGTACACCCACAAGCTGTACCAACAAGATAGATGTTTCTAAGAGAGCAGATAGCAAGCGTACACAGAGTTATACAGAGCACCTATATGGTAGGTGCACTGGATAGGATGACCACTAAGTATAGATACAAAGTAAGTGTACCTAATGAACTGGCAATGTAGTGCATAATAAACTGTTATGAAGATATGATAAGACATTCTTCTAAAACTATACAAACTGACAGTAATCAGACCAAGACAAACATGACAAAACCATATTGGGTTAAAAGCAGGCAAACTCTATTACTGTAAGGAGCTGGCAGGATGCGGCCAGAGGTTTCCTGTGAAGTTGCAAATTACAAGACAGCAAAGGTTATAATAACAAAGCTGTGGAGAGGGCTGACCGCGTGTGAGGCCACAGAGAGGCCTGAAGCCATCCACGATGTGGCAGAGAAAGGAGAAGATGGAGAGCAACTCCATACAGTCAGCACGACCCTCATCAAACACTGTGTTACACTTCTTATACGGCGTGCCCATCTTATCATTACATATGTCACCGATGCTCGCCAGGAAATGCAGCACATTTCTCAGAGTACGAGCTGAAAAAAGGTCAGAGAAAGAGAGAGACCGTCAGCGAGGTAGTCAGACAACAGCTTTGTATTCATTTTAATTGTACACATTTCCATTTAGTCAAATCAGGCAAAATCAGCATCTTAACCTTCAATTCAACTGACTTATCCAAGCTCCGCCCACACATGTGCTGCTTTATAGCAACTGTTGCTAGGTTATACAAAACACTGGATAAACCATAGAGAAACTGTGGCACTCTGTTTTAGTCTAATATATATAAAATACATATTATTTGTATTTAGTCAATACAAAATAAAAAGTGGAATTTACCTTTAAAGAATATATTTGAGGGCAGCAATAACTCAATTAGTTGGCGTCATATTTTCTGTTTGTGTCAAACACCTGCTTAAGAATAGTTTCTCTAAGTTATCTGCTTTGTATGTGTTCCTGTGAGACAGTAAGGCTCACTCACAGACATGGCGCACAGACTCTGTGAGTGCAGTGATCAGGTTCTTCACTCTGCCGGACAGTGAGTAGGCATTCCTGCTAATCTCCTTTATTTTACTCAGCACAGCTACACAGCCAGGAAGAAACACACTGTCAGTCAATTATCAATTGTGCAACACTGACCATATATATACATATAACATAAAGCTGTAAAGTCATATGATTTAATTTGATTATTGATTGATTCCTTAAAAAATTATTCCATCCACCAAATATTTAACGCAGTGGCATTTTACTGTAGCAATATTTAGTATTATTATTACACTGATGTGACTGGTGGAGCTACAGTAACATAATAAAGACCAAATAACTTAAAAAAAAAGTCAAACCTTAATAAATGTTATCATTATTGGTAATAAATGACTTCAGAGCAATGCAACAGTTAGGTCAGTTGTGTATGATATAAGAACACAAACAGAACTCTTTGTGCTCTAAAGATAACATATGCTTGCTGTTGGTATATTGTCTGTTGTAAATATGCTGAAGTGGGCAGTGTGTATGGACAGCTGCTGTTCAGATCTTACGCAGTAGAGGAGTAGTAGCGCGCTGCATGAGCAGCTGGGTTTGGTTCATGGCTAATTCTGCTCCACACACCACACTGTCTGCTGCTCGCTCAAAGTTCTGCACTGTGTTGCTTAAGGGGCCTTGGACCACCAGGGTGAGGGTGAGAAAGAGCAGGAACCTTTTGCCCTCCTCTTCGAAACAGAGGGGAAAACAATAATATGTCAGTGGGTTTTTATATGAGGAGAGAGAGAGTGCTGAAATATGATCTGTAAGTGTGACGTAATATACATGAAAGTGAAATTAAAAATCCAGCATTTCTGAAAAGGGGATTTTAACAGAGACCTAATAAGTAGGCCAGTTATATAAGCATTTGTGGGTCACGGAAATATATCTATATTGCTTTTTGTCCATTATGTTTTATGATTTAACAAAAGCTTGGAATATAGTGGGCAGATTACTGTATCCTAAAGAAGAGCCCAAGTGACCTTCATGGTGCAATGGTCAGCAGTTGTTTTTAGATGTATTATTTCTTTTTAGTTATCATTAAGACTGGTAGTGTTTAAGTGGGGCGACCACCATAAATGTGTATTATTATTACAACAAATTTGATTTATTTGAAAAAAATGTTTTCAAAGCTTTATTACAAACATCCAAGTCCAAGTAGAAAGACTAGTTTACTCGTTTTCACATTACTGACATTTTCTGGGTGGTCAAATTAAAAAGCCTATTTAGAAATTCATTTACAACATCTTACATTCTATAAAATAAATATCAGTACATTAAACAGATTCTTGAAGACACAATATATATAAATATAATTTATGATTTTAAAAATCACTGGTCCATATATGTACTTGTAGCATATTTATGAGAAATTAACGTTTATAGTATAAACTGTAGGCAGAAGTTTATAATTATTTATGATGAAATATAGTTACATTTTATTCAAATTTAGGTTCTTAATATCGTTCCATTCTGTTTTGTTGATTCAGTATCTGGACTGCTTACAGCACTTACTTTCAAAACACGAACATCACTAATTTCTCCATTCTGTTCTAATAGATGCTGGGTGTATTTTTTAACTCACCAGTTTGTTTTGGACTTTTTATGTAGTTGTGTTTTGGTATGTTTTGCCTTATTCAGTAAAATCAAGGCTACTTCTACTTCTGAGTGGTATTGGGCTTCATTCACATTCGATATTATCTCAGAAAACATAATGTAGTCTTACTAGAGCACAGCATGGGCAGCATTATTGTAACGTTGGCCTGTACTCGGACAGACAGGCCCATTCCAAACGCTGTGAAAGCGGCGATGGTGGCGGTGGTGATCAGGCAGTACCACAGGCTGTAGTTCTGGACGTACAGCGCCGTCATTCCGTACACAAAGGCGAGGAGGAGGCCGATGAAAAAGCCGGTTAAACTGCGCCGGAGCTGCTGCAGTGCTGTGGAGCCGCTATTGAGCCTGAACCTGAAGAAAAACGTAGCTGACGTTAGCTTCTTATTCGAATTCTCCGGTCCACCTTAAATGGTCCAGCGGTTACTTGCTTGCGCCTGCACCATTTAAGGTGGAACCGAATAAGTTCGAATAAGAAGCTTACTTTAGGAGTAAGCAGTTGAGCTTTTCCAGCAAACTGATAGCAAGTCTGAGTTTTACATAAGAATGTAGCTGCCAGAATGTAACTGCTGGACCATTTAAGGTGGAACGGGGAATTCGAAGAAGCTAACTTCGGAAAGTAAGCAGTTGAGTTTTTCCAGCAAACTGATAGCTACCAATACCCACGTTACAGGCCTAAAAACTTTCCTCCAGGGTTTCATCCTAAACCAGATGAGAAATTAAATAAAACCTGTTTAGCCTGAAAACGGTACATGAGCTAGCTTAGTCTCTTAATTACCTTCTTCTGCAAGTTCTCCATGGTGATATACCTGCTCGATTAGGACCCATTTCCTTTAATCTCAGTGCCAAATGATGGATAGCTTTTTTCCCAGAGGATCTGCTGTCAGACAGCACACATAGTCGGGTAACATCTGACTGAAAGAAAGTCCGTTTCTGAATACAGTGACTGACATCACTCCTATTTGATTGTTTTTAAAGTTGGAGGACGTTTCAGTTACAACTGATTCTATTACAGCTGAGCTGACTTTTCCCCATCAGCAACCAGGGACCCACAAATGGACGAGTTTAGGAGGACTAACCGAAAAAAGCCACCACATTCAAGTAAACCTTACAGCGAGACCTCAGCCTAGGGATGACAATAATATATATATATCAAATTACATTTATATCAAATATAGATTCAATACCAACTCAAATATTTGTTAAAAACTGTGAACACACTGCATTTAATCCAGTTGAGTATGGCTAATTTTGCTGTCTCAGTTGGTCAGTACTATAAATGTACTGCAGACAAGGGCGTAGGAGTGGGTTTGACATTGGGGGGACATATTTGGCCCATCCTATCCCTTAAATATTACCTATAACCTGATTCTATTGTAGGTAAGGTAGTAAATCACTGTATGTATAGTGACGTAGAACAACATTTGTGGAATTACAGTAAATTACTAATAAATAAACAAAACACAACATCATCTGTACTTCTGTTTATTATTAGATAAATCCAATTAAAGACCACTTTACAAACTAAACAAGATACTCCACACACGACACCAGTCAAATACAGCACTGACAGCGAGTGTGCGCGCGATGCGAAAACAGAAACTAGATCATACCATTTTGCAAGGCAAGGGGGGGGGGTGTCTTTTCTTTGTTAAAATAATTGGTTTAATAATTGGTTTTTAACATTTACACCTTGTCAGAGACAAATTAACATTAAAAGAAAAAATAAGTTTTTTTTTTTACTATAATCTTTAGGGGTGCTGGGATCTAAACTCTAAACTAGGGCTAGCTACGCCCCTGGTCTGCAGTTTGGGACGTGGCCAGAGAGTAACGTAACTGTACGCGTTAGAGGGCTTTCTGACTAAAGTTAATATAAACATTAGCTAACCCAACCCCTCCTAGTCTGTTACCATAACAACACATTATACTATAGCTGTTTTTATGGCAGTATATTTTGCTGTTCATTGCTCTCATCACTGAGCTGGCGTTTAAAGCTGGCTCGAGTTACCTGGCGAGAGCTCGGGTCAGTGAAGCTGCTGACTGCAGGATATTTCTGAATAGGCATCTCAACACAAACCTTAAAGTTAAAGAACACCTACCAACCAGAGTCTGTTGCTAACAACAAACACAGTGCGTGAATTGCGAAGGCTGTGGTTTTTGGGTGGGACAAATCTACCAGTTTCTGATATCGGGTGGGACATGCCCCCCCCCCATCCCCCCAGTTCCAACGCCAATACCTGAAGACATGCAAAAAAGTTCAGAAAAGCGTGATGTATGATATATTGTCATATTGCCCAGTCCAACTCAGCCAATGTTATTTCCTTAAATAGTTATTTGATATTAGGATTTTTGTTGTTCGCACCAGCTTTGGAGAAGGTCAGTGAGCTTGTCCTGCCCAGTGTAGTTCATAGATTCCTGTTTGGCCGAACGTCTGACTTCCCCATAGCCAGAGTCTTGCTGGGGGCTGTTTTTGGAGCACTCAGTGGGTCTGGTGAGGACATGCTACTGTACTTGCTTTTTTTCCTTTACAGTTTGTTGAATAGGGGCTTACCGTTCTTTCATCTTTATTACAGCTTTGTTCTTTGGACTCATGAACAACATTTCAGTGAACACCTACCACAGAGTTATTATTGGATTTGTTTTTGTAGGTATGTCCCTTCTTTTTCTTTTTCAAACTAGAGCATACAGCATGTTTATTTTAAGGTGGTCTTGTGAAGGCTTGGTTAGGAGTAATGCTTTCCTGAATAATCATTTGTGCTTTTACAGCAGCCTGTGTTCTAGGTGGGATGTTTTCTTCTAACTTCCGGTGCACAGTTCTCCTGATGTTTCCTAGTATGCTTGGCTCCCGTGGAAGGGCGTACCTGATGGTTTTTATTCTACACGGTCTCTATCAAGGTAAAAAAACACAATGTGAAACATGAAACTTCATACACAACTGAGTCACTTAGTCAAACACAGACAGATGATGCAGATGGACTTACTGTCACACACCTTAATCATAGACTTTTGATCCCATCTACACTTAATCTCACTGTAATGCACAATAATACTGAGTCCAGACATCATTGTGTAATTGGTGGCGCAATTTGCGCTATGTTATTTGATTTTAATTTAAGACTCGGTTTAGGAAAGCTGGTCATACAGCTGAGCAGAATACTTCTAAGTGGTTCTTACACACCAATGGCAAGAAAAGAGCTATATCAATGTTGGGGTTGAGTTTAAATTCTTTTTCTTCTACTTAACATAGTTATTTTTCATGGTTTATTGTATCAGGTCCTATCTCAAATATCCAGCGTAATGTGCATGATGTGGCCTTCTCCATGGGTTGTAACATAGACCTGCAAATCAGTCACAGTAAAGTCATGTGGAGGGCGGTGACTGAGCCCTTTGTTCAGGTGCTCCAGGATGTAGTGGTGAGTTCAACAGCGCAATAGTGTGCAGCTAAAATCTTACTCTCAATGCATCTGTACCTGCATCTTTACTAGTCTTCACTTTGTAATGTTTATTTATGTATATGTGTGTGTGTGTGTGTGTGTATTAAAAAACTCTAAACCAAAAGAAAAAAAAAACAACGAATCAACAATTGTGCTGCCTTTGAACATACACTGTGCTGCTCTGTCCAGCCCATACTTCTCGTTTCCCTCAGAATGACAGTGTGACGCTCCAGAGAGAGGCCCAGAATGTGAGCAGGCAGTTTCAGAGCATCAGGGATGAGGTGATGGGCCAGTACGGCTATGACAGCCAGACTCCCATAGCTGCAGGAAATAGCACCCAAGAGCAGTTTGCTGTAAAGACCATGATGCGCTGTGACTGTAAGTGCCACTCTCTTACAGGACAACTCAAATGTTACTTGGAGGTCCTTTATTTTTCAAAGGAGTTTATGTTCAATAATACAGGAACCACAAAGGATCTGTTTCATGCTATTAAAAATACTTTTGGTTCCCTAAAAAACCAAACAGTTGTAGAGAACCCAGTTCTGTAAATGAGATATGTGATTAATCTCTTTAAAGTTTAAAGAATCTTTCTAGGTCTTATATTCTGTTGTGTTGATCATTTAATAGTGGCCATTAAGCTGGCTCCTCCACACTGTAAATGAGTTGTATTTGCATGTTCACTGTGCCTTGCTGTAATGGATATAATGTTTTGTATAGATGTAGTAAACCAGGGCATTGATCGCTGTCAGGAGTGGTTTAGTGCTAAGTGGGAGGAGTGCATGGACACAGTTAAGTCCCCAGTGATCAACCACTTCCTTTGTGTGCCTATGAAGTTTGAATTCCTGTGTAATATCATGAGAGGTAAGTGGTTACATCAGTCACTATGTTTGTCTGTTAAGTTGGGTGACAAAAAATATCTCTAAAACAGTAACTTTAGCATGTAAACAAGATGATATTTAAATGTACTGTTTACTACCAACTCTATGTGGTGTCTGTATATTAAGTTGCAAAAATGTGTTTATGTGAAGTCATAAAAATCATCTGCCTCTTCAGCCTACAGCAGCTTAGCTCTCCCTGTTTACCCTGTGAGACAGTTCAGACCTTCTTTTATTCCATAGTACAGTCATAGTACAGACCAGCCAATCAGAAAAAGTTAATTTATGTATGAGTTCTGAAGGCAAACAAACAGCCAGTTTAATTCTGAGATAAAAAAAAGTGTATTGCTTTTCCATGAGGTATTCTCAATGCTGCATAGTTGCCCTAACCTGATTAACTAAAGTCTATTTCTGTAAACCATTATTAATGTTTTGCCATAATAATATTTGTTTGTGCCAATGCAATCTCAGTAATGACTCCATGGTGCAAGGAAAAGATCCCAGTGGAGGGAAACTTTGGCCAAACTTTTGACAAGCTCAATTTCTCCATCAGTAAACTCGGGAAACAGTTCACAACCAATATTGTGCTTCAGGTACAGTTTATTTTTCCTGCACTGTTTTCATTAAATGTTTGCTCTAGGTGTGCCATATTCTTATAGTGAACTTGTGTATATACTCGAATATACACCAGCCATAACTTTAAAACCACCTCCTTATATCTACAGTCGTGGCCAAAAGTTTTGAGAATGGCGCAAAGTTTGCTGCCTCATTTCTTATGGTGGCAATTTGTATTAACTCTAGATTGTGAAGAGTGATCAGATAAATTGCGATTAATTGCCATGAAAATTACCTTATCACAAAAAGGACTGCATTCCAGCCACTGCATTCCAGCGCTACAGAATGGCCTGCAAATATGATTTCAGTGATGATCTTGTTAGCTCAGAAGAAAAGTTTAATGAGGACAAGATATCACTCTGATATCACACTGTCATGCTGATTAGAAGAGCAGACTGGTTGCTTTAAAAGGGTAGTGGTGCCTTAAAGTTTTCTTCTGTTAACCATGGTTACCTCCAAGGAAACACATGCAATCATCATTGCATCAAAAGGGTTTCACAGGCAAGGACATTGCTGCATGTAAGCTAGCACCCCAATCAACTGTTTATCGAGTCATCAAGAACTTCAAGTACAGTTGTTCAAATGCAGTGAAGAAGGCTTCAGGACACCCAAGAAAGTCAAGAAAGCGTCAGGACCATCTCCTATTGAGGATGCAGCTTTGAGATCGGGTCACCACCAGTGCAGAGCTTGCTCGAGAATTGCAGAGGGCAAGTGTGAGTGGATCTGAACGCACAGTGAGACAAAGGCTTTTGGAAAATGGCTTGGTGTTAGGAAGGGCAGCAAAGAAGCCACTTTTCTCCAAGAAAAACATCAAGGACAGACTGACATCCTTCTGGCAAGAAGGATAGGGATTGGATTGCAGAGGACTGGGGTAACGTTATTTTCTCTGATGAAGCCCCCTTCAGACGGTTTGCGACATCTGGAAAAATGATTGTTGGAAGAAGAAAACATGAGCGCTACCATGAGTCCTGTGTCATGCCAACAGTAAAGCATCCTGAGACCATTAATGTGTGGGGTTGGTTTTCATCCAGGAGAGTGGATGAAAATGTTTTGCCTAAGAACACTGCCATAAATAAGGAATGGTATCAAAACATCCTCCAAGAGCAATTTCTCACAGTGATCCAGGAGCAATTTGGAGATGAACAATGCTTTTCCAGCATGATGGAGCACCATGTCACAAGGCAAAAGTGATAACCAGGTGGCTCAGTAAACAAAACATTGAAATTTTGGGTCCAAACTTTTGGCCATGACTGTACACGCATTCAACAATTACAGACTATAATCTATCTGATTTGCTGCATACATTGTTTATGCCATTTTACTCTGTTCCTTAATGATCAAGCAGTAGCACTGACATGGTAATGGTGTGTTAGTTCTTTGTTGTGCTGGTATGAGTGGATCAGACACAGCAGACACCTAATTGTCATGGCTGAACTGAGAATATTCCACCAACCAGTAACATCTAGCCAACAGAGTCCTGTGGGCAGCATCCTGTGACCACTGCTAAAGGACCAAAGAATGACCAGCACAAACTGTGGAGCGACAAATGAGCCATCATCTCTGACTTTACATCCACATGGTGGACACAGTGTGGACACTTAGTGTTTAAAAACTCCAGCAGCACTGCTGTGTCTGATCCACTACCAGCACAACACACTCTAACACATCGCCACCATGTCAGTGTCACTGCAGTGCTGAGAATGACCCACCACCCAAATTATATCTGCTTTGGGGGTCCTGATCATTGAAGCTAACAGAATATGCAGAGTATTGTAAATTAAGCTGATAAAATAGAAAAGCGAGTGTAGATACAATGAGATGGTTTTAATGTTATGGCTGATCAGTGTATGAGATTGTTAACCATGGCCCAGTGGTTTTCGGACTAGTCCTCAGGGACCCTCAGACAGTCCACAGTTTTGTTTGATCCCTACTCCCAGCACAAAAATGTGGCCCACCTAAGGGGCCTCAAGGACCACTGCTGTAATGTAATTCTTTAGATCTATCATTGTATAAAGCCATCATATTCAAAGTTCATCTGATTAAAGGTTAAATACACACTGCAAACTGTTGTTACAATCTGTCTGTCCTGGAGTTAAGTTGTACTGTGGTTTCTGTAGAAACTGGATCAGTCCATGTATGCGGTCGCAGTTCTTCAGAATCAATTTCGCAAGGAGCTGATCAGGTCATTTAAGGAGAAGAGAGATATTGTTGAGCAGATAGCAAAGATTGTGCAGATCCTCCTCTCCTTCACATTCATTACAGTTTTCACTTCGTAAGTCCATTTATTCTCACTTCTGTACCTCATTCCTACTGCGGTTTTCTGCTCATGTCATGATGCCTTTGCAATTAAAGACAGATGTACCACTGAGGTTCAGACTGCAGACAAAAAAACTGAAGCAGTTTTTGTGTCATCGTAAACAGAAATGTTTCTTTCTTTTGTTTTTAATCTCCAAAGGGCTTTTGGATATGTGTGGCAGTACACCCGAGATATTCGCTTTGACAATGTCTATGTTACAACCTACTTCAGACAGATTGATACAAGGCGGAAGAGAGCGGTAAGATAAGGTTGTTTTCCCATAACACAGATACTTGTCACCTTGTTCTCTAGTATGACAGGCTGACTACAGATTAATATTTCAGGGTAAGAGGTACCTGTTGCCTTTGAAGAAAGCTGAAACAAGCAGTTTTATAGATCCTTGGAGCTTAAAGATCCACCCCAGCGAGCTCCAGCTTGTGGTACAGTCTTTAGCATTATGTTATATCGGTACCTTTTTGGGTTTGTAAGCTTTGCTGTTATTACATCATAAATTGGTATGAAGTTATGTTAAATGTAATGTCTACTGTGTAGATAGCAGGCCTGGTCCAGGCTGTTTCTCTGGCTCTGTTTGTATGTGTTATTCTGGCCACTGATGCTGTACTTTACCACATATTCGACATCATCCGTAGACACACCTTTACAGAGTATACCCTTACAAGTGAGTATAACAGATGTATACGAAAATGTAGTATGTTTTGATAGTGGGTTATATCATTACTGTCATGACAAAACCTTGCAACTTTATATGACAAGTAACTTTATGTATGTTACTGTAATAATATTGTTGTATTGTAGTATTGCCAGTGAGTTGTTTCTACCTTTCTATGGTACATT
This sequence comes from Megaleporinus macrocephalus, assembly GCA_021613375.1. Taxonomy (NCBI): domain Eukaryota; kingdom Metazoa; phylum Chordata; class Actinopteri; order Characiformes; family Anostomidae; genus Megaleporinus; species Megaleporinus macrocephalus. Next base: position 36,332,096 of record CM038705.1, read on the forward strand.
TGGAAAGCTAGTGTGTTTTTAAATGGTGTAAAATTAGAAAACAAAAGAGTAACAAAAGTTTTATATGACAGCGAGAGTGTATATGTTTCTAAGCTTTGTAATTATTTATTTTTGTTGTTTTCATAGGCAGTCATGACATACACATTGAAGTCGATGGAGAGTCTATGTTAGCTAAGCTCCTGCGGAAAACTATCGGTGCATTCAACACCTCCTCCAAGCTGGACATGCAGTCCAGTAACCAGCGTAAGTGACCTACCTTCTGACTCACTCTCATCATTCAATCTGAATCAGACATCAAGGCCCAGAGAATCCGTTTTACGAAGTCTGGATTTCAGTAGCATTCAAGGTCTCACCACATTTATAGTCGAAGTCTTGGCACACAGTCTTCGGCACTTTAAAAATGACCTCTGCTGAGCTGGATTTAGTTAATGAGCTGTTTGGCTTCCTCTGTTAGAGGTCAAAGGTGCAATGTAATGTGGTTACAGCCCATTCACGATATGGCCTACAGTGAGGCCAACACTACTAACTTTTAAAACCAGAGAGCTCTCAATGCATTCAGGAATTTTATGAAGAATGCTCTTAGTTGTGTTTGTCATTCAAAATGTATGACAGTCTTTTTCAGGCCAGTGATCTATAATAAAAGATCTGTGTTTACATGAATAGTGCTTTGCATGTTTGGTCTGGATGTGAGCTTAATCTGATCAAGGTTGCTGGTTGGGACAGTTAACCCCAAGGAAAGCTCACCCTGGCCTCTGCCCAACCAGGTGGCTATTGAGATGGCTATTTTTAAGCAGAGGAAGGGCCATGGCGGCTCCCACACCAGTTTTTATTGCAGTGACCTTCATCATTAGTAGTTCATTTTTTGGTCATCATTTGGGGACCAAGCAAATAAGGATCAGTCCATCCGGGCATGTTACGTGGTGATTTTTCAAAATGTTATAAAAATCAGTTGATGTGACGTGTTTGTATATTTTAGTTATAAAGAACCTCATTCTGCATTGAGAAAAAGGTGGCTCTGTGATAAATCCTGTAATCAGTCTTGTGATTCTGGATTGAGAAGAAAAAATGTGTCACGGCATATGTGTATGTGTGAACAGGTATGTTTTAGAGTCAGAATTATTACATATAACACTTATTACCATCTAGAACAATTATTACATGCAGGTAGAATGGGAAAGACAAAGGAAATGGAAAAACAAAACAAGACTTTTTAAAACTAGAGTTCCAGAAATGGTTAAAGCCAGCCTACCACACAAGACCCGATGTTGACCAAGACTGTCAACATTAGATGAACTTAAAGGAATTGTTTGGTGAGAAGTAAAATATTTTTGCTTAATACATATGCTGTTAAGCCTAGTCATGTTTGATACCTTTTGTGTGCTTCTTTAGTTTACTAGGGAAAATGCTAGGCTAATGTTGCTAACAAACACTGTCATCAATCTTATGTGGGTAAATATACCAAAATTGTAATTTGTTTTAAGAATATGTCAAAAAGCAATGTAAACAATTTGGTAAAACTGCATAAAAGACCTTTAAATATTTAAGCTACAATTGGAACTGCGTTATCGTCAACATTACATCTCACTTTGTAGTACTATTCCACTTATAACTGGAACTTATGGGGCTTTTGGTATTGCTGTGTCAAAACATCACTACACAGATATCCTGTTGTGTTTGTTAGCATAGCTAAGGTGTCAGACAATTAGCTAGAATTGCACTGTGAAAAATAAAGCTAAGACCATAAGATGGTACATTTTATTTAGTATAAACTGTAAACAGAACAAAGTAATCTAGATTTAGTCCAGTGTATTACCCTCTGAGTCAGTAATGATACAGAAACATGTAGACTGGGCGTTTGGCAGTAAGAGGCAGACTAGCAAGAGTGCCGTTCAGTAAAAGTATTGTTTGTGTGTTTAGGATTTCATTTAGTCTTGAAGCAGATAGGACACACAGTGCAGAATCATTAATATTTTCTTTGATTAAATCTTTCAAAAACTTACAAATATTTTCAGCTGTAAATTAAATAATCACACATTTTCAATATGATCTTAGACTTCAGACTCATTGTATGTGCTAACAACATATTAAAGAAAACTCACAGGTAAGGTTAAGGTTGTAGTATGGTTAAGATTAAAGTTATGGTTAGGCTAGTAGTAGTTCTGGTTAAGGTTTGGTTACCAAGAAATGAATGAAGTCCATGTAATGGTCCCACAATAAAAAAAAACAAAAAAACAAAAATGTGTGTGTACACAGAGTGTCTCCCACAGCCCCATGCGCTGAGCCAAGCAGATTACCTATGGAATACCCTCCCACTGTTGCTGATGGGCCTCATGTGCTGCCTGCAGGTTTACACTAACCGCCTTCGGAGGGTCATCACTACCTTCTACTTCCCGAAGGTAACTCTACAGACTACTGCTGCTAATAAAAATTTCTATGTGTAGAAATATAGTACAGCAAAAATACTGTACTGCTTTAAATGCACAGCTTGTGCACATCATGTTTCACTAGCTAATCTCATGGCAGGAATATTGTGTCATTTTGAGGAAGTGTTAATAAATAATAAACATTTGCTTTAGTGATAATTGTATTGAGGATTGTTTGTTAAGCATTTGAATTTGTATATTGTAACTATTAAATATAGTTACATGTTTTGTAAAACTCATCTTATTCGGAGTTGTAACTAGTGGTGGATTTGTTTCCTGAGATGGTTCAATATGTTCGTAGTAAACAAATAATTAAGTGTGCTGGTCATTCATTAGGAACTTCTTATCCGTCTCCCAGCAGAGCAGCTTGAATGACTCACTGTGCTGCATGTGCAGTCTCTCCTTGCTAAGCTCTGATCACGTTTAGTATTGCATAATCAAACAGATGTAACATGAGCTCCATAGTGCTTATTCTAGTACTGTAATACATACCATGCATGCACATGGCTAATACCAAGCATTAAACCCTGAACACAGTACCACATGATCAGCTCACCTCTCACATAATACTCAGCATCAACTTCAGATTTAACCCATTAATGTCCATCTCTAAAGTTTTACTTGTGCTGGTCATCCCACAGGACTCTGAACTTTGTGCTTTCTGAATAAGGCCTAATACAGGGCTACCAGTCAGATCAGAGCTCATTCATCAGACATCGGCCCTAAAAGCTCAGTAAAAGAAACAGCCTGTTTAATTTAAGGGGTTAAGGAATAACGAGGGAATGAAAAACACTTGTATAAAAATAAATGACTGTGTTTTGATACGATATTTTGTTTGAATGAACTGGAGTACATTCTTAAAGCTGTTGTGTTCATGATTTCTTGTAAAAATACAGTAATTTTGGTAAACCTTAGGATATAATGGACCCTTGTTTTCCCAAGAGTGATTGCCTGGAGGCTGTGTTTGGGTGTTTTAGGCCTTGTTCAGACTTCTATTCCAGATCTGATTCTTAGCAATTCCAGATGATATCCATATAGATTTTTAATAGTATGTAAAAAAAACATTTTTGGATTGAACCACATTTAGAGGTGGTTTGAAATCTGATTGGAATCAGATTTTTCAGCTCAAATTGGATTTCAAGCGTGTTTTGTGTCTCTCACAAAACAACAAACAACAACAATGTCAAATCCACAAAGACACAAGTGCCAAAAACTCATGCTTAGGGAACAGTTTGCGATTGATTTGAGAGCGAAATCATGCACCTGCATATCTCCTGCATACGCACTTTAAATATGTATCATCAGCATAGCTACGTAGTTACTGCGTCATCACTACAGCACCCATGTCGATTGTATGGTAGACACACATATCGGATCTGATCACTTGCAAATAACAGTTTGCATGTTTGAAAGAGATGATTTGAGAAACCTGATTTGTCTGCAGTCTGAACTTGTTTTTAGTCACATGATGAGGCCCATGAAACATCAAATTATGACTCCACTGCAAATAATCCACTGCTTATCTCTACACTTCTTGACCCCAGCCCTGTTTTCCTATGCGGCTCATTTTTACATATGAATTTTATCCAGCTCAAACATGCATTATTTATTTAATAAGGTCTTTCAATTGAGCTGAATCTGCTGTTTGAAAGAACTAGTAAAATAAGAAATATGCTGTACAAGAGGCCCCCAGCACTTGAACTGAGAAATATGACTACAGTACACCAAAAGGTCTGTTACAGTAACTATTGCATTGACAGCTAATTAGGAGCAAGCAGCTTATATGTTACACTGAAAAAACAAGGAATTTTTGTCTGCTTTAACATACTGTGTGTGTGTTCAGCTGCTGGCCTTTCTCCCAGTCAGCGCGTGTTTAAACCAGGATTTCCAGCAGGAGAATATTTGTTATTGTGCAGCCCGTTGTTTTGCTGTTACGCTCTTGGCACAGGAAGGTTTGAACAAATGTTAAAGGTCCCCCATTTCCAGCAAAATCAAAATAAACAGTGCACAATGTTGCACAAAATCGTTTTCTCTCATATCATTATTATTTATTTGCCGTTTCAGAATCGACAGTAAACTCTAGGCTTCCATTCAGTTCTCAGAGACTGCTTTTTGTTGTGCAAGGTCAAACGTTGTTCAGTGTTGCCAGCTCTGAGCGGAAATGAAGGCCCATTGGATTTTAAGAAATTGTGATTATTTACATCTGGAATAACATTTCAACTTCCTTAAAGCAAACAGCCAACTGGGCTCATACTAGTTTGTGTGTTTAATCTTAATTCCCCCTTTTCAGCTATTGAAAAGATACAGCATTGGAGTACAGTTGTCTCAGAAATGTTGCAGAATGATGTAAAATCTTATATAATAAGAACAGGACTTGGCTCTTAGCAGCATTCACAGCAGAGTATTGGAACTTGGAATTGTACTTCATTGGGTTTCAGTGAGTTGAGTGAGCTCAACAGAAAACGAAGTGTGAGTGAAGAGAAACGTCCTGTGTGTGTGTTTGTGTGTGTGTGTGTGGTAGTAATAAGCTAAGAGGGTTTACAGTAATAGCATTAGACACACAGTATTCTGAGGGCCCGTGCAGCCGTAAGGGATTAGGGGCTCCGTCAGGCTTGAAACAGCTGCCACATCAATAAGACCATTACACTGGTCACCCTCATACAGACAGACTTCAGCAGTACTCAATATTGCCCACTGAGGTTTATGAGGTACATAACTACAGGGTGAGTCAAAAGTCTCAGGATACCCTTTTATTTCAGAAACGAAAGAGGAAATGACGTATCTGAATACCCCATCTTGAAAGCCACCATATTGGATCATGGGAAAGTTTTTTCAATGGGAAGGTGGTCATGTATCATATTAAAGAAGACCAGCAGTGTCTCAGAAATTGATTGATGCATTATGCATTATTTGCATTATGTCTTGTGGTTCAAACATTATCAACACAGATTTGCAACAACAAACACATTGAACAACATGTTCAGTGTGCTATCCATGGTGCATCTGAAGGCGCAGTTCAACACCAGGGTGCGACACTGAACATGTTGTTTAATGTGGTTGTGGTTGCAACTTTGTGCTGATAACATTTGAACCACAAGAGACATTGCAAATCTGATTGCTTCAGTTGATTTCTGAGAGAAATTGATTTTCTGGTCTTCAAAAAACTGAAGGTTTTATGTTTAATATGCTATACTTTTATGCATATTTGAACCCTAATGCATGTTTTCATGCATGGATAATGAATATGTCTATGTTTTCGCCCTCTTGCAACAGAAATAAGACTAATGCCATGTTAAATAAGACAATTTTTTTTTTTTATGTATTGCGTTCATGGTCGTCTGATGGCAGTTCTGTGTACAAAACTATGTAATAGCTCCAGAGCACAAAACAGAGTGCTGGTAAATAAGGATGATATGTTATATCTTGTGCTTGTCTCATGTCTTGAGTCTTGAGTGTGTTCAGGCTTTCAGTTTTTCTTGATCCTTCTGGTGTTTTTTTCCTGGACAGAGAGAGAAAAGGCGGATTCTTTTCCTCTATAACCTTCAGATCCAGAGGCGCATTTCATACGTCAACAGGCAATGCAAACGACTGAGGAGACGACGACTGCCACCGAACGCGGTTTGTACACATTGCCTTTTCTAGACTTTGATTCCCAAAATCAAAATCCCAAAAGACTTAACTTTTCATTATCTTCAAATCATAATAAAACATCTCTTTAACGTGCAAAACTTGAAAGTTTACAGTCTGCACAGAAAATAACCTTTTTAATCAGTTTATCATATTAAATAATATTTATATATAATAATGATCATTTCTAAGAGTTAGAATTCTAGTTTCAGTGGCAGTAGTGGCATTAAAAGTTGTATTTGTATTCATAATAGACACTACTATTCATTTTATGGACGCTAGAGAGAGTTCTGTGCTGAATGCAGATCCTGTTCCTTAAATGTTATGAAAGAAAAGAGAGAGAGTAATGGACTAAAAGAAACTTCAGTTTGCAATTCAGTTTTGTTCTGCAAGACTTGATGTCACCATAACAAAATCCACCTCTCTCTCTCTCTCTGTCTCTCTCTCTCTCTTTCTTTCTCTCTCTCTCTCTCTCTCTCTCTCTCTGTTTCTCTCTCAGGTGTTATCGATGGTGCTATCTCCTCTGAAGTGTGTGGGCTGCAGGCTGTATTGGTGCTGGGTCTGTGAGGGGTTTGTAAGACAGAGCCAGGCTGTGTGGTGTGCTGCTGATCACTGCACCATTATCTACTGTCCACAGTGCTGGAGGGACTTGAGCAGCTGCTGCATCTGCTCTGTCCACACACAGAGCGAGCCGCAGGACAGCTCCTCCGATACAGATGTTTACTATGTGAATTAATTTCATACTTTCTCAACAAACTATGTAACTCTCAGCACAACTAGGCACTGATATCAACCTAAAACAACATCCAGATGAATAAACAAGCATGTTACATGTCTTAGCAAATGTTTCACAGGTGATCTGTAGCTTTAGTTATGATGCGTGTTAGCTACTGTATCTAATAGACTTACCTATTGAGATTAGTTCAGTTTTTTTTGACTGTCTCTAATGATTTAAAATGAACAGAATGTATAATAAACTGATGTTACCAAGAAAAAAACAACCCAAACATACTACGGCTATTTTTTATTTATTATGTAAAGAGTAAGTTTGGAAAGAGGCACACAACTTAGAGCCCAATTTATTCCGCTTCATTAAAAAAAAAATGTAATGTAAATTAATCACTCACCATCTTCATTCCTTTACTCACCAAGTACAACTCCAGTGGTGGACAATTGCACCAGTTTTGTCCTTTATTTGGCTGTTTATTTCACTAATTTTCTATATTTTCATGTTTTTTCTTGCTGAGAGTGGGCTTGCATCCCCTTTATCTGCTCATGTGGGACCTGAAGGATGACTCAATGCTACAGTGAATAAGTAATCCGATAATTAAACACTTTGGATCTGCAAGAGTCAAGCATCAATCGGATTTCTGCTTTGCAGCTGGCCAATATATAAATTTATACACAGTATCTCACAAAAGTGAGCACACCCCTCACATTTCTGCAAATATTTATTTTCGTGGGACAACACTATAGAAATTAAACTTTGATATAACAAGTAGTCAGTGTACAGCTTGTATAGCATTATAGATTTACTGTCTTCTGAAAATACCTCACCACACCCATTCTCTAAGGATGTGAGTAATAGAATCTTGCTCTCCACAAAGATGGCCTAGGCTATAAGAAGATTGCTAACACCCTGAAACTGAGCTACAGAATGGTGGCCAAGGTCATACAATGGTTTTCCAGGACGGGTTCCACTCGAAACAGGCCTTGCCAGGGTCGACCACAGAAGTTAAGTCCTTGTGTTCAGCATCATATACAGAGGTAAGCTTCAAAAAAGAGATGCATGGGTGTGGTCTGACAAGATCAGGATAAACTTGCTTGACTCAGATGATGTCCAGCATGTGTGGCGGTGCCCTGGTGGGGAGTACCAAGATAACTATGTCTTGCCTAGATCCAAGCATTGTGGTGGTAGAATCATGGTCTGGGGCTGCACTGGGGAGCTGCAGTCCATTGAGGGAAACAAGAATTCCAACATGCACTGTGACTTTCTGACATTTAGAGCTTGATCCCATCCCTTTGGAAAATGGGCTGCATGGCAGTTTTCCAACATGATATTGACCCCAAACACACCTCTAAGATGACAACTGTCTTGCTGAGGAAGCTGAAGGTAAACATGATAGACTGACCAAGTATGTTTCCAGACCTAAACCCAGTTGAGCACCTGGGGGCCATCCTGAAGTGGAAGGTGGAGAATCAGATGATGTCTAACATCCACCAGCTCCATGATGTAATGCTAGAATAATGGTGGTCACACAAAATATTGAAACTTGGCACAATTTAGACACGTTCACTGTAAGGTGTAATCACTTGTGTTGGAGGTATTTAGACATTAATGGCTCTGTTGTATCCAAGTTTGAGAGTGTGTGTGTATGTGTATGTATGTTTGTGTTTGTATATATATATATATATATATATATATATATATATATATATATATATATATATATATATATATATATATATATATATATATATATATATATATATATATATACAGGGGTCGGGTAATGAAACTGAAACACCTGTCATTTTAGTGTGGGAGGTTTATGGCTAAATTGGACCAGTCTGGTGGCCAATCTTCATTAATTGCACATTGCACCAGTAAGAGCAGAGTGTGAAGTTCAGTTAGCAGATAAGAGCACAGTGTTGCTCAAAATATTGCAATGCACACAACATTATGAGACATACCAGAGTTCAAAAGAGGACAAATTGTTGGTGCACATTTTGCTGGTGCATCTGTGACCAAGACAGCAAGTCTTTGTGATGTATCAAGAGCCACAGTATCCAGGGTAATGTCAGCATACCACCAAGAAGGACAAACCACATGTCAAGTCAAGTCAATTTTATTTATATAGCGCTTTTTACAACGATGTTGTCTCAACGCAGCTTTACAGAGTTTTGACAGACAGTTATAACATATATCCCCCAGTGAGCAAGCCAGAGGCAACAGTGGCAAGGAAAAACTCCCTCAACTGGAGGAAGAAACCTTGGGAGGAACCAGACTCACAAGGGGAGACCCATCCTCCTCTGGTCAAACAGTATTTACAGTTTGAACTAAATACCAAAGAAAGGAGCCTCTGTTTGAAATCTGGATAGCAAAGCTTTAGAAGCTGCACAGATAGAGGCAGTGTATGACTGAGGCAGTCTCTGGCTGAGGCAGTCTCTGACTGAGGCTTTATGTTAAGTGGGCGTGAGCGGAAACAGTCCCATCCTATCTCAGTGCTGGTGCATCTGGATGGCACAGTGATGTGCCATCCAACAGAAGCGCCAACAGGAGCGCAAATCTTGGGCTGTGGACAATGTGAAACATGTATTGTTCTCTGATGAGTCCACCTTTACTGTTTTCCCCACATCCGGGAGAGTTACGGTGTGGAGAAGCCCCAAAGAAGAGTACCACCCAGATTGTTGCATGCCCAGAGTGAAGCATGGGGGTGGATCAGTGATGGTTTGGGCTGCCATATCATGGCATTCCCTTGGCCCAATACTTGTGCTAGATGGGTGCGTCACTGCCAAGGACTACCGAACCATTCTGGAGGACCATGTGCAACCAATGGTTCAAACATTGTATCCTGAAGGCGGTGCCGTGTATCAGGATGACAATGCACCAATACACACAGCAAGACTGGTGAAAGATTGGTTTGATGAACATGAAAGTGAAGTTGAACAGTCAGGCCTGCACAGTCACCAGATCTAAATATTATTGAGCCACTTTGGGGTGTTTTGGAGGAGCGAGTCAGGAAATGTGTATATATATATATATATATATATATACACACACACATATACACACACACACACATCGATGAGTCCATTCATAAAAGGGCACTTTGTTTATCTCCGTTTTCCCTGTTCTTCATTCCCACAGGACCACGGCAGGTACTATTAGAGAGAGTTTGATCATTCTCAGCATTGCTGATCCACTTACACCAGCACAACACACACTAATACACCACCACTACGTCTGTGTCACTGTGGTGCTGAGAATGACTCTTCAGCCAAACAATATCTGCTCTGTGGTGGTCCTTTGGGGGTCCTGAACATTGAAGAACAGGATGAAAGAGGTCTAACAAAATATGCAGAGGAACAGATGGATTAAGGAAATATAAGGAGACGATATATATGGAACTGACTGAATGACGTTGTTAAATTACTTATTTTGTCAGAACTTTAAGCTTACATTTCATCATTGACTCCAAAGCATGTGAATATTGCAGTCCAGCTGTCCGGGCGGTGAGTAAAGGGTTAACACGCTGAAGGAAACCCCGCCTATCTGGGTTGGGCTCGGAACGAGACGCGATTCCTCCATGTAAACACTCACTTCAGCAGGAGCTACACAGCCGTGCAGCCACAGCGGGGACAGGAACGGAGTCTATGAGCTGAGAACGAGAAGAAAAAGTTGAAGTGATTTCTTTACTCTTCACGGTGAAACTGATCCTGATCCTGAAAGAGAGATAGGCGGACTGGGCCGAGATCCAGGCTTCGATTGTGATCGTATCATAGACTCAGCAGGTGAACGAGACGAGATAGACACGCAGGCTGCTACGCGTTTACACGTTCAGCCCTGTTTCTGCACCACCGCTTTAGTGTCTGAGCTGACAGCTAGACACTGTGCTCCGGATCCACAGACTGACGAGGGGCTGGATTCAAGGCTCAGTGGCAGTGTGTGAGAGAGAGGAGGTCAGCCCGGCTCTGGCTCTGGATCTGGACCTTTCTTGCTGCTTCTTGAGGGGAATGAAACGTAGAGGATGAGCCCTGAGTGTCATTTAATAACGGTTTTATGGCGAACCTTTCTCACGGTGCTGCTGTTTGAGGGCACTCCTCCTCTTCTGGCGTTCACACAGACTCCGGGAAACACTAGTCTTGGACCGCTGGAAGATGGCGAGCCAGCATCCTCTGCACCTGTGGGAGTGCTGAGTACTGACAGCCAAGCTGCTGCAGACAGACATGGACTGAACAGCACGCAAATATCTCACTCTTCACACTCAGGTATGAGTCAGTCATTCACTGAGCTCTGGTTAGAGGAGCTATTCTGGTGTTAGTAAATTGGCAGCTGCTATAAAGATACCATGAAGGACTGTTTGAAGTGTTTCCTAACGAACCTTTGACTGGATGGTTGAATGAATTAAAATATTTTGCATAATACGGGCACTTATTGCATGCTCATGCTATTCAGTAATAAAAGTTATAACCCCAGTGCTATTCTTTTCCTTGGACTTTACCTTCACAAGCCATTCAGGAGCCTTTTAAGAATATAGTTGTTTGTTTTTTTATCCATATTGTATGAGAAGAGCTCTTCAGGCCCTTTAAGTTGTCTGCTTTATGTGTGTATCATATACAAAACCCATATGGTAACCCAGACAGTGAGGAAAAATCCCAAACTTGTGAAGATATCTGATTTATAAGGTGTTAAAGTGCCATGATGACAACTTTTTAGGAGTTAGGGTCTTGTGCGTTTAACACAAGGTGTCCAAACAGCAACCAACCTGTCAGATTTACAGTGCAGGGCACCAACTACATGACTTCCCATTTACACCAAATACAAACTGGGAATTTCTGAAAGGTCTTCATTTCCTGGAGTGCCAGAGTGATGGATGATTTGGTGATTACCTTGTTCAGTTATACAGACTAATCTAAACTGAGGAATTGAATCAGGTATATTTGAGCAGGCAAATCATCAAACTGTTAAACTCCTGCCCCCCACGGCAAGGAATGAATAACTACATCAGCAGTACTTTTTAGATGTGATTTCCTTTGAGAATTTCTCCTCCGTAGTATAGACTGCACAGGCTGTCTTCTTTAATTGGATGCACAGTTCTAGGAAAACCTTGTGTTATTAAAGAACCTTTGCAGTCGTTTTTTTACACCTGCACAGCTAATCTATTGAAAAAAAGAGGTTCTTTTTCCAATCTTTTTTATCGTTATCCTTCTATTGTTTTTGTTGCCTAAGTTGTAGATATGATAGTTGTGTAGTTCTGTGCAAACAAAAAACAGTCATACTTCATCTTTACATGACCACGTTCCAGTTTCTCTTCACCTCTTAGAATTAACCTGTTTCTGTTACTGTGTGCCTTTAAAACTAATATGTAAATATGCAGTATTCTAATTGGCTTTTCTATGTTGTGCGTCAGTCAAAAAGCAATCTATGCTAAAACAATTTTTCACCATGAATGGGTTGAACTAAACCCATTAATGGGTGGATAAATGGGTGGATAAATATAAATGCATTGGGGTTTTTTATGACAGTTTAAAAACAATCAATTCACACCAGGTTGGTTTAGCTGCTTTTTGAAAAGCGCCTTTCAAGACACCCAAGGACACTATACAATAAATAGAAACACACAAAGTATAAGAGTAAACAAACCATAAAAACATCTCATCCATTTGCTAGTTCAAAAACTGCTTATTTAGGAATCGAATGGTATTACGGACATCCAGAGCATCAACTGTAATCAACAGGGATATTTGCTCTGCTCTGTCTACCAGGCCTGCTAGCCTCTTTTAGCAGCGGTCCGGGGGATAACAGCGCACAATACAAATGAAGTACAAGAATGTGCTGACAAAATATATTGCAGTTTGCCTTTATTGATAGCATATTGAGCCCAAAATTAATATCCGAATCCTAAAATGATCCAACAAACAAAAATCCAAATAGTTGGATATTCAGGTTCAGCCCTTAGTGGTATACTTTAAAATTGTTTATCGTGATATGGCCTGTGGAGCTCATTAGGGAACCCAAAGTGGTTCATTTTTGGCATTGCCTCACAGCATCTTATGTAGCACTATTATTTTTAAAGAATGTACACTAAAGTGAGTTAAATCTCTCCATAGAGTAGTTGCCAGATTTATCTTAACAGATTATTATTGCACAAAATCTGGATAGTATGTTCAGTATGAATAGTATCTGGAGTATGTTAGTATATAGGCTTCACAAGGTCAATAATTGTAAATGAATATATACCAGCAGAATAAAACAGACATAATTCCAATGAGGAATTACGAATAAGGGGGATCAAATATATATTTTAGATTCTGGTAGGCCTGTCTGCTGTGTTTTCTTTTTTAAAAAAAAGTCCATGTGACAGCCTGGGCTGCTGGTTAGCTGATGAGAGGTGGTTATTTGGAATGGCGAGTAAGCTAAAACTGCGTCTCAGAAGGAGTCGGATGACATTTTGGTCTTTTGAAGAATTAGCAATGCAATATTTGTATCTGTTTTGTATTTGTATCTGTTCTGTTATTATCTGACCAGATTTACTATAAATTTCTACATATAAAGCAGGCAGTAAGTCTAAGGCAGAAACCACCAGCAGCATGTCTGTTCACTTTGGAAGAGCCACTGCTTAGACAGCAGCAAACCCTGTCTCAACTCAGTGAATCTCTGAAGTGTTTAATTTGTATGTTATTCATTTAAGAATAAATTATTATGTGTAAAGAGAAATAAAGTAGCCTAATAAGCCCATCCTGATGACAAGGAGCAGAGTGGACAGTGTTGCAGTCATATGCAGCATCTCTTTTATTTAGTCGAATCACAGGCTCGTACTTCAGGCATGGTCACCATACGGTACATGCTGATGCAATATGATTCATGTAAGAAAATTAGATCTCACAGCGTGACGTAATTGTTTGAGCACAGATGTCGTTTACAGTGCAGCGTGAAAGGAAGTGGAGAGGCAACACCAGAGCTTCCCAAACCGCATTTTAGAAAGAGTGAGTCTGTACTGGTATCACTGTATTTATATTTTGAGCACAGCTTTAACAGCAGTTTACTAGACACAGGCTACACCAAACACATGCAGCTGCTTGAGAAAGTATAGAATGAAAGGACAGTAGCTCCAGTATTTAATATAATTGTAAAAGTTAGAACACTGTTATTGGTCTGTCTATTTCAAAACATGTGTTGTTTATATTTGAATTTGTACACATTGTATTTAGTGTCAGGCCCAGTACTACTCAGAGTTGAAACTGTTGCTAATCCATGTCTGTGCGTGTTACCTATAGCTGCAGTAACGCACACATATAGATTAGCTAAATCAAACGCTCACAAACATCATATGCAGCTGGCTATTTTCAGAGAGTAGTCTGAGAAACTGCACCACACATGGACAGATCTCTACTCTACTGTAATCGCAGATGTCAAGGAAACATGCGTATTACGGCGCAGTAGATTAAATTGCTGCTTGTCCTCATTTGACCCCTAGGCTTTTCATACGTGGGTATGCTTGTCTATGACAAAGTGTCTCCTTGTTGGCTGTAATGCAGAAGTGGTAATGATAGGGATGAATTGCATCCTGGGACTAAGTTTCACTTACATTTTCAATACCAAAATATAAGTGTCAGTTCCTTCATTTCTTTTGCTTTTTCTCGTGAAAGTTTTCCTAAAACTTGATAAAAGTATAATTGTAACCAACAGTTAATTCTCTGGCAGCACAGTGGTGTAGTGGTTAGCACTGTCGCCTGCTCCGCGTTTGATTCCCGGTCCAGGTTGTTCTGTGTGGAGTCTGTATGTTCTCCCCGTGCTTGACTGGGTTTTCTCCGGGTACTCCGATTCCCTCCCACAGTCCAAACACATGCATGTTAGCTTGATCGGTCACTCTAAATGGCCCGTAAGTGTGTGTGTATGTGTGCACGCGTGTGTGAGTGAGTTTTGGCCATGCAATGCCATGGTATACCCTGTCTTCGCCCAATGACGCTGGGATTGGCTCCAGCCCCCCCGTGACCCTGACTAGCGGGAGAAAGGGGAAGATAATGAATGGATAAATGGAATTAATTTTCTTAGAACACAAATAGATTTAGAGAGGACCTATTAAGTTTTTCTTTTTTTTCATTGTCCTTGTGTGTTATGTTCCTTTCTGTACATGTAAATGTTCTGCAAAGCTCAAAGCACACGCCAGCTGGAGAAACTCTGTTCCACAGAAACCACTTTTCTTAGCTGCCTGAAATGCCTTGTTTTCTCTGATACAAGATGATATTATCTTGTAACATAATCCTAATTGCCCACCATACTGGCGAGCTTGACACACTTGCACACTCTGAAACGTCCTGCTCCAGTCTAGCTTGCGAAGGTGGATCAGGTGTACCAGCAATTTTTAGGATCAGAACTTATAACAGGATGCCGCTCTGACAGTTAGAACAGAGATGGCGAGCTGACCAATTAGAGCATGCTGGGTTCATCTGAAGGGGGGCTATAATAAAGGGTTTTAGACAGAGGGGGAATTCAGATGTACAATATGAAACATATACTGTTTCTATTTCAATTTACATAATTATATGTGATATTTTGGAGAGAGCTTTCAAAGTTTAAAATATAAAAATATAATTGTATTAAGTTTACAATATATATTGTCATCTCAGTGGTGAGTAAAAAAAAAACAATATTAATATGCATATTATAACACCTCCCCAGAATTCACAGTCCAGTGTGCATTTTAATACAAAGCTGCTCAGTGTTTAGTGGGATAGCATATAGAGGTCAGTAATATGACAATATGATATTTTCTCAAATAGTGTACAGAAATGTCCATTAAAGTTTGATATAATATTGGCTGTAGTAAATAACTGCTTACAAGTAGTAGATGTGTCGGGTTCCTGTGGAGATAAATGAAAAGTACCTGTCGTCATTGACCTGGAAAAATGACTCACTGTGTCTCAGTTTTCTCATCTTTCATATTCTGTACACTGGCAAGCAGAAAGAAATGATACAATTTACTTGTTTGGGCCTGCTGTGGTGCAGTAAATGATGATGATGATGATGATGATGTAATTGAGAATGGGTTGGGTTCTCTGTTTGGATTTCAAAAAGTATTGGATGACAAAGCAAAGGAAAACTATAAAGCACAAGATACCAGAGCAAGTTTCTACATGTCTCTGAAACTGTAAAAAAACCCATCATTGATCATTTTCATACTTGTGACCCCTTATGCACTGTGGATTGTCAACCCTGAGGAGACCACTCTGGTTACTATAAAATTGTTTTATCATAAAATAAAGGTGATCATTCAGAATTACTGTGTATACATTTATAGTGACTATAGTGGATTCAAACCAGAAGCTCAACAGAGCCACCAGACCCCCTCACTGTAAGACTGACCGTACTGCTCTGTATTTTTCTTTATAATGAGGGATTTATGGAACTGTATAATAAGTTTAATATCCCTCTTTGTGAGCGGCCTGTTCTTGCTGGCACAGCCTGATCACGTCCTTTAATTATACACTGAGATTTTTTTTAAACATTTGTTTTTTTCTTACATTAATCTGTTCTTCTTGCCATTTTCATCCCAAACCAAAATCATTGCTTCTATAATGCCACAGAAAATGATAGGATGTCAGATTAATTTCATTATGCAGTACGCCTGTCTGGAAGCATCTGTTCTCATTTTGCCTTTCTACTCTTTACATATAAATAATTGGTATAATTCTTTTTCTCTCTGTCTTCAGTATCAGGTTATAGCAGAGCAGTTAAGCCCTTGGAGAGGACGAGGCCTTTCGTCATTGTGGATGGACACAGGAGGAGCCTCAGTGATGCTTTGCAGGTGAGGGAAAGTATGGAGGCATGTACTACACTTTCAGCTGGACAGATAAACAAACGTTAAAATAGCTGGTTCAGCAAGCACGCACAATTGGAATTGATTTCATAGCGCCTGTATTTATGTTATGAGAATGTGTGCTGTTTGCCATTTGGCCTTTACAATAATTCATATTGAAATGAAAATTTGACTTTAAGACTCATTATGCAAGGTTTTAGCTACACACTGCAGCTGCTGCTGTTTAGTATGTGTGTGGTCTTGTACCTGATTCGTTACAGAGACACAGAGATAATCGTATTTTTGCAAGTGGATTACTTAGTTTTTTGTAAAACACCAAATGAGACATCATCTCGTTGCTGAGCTGCTCAGTGTGCTGACACCGAGGCTGGGTATCTGCGACGACAGTCGGATTTAATTAGCTCAGGAATGTCTGTGCAGTGCCTTTTCACATCATTTTCCCTGTAGGTGGGGCCTGGCGTCTGGTCACATACTAATTTATCAAAAGACTAATGTGGCTGCTAGCATTCATCCATCTGTCAGTGATGACACTATCTGTATTTCATTAGCGGTGCCACTCATCTGTAGTCACGACTTAAAATTTAGCAGCATTAGGTAAGAGAGCTAAACAGTAAAGATATGATTACATATGAAATCAAAGAAAAGATAATTGATA
Source organism: Megaleporinus macrocephalus (assembly GCA_021613375.1). Lineage (NCBI taxonomy): Eukaryota > Metazoa > Chordata > Actinopteri > Characiformes > Anostomidae > Megaleporinus > Megaleporinus macrocephalus. The sequence goes on from CM038705.1 coordinate 36,349,345, forward strand.
GTATCTCAGATAGTCTTAATTCATATGTGGTCTATACTTGTATACAAGTGTGCGCCACAAAGCTACATCTAACTAGACTGGATTATATACTGATAAGACTTTAGCCACATGCATTTACACTTGGTTGTAAAATGCGTTTCTGGATAGACTGAAGTCTGATTGCTGTGTAGAACCGAATATGCAAGTATAATGCCGAACAGACCCCAGCAGCTAAATAATGAAAAGGACATTAATAAACATTATAAACAGTTGCGAAGCAGCCAATGACACATAAATTGCATCACTGTGCTACAGAAATGGCAAAGCCTTTTGGATGCGACTGAGCCTCAGCTGTGGAAAATGTTCTAAATGAAGGCAAATACACCAGTTAGGCTGACTAAAGTCAAGTCTGTCACATGACAGTTATTTTAAGTAATTTCAGGAAAAAAAAAATATTTGTGAACAGGATGTTGTTTACTCCCTTTATGGGACTGCAGGTGGGAGTGGGGTTAAACATTCACGCTGTGGGTAGGAGCAGGACAAATATTGGTGATTTTTGGTGGGAGCTGTATGTCGAGAAATCAGTCCCGCGTAGACCTTTAATACTGTAATTAACAATTGTTTATCTTCTATCTGGTCCAAAACCATATGTGTCCATATGTATGTGCCTAGACCTTATTCACATATAATCTTGATACTTAAGACACATAAAGTGACCTGATATAAATGGGGTCTATTTTCCCCTTCAAACAGATGCTAACAGGCACACAAGCTTTTCTCATGTGTATCTGAAATGGCTAAAGGATACATTTCTGATGAGATTAGATATAAGACAGTCACTTGCATAGGAATGGAAACGCCGAAAAAAATAGGAAAGAAAAAAAGGAGTATCTGCAACAGAAATTTCAGACTTTATGAAAAGAGCAGAGAAAATGAACCTCCTAACAACCGTGCAAGACCATGCAGACCACCAAAACCAAAGGTTGCCATCAGATAAACAGCACTTAAATCTTTCATCTTTCAAGCTCCACTGTTGATTCAGATCTGAAAACATCCCCAGGTGTTTCAACCATCCCTCCACTGAGAGGTTGTGTTACTATCAAGAAGCCCTTACTGAGAAAAAGAAAATATGAGGTATGGTTTTATGGACAGATGAGTCTAAATGAGGATTTTAACTTATTTGTATAGTTAGAAACAGAAAATGCAGCTAGTTTTTAAGACGGTGTAAAAAAATATTTTTAATCTTTAAAAAAGATTGAAGCAAGTCTCTCAAAAATAATTGAAGTAATCAAGGTAAATCAGCGTGGCACAAAGTACTGAAAACATCGCTGACTTGTACATAATGGCTGTTTTTAAAGGAAATAAAATAAATTAAAAGGTCTTTGGTTTGTGACTTTCACACAGTAGTGTATGTAATTTACGTTGTCCATATTACTTAGAAAGAGCATTTTTACAATACATAGTAAACAGGAGAAAAAAATAGAACAATCACAGCATGTAGTGACAGATCTATGAATAATCCTGTGGCATAAAGTCCCAGAAAGCTTGAGTTCATTTACCATATTAACACAAAATAAAACAATAAATATCATGATATATTTTTTAAACATATCGCAACAACTTTCTCTCTCTCTCTCTCTCTCTCTTTCTCTCTCTCTCTCTCTCTCTTTCTGTCTTGGTTGCTCACTCTCCCTGTCTAGACCAGGGTAGGGGGGGAATTTGGCAGGATATGATTTCAGAGGTCCTCTCAGCTGCACAGGAAGTGTCCGTCCCCTTAATGTTGCCTCCACTTCCCTTCCTCTCAGATCATACTTATTTCAGGAAGCCTTCAGTAAAATATGCCAGAGCACCTACTTCCTTCCTTCACTGTAGGAGGGCAGAAAGGAGGAAACGAGGCAGAACATCCACCTCTCTTCACTCCTCACTCCCTCGTCTAGGAAGGCACTCAGTAAAGACATGACTGGGCAAAAACCCTGTGTGTTCAGGAGCTGGACCAGATTAAACTATTATACTGAACTGTTGTTCCAGTATCAAAGGTTTCAAATGCTGAGAAGACAAACACAGTGTTCATCATCATGTGCTCCATATTCTTACATCATATGTATTCTATAACCTGCCGTAGGGCTGGGCGATAAAACGATGACGATAATTATCACAAAATAACGTTTCCTCGATAGAACTATAAGACATAGTCGATAGAATTAAGTTGCGTCCATGTTTTGAGAGACAACACAAATAGCTTATGAGAATAAGAATAGCGCTGCTCCAAACCAATCAGGTGGCTGAACTAGAGTTCCAGGGATGTTAGCGCTTCAAAGGCTAGGGTCAGTTGTACTGTTGAGTTCGAGTGAGATCGCTGAGGCAAAGTTGACTTTATAAACAAAAATCCCGAGGAGGAAAACTTTATTTTCTACCGAAAACAGAATCGCTAAACCAACTCCCCATTTGAGCCGACAGATTCGACTCACCGCTATGAGTCCTTTCCTCAGCCCGAACCTAAAGGGCCAGCAACAGCCTGCTTAACCCAGTGTCTGTGTGAATACTGTTCATACTAATACTGCAGTAACTAAACAAAGTAAATCAAAGAAATATCCCCAATACTGCAATCATTACATTTAGACCCTTAATTTTAAATGAAAAAAGTTAATTAAATAAATCAGTCAGTAAACGCAGACTCTGTTATTTTGAACGACAATCTGCAATCATTAAATGTAGATCTTGAATTGCTGCTGCTGTTCTGTTTGTACCGGTCAGATCTGGTCTGCACTGGGTTATTATCTGTTCTGGGTTGTTTGTTTTGTGCTAGCTGCGCGTGCTAGCTCTGCTGTTTGCTGATACTCACTGTATTCAACTGCGTGCAGTGCCGTATCAGATTATTAGTGCTAAATGTCTTTGTCTTGGTTCCCCATCGAGACACGCTGATTTTACTAATTTAAAAAAATCCTGGATGAGTCTGCATCACATACGGTAAACACTGCCAGACGGACGACATGCTTTCTATCAGCGCATTTTTTTCTGCGACGCCGCTGCTTTAGTCAGTCTATGGAAAATGAAAGGGTATGTATTTCCACCTAGTGGTTCAGAGAGGAATTGCAGGGAGGGGGTTCTCCTCTTCCTGGATAAAACGCTAGCTGGAAATACAGAAATTAGGCTAATTTGTTTAACACCATCGATGTGTGTGTGTGTGTGTGTTTTATTTGAAATACAGTTGTCATGTTCTCTAAAAAACAATTTAACAATTTTTTTACATTTTCATATCTTCACTTCTCACTTAAAGTAAAGAGGCAATAGTGATTTAATTTATATCTGATATTTATCGATATCGACTGATACGAAAAAAATCCATATCGCCCAGCCCTAACCTGCCATTATGCAACCTGCAACAACAGAATAATCTTCTTCTAAAGCTTTATTCCAGCTGGATTTGTTTTAACAGGGAAGCTTCTGTCATGTAATTTGTTCCGAAGTTTGGAATGTGTCCTTGTTTAAAATGAATCAAATATACTCCACACCTTTATATATAATTCCTTAGGAGGCCCTAAAATGACAATGATCAAAGCTGTGGAATACTGCTTAATGATTGGGAAACCCAGAAATTGAGAAGAAATCTTAATGCAGGTCATATAAATAAATATTTTTTGTCTATTGTATCTTTAAAAGCTTAGTCTTCCAAGTACGTCATATAAAACCCAGTGAAATGCCTTTTTGTGTAGCTTTTTGTATTTTAGACTGTACTAGATGTTTCAAAATAAATTGACAGCTATTATTAATATGACGTAATTCTAAACATTTGATTGGTATCATTTTTGTGTAATTTATACGGCTTGTATGGACACGTCTGTGTTGTGTACCTGGCGTAATAACAGTAATATTGCAGCATGCAGCCATGTTTATAAGCAAGTTTTGTTATTACATTAGTCAGTCAGTTTAAGCAGGGCTACTCTTAATGTGAAAGCAGAGGGTTCATTCACTTACAGATAGTTCACAAAGGATTACATTACATTAGTAATTTTATAGCCACACTGTACAAACATGGCAGTTTCAAATAAAGGATCTTGTCGGCAACTTCAATTACAGTACGTACCCAGGGAATCTAATTCAGACTCAGGGCACTACTACCTTGTTTGTTGTGAACCAACTGAACTTTCTTTAGCTTGACTTGTTTGTACAGGAGTGAACACGCTGTGTGTACTCAGGGATGCACTAAACAAATGGCAAAAATCACTGTTTACTGAACCAGATCTTTTTTTTTAAGGTCGCCACCAAAAGACATAATTCTTAGATGGAGCGTGGCTCATCTTTTAGCACCATGTGGAGCTGTATTGCTTGTGCTGTCTGGACTCTCTGGGCGCTCAGATTGCAATGTGAGCGAATAACGGCAGAAAAGCAATAAAAGAAGAGCAAAGCAGTACATTTCACTGTGGCACATAGATTGTGGAACATACATTTCCAGAGCCGCCAAATTCAATTCAACATATTCAGTCATAAAAGTTAGAAATGTTGTTTTGACCCAGCCAGTGTTGTTTCTGACCAATCAGTGAACACTTCTGTGTATGATTCTGTGCACTTTTGCTGTTGCTGTGCAGAACCAACTGAACCAAAGAAAAAAAAAGATAAAGTGTTACGAAAACAAACTAGGTGTGAAAACAGCTTGAAAGCTGTGTTACGATCAGGTTTACTCATTGTCCACACTTATCTGGGTCTCTACATGTTGCAAAGCTAAACTGATCTAGAAACCAAATCCCAATTCCCAGAAATGCTTAATATGCTGACAGAGTGTTGCTCAGTGAATCAGAATGAATAGAAAACTGGAGGGATGACTAGAGCAACCACAGCAACCATGCTGTTTTTAGCTTGTTTTCTAATGGTGAGGAAAGGTGGGGAATAATGTGTGTGTCTGTGTTCAGAGAAAGAGGAAAGGTGGGGGATGGCATGGGTGTGGGGTGTGTGTGTGTGTATTTTACAGCCATTTTCCGTTTCTCTCTCATTGACACCCATTGCTGAACAAAGTTTGCTCTTTCTTTCTGTCCAGTGCATTCAAATGATTACAATCAGCCTTTCCAAGCCAAGTCTGGCCTCGCAAAGGCGGCCTGTACCCAGAGGATATGGCATTAGACTAAAAACCCACCCAATTAAATGCTGATGAATATTATCTCAAACATCTACAATGGAGGCAGTATTTATTAAACATGCCCATTCAGAAGCATGCTTGAGTTTATTGTCTATCAGATAATCACAATAAGTGAGCAGTGGAGCATTAGCTGGATCTGATACTGAGACTGGCAGTGACCGCTTGACTCTTGCTGGATAAAAGGTTACAGATTTCTCTAAAGCTGGAAAGTGGCAGACTAAAGGGAGGAAGAAAAATGTGGGTTTGCAGTTGAGCACAATTGATGGGGGGGTTTTGAACAATTCTTTAGCCTCTCCTGCATTCTGAATAGCTGCCCTAGTCACAGGATTGGCTCACGTTCAGCTGGTTTATCTGAACTCTTTGACTTCAGAATGGAAGTGGTTAGGAAGTGGAGAGGCTAAACACACATTTAGAATGACCCTGTTCGGCTCCACAGTAATGCGGATTAGGCTACAGATTGGTTTCTAATTCAGGGCATGTATATTCCATGTTTCCCACCACAATAGCTGGACTGGAATACATAGTCTGTGGAAGCTGTAGCATATGGTTGATTACCAGCAACAATTATTTCTTTGTAACATTATTTGTTGAGTCAAACCAGACTTGGAAGCCAAGGGACAGGAGTTGATACAGTTTTATTTTTTTGCAAAACTATGTGTGAATATTAATGTCCATGTTAAACGGTTGTACCACATTATAGAAAAGTATGGAAGCCCCTGATCAAATTGCGTTTCACTGATGCTTGCAGTTTTTAGCTTTATTTAATATTTAATGGGGGAAAACCAAAATGTATTCAGTTTAAAAGTAAATATGGATGTTGAATAACTCTGGAGTTGGACTGATCAATTTGCGGTAAACCTCATATGACCAGTGTTATGGTTATTTTCTGACTTTTTTGCCAGAAAGACCAGTACATCATTTCAAGGCTTGAGGCTTGAAGACTGAATGTAATGTACCAGAATGCCAAGTTATGGGCTTTGGGTAATTATGCCAGATTTCTCTACATTAAACTGTTAATGTAGGATATAATTAAACTTGCAGCTCTGTTTAAAATTTCGATTTTTATATATTTTTCTCTGTGCTGGAGTATACCTGTAATCTTTAGACTTATAGCTGCTCTAAGGGAAATTATTGGGAAATTCTTCTTCTCAACCACAGACCAGGAAAAAAATTAGGAAGAGAAAGGGAGGCTGAGTGTGAGAGGCAGGGCGTTGCTCCTACAGAGGGAACACAGAGTTGCATTGAGCTTTACTTTCCCATTCTGATCCTCTTAAAACTCTGGAAATGCTGGGAAGCTGTGTGTGTGTGTGTGTGTGTGTGTGTGTGTGTGTGTGTGTGTGTGTGTGTGAGAGAAAGAGAGAGAGAGAGAGAGAGAGAGAGCATTTTGTTTGCGAGCCAAGAGAACATCAAGAGACAGGGAGTGGTTGTTTTTTCTTACTGTAAATCACAAAATCGCAAAACATTCTGGCTTAGATCCACTGATGTGGATTTGTTCTATCATTATAAAACCTTTGGCAAATTAACTGTATCTGACTATGCAAACTTTGGAATAGAGTCTTGAGACTCTGTGGTAACACTCTTGACTTTACTTGCCTCATATCAGCTCAGCTGCTCATGGCCACAGACAATGCAGTGTTAATGTGATTACCCATAAGGGCAGATCTTGTATTGTGAATAGCTGGAAGGAAGATGAAAGATGACTACCCTCTCTCTTTTACTCTCCCTCCCTCACTTGCTCCATCCATCCATTCTCTTTCTTCTCTTCCTCTAGCTCAGTGGACCACACCTAGAATTCATGTACTGCTGAGGTCATTCTGCTGGCTAGAATATGTGCCTAGGGACATTACCTCACAGATGAGGTGGGTGGGGGTTACATGAATGGGGGAAGTAGAGGGGTATGCTGGACAGTGAGAGAAAGTAGTACATGGAGAGGGAGTACAGAGTGTGAGTGATTAAAGCCGGAGTGAGGTTAAAAGGTTGATGGCGAGATGCAGAGAGTGGTGGAGGACGAGAGGGGTGAGGGGAATGCAATGAGAGGAAGGGTTGGGTAAGAGAAACCTGACGAAGGAGGCTGAATAGAAGTAAAAAAAACTGGGTAAAGGAGACCATGTAAATGAAAGCCAGAGGTGCTGGGGTTGTTAATTGAGAGCTAACATATTGTTTGAAGGTAAAGAGGAAATTTGTGTGTTATTATTACTCCGATGCTGGAATTGCAGCCGATGACTGCAGCCCATAGTTGGGCAGCCTCTTTGTGAGCATGCGCACACTGACCCATGTGTTCTGACTAGTTCTGACTGTGTTTTTCTTCGTTAAGCTCACTTTGATGAAGCACAGTCAATAACATAAGTGCCCACATGAAAGACTGTAGGTTTAATTCCGTGTTTCATAAGGAACTCTGCCTAAACACCCAGTAGGAGGGCTTAGGCAAGGCTCGTATTGCTGTAAGTCACTCTGGATAAAAGCCCATACTAAATGTGTAAATCTTAACATTGACTGTTATGTCAGGTTGATCTGTGTCATGACTGTATAAAATTAGCCACTGGTCTATCTTTATGGTTTTAACCGGTCTTACACTCACTGCATGGCTACAACAGTTGTAAATCACTGCTGAGCATTTTATCAGCCCAGAAATTTCATATCAGTGCTAGAAAAGAGAAACTTGAAATGAAGAGACCAGAAGGAGAAGAACTCTGTGTGGTGTAGGAGGAGTAGGAGGTGTTAGCTGCTTGTCTTGGTCGTGAGTCTGCATCATTAATTCTCTGGACAGCTCAGGATAGAGCACTGATTGTCCTGCAGTCTTAATCTCTCCACCTCTCTCTCCTTTCTCTCACTGTCCATGCCTGTGTGTCCCCCGTACTGCCTTTCTCTTTGTCACGCTTACTGTCTCCTCTAAACTCATTGTCCTCTTTCTCTTTCTCTTTCTCTCTTTCTGTCAGTCTGTCTCTCTATAGCTATTTCCCTTGTTTCTCCTCTCATCTGTCTTTCACTCGTCCAGCTGTGTAAACTAGTTCCTGATCAGTCATATGTGTTGCGGTCACCAGTTGGCTATTTGCCCAGGTTGCTCAAAGGTTGGGAAACCACCCAGTCACAGTCAATAAAGCTTTCAGGCATTTGTGATAACACAACCATTTAGTAATTGTAGCTTTAGACCTACAGGTAGATATTTCTGGGTGTATTTATACAGTCCCTATACTATAAACAGCTTATGTTCACTTCTGTTAAACTTTTTAATGATTAATGGTGTTCAGTTCCTCACTTGCATGACTATGTAGCTACACTCATAGTCATACGTTTATTGACTGAGCAATAAGCCCAAGTTCCAAAGGGTTAATATTGATCTTGGTAGTGTTTTAAAATTTCTACAGTCTTCTATTTGCTAATTTTCATGGAAATGTCAGTGACCCAGGATGACCATGGGGTGCCTCCTGTCCATTTTTTATGAGATCACTATTTGGCACAAGGACATACTACATTGCAATTGTTTGTAAAAAAAAATAAATAAATAAATAAAATCTTAGCCAACGCAGAATCAAAGAGTCAAAGAGTCAAATCTTTTTATGTATAAAAAAATGAACCTCATAAACAAATAATGTAGAGCCTAAAATATCTGAATTATTACACCCCTAGTAGGTAGTAGTGCAGCAGTGTCTGCTTTAATTGATGGCAGATGGAAAGTAATGAATGATGCTCGTCGCCCACACCTCTCACACCGACATTCGCGCAACCACATGATGAATCAGTGGTTTAACTCTCTGTTTGACTCGCGAGGATCTGTAGGATTATAACCTTCATGTGAAATTGACTTTTTTATGAATCATTATCTCTTCTCACCGTATTTCAACATGAACACAGCAGAGCGGTTTTGGTGGAAATGAGAGTAAAGGGTAGAGATTTAACCCTGTGAAAGTTGTCTGTATAGCCACAGATAAAAGGTGAGGTGTTATTTAACGTACACTCTCACTTTAGAGATTGTGAACTAGCCCTGTTGTGTTTGTAGTCTGTAGTTGTTTGTAGTCCCGGTTCTGTTGGCTTTGCCTGTGACAGGATGCCACGGTATTTTAAACATCAGACAACTTCTAAATGCATATCTTTAAAGGATGACCCTCAGGCAAAGTTTGTACCATACTAGGAGTGTTTAGCAGCTCTCAGAGGGCCGGTAAGCAGTCCCCTGGTGCCAGTCAGGCTGTGATATGTGATAATGGTGCTTTTCCTTTGAGATAGCTGGGGTGAGAGAGCTCAGTGGTGAAGACCTCTGTTTCCATTAGGAGAGAGAGGAGAAAGGCAGGAAACTGAGGCAACACTGCAGGAAACTCACTAAGATTTCACTTTTACTCCACACTGATACAGGAATGTGTGTCAGTGTGTGCGTCTGGGCGGTTGCATGTGTAAATGATTAATCTTTTAATATATATTGAAGTTTTCAAATATCTCTAAAGAGCTGCATTGTTAGTATCATATTCTACATTCATCAAAATTGTCTTAAATACAATACAACTGCATCTAGCTTGTCACACTTGTCGATGGTTTGTCTTACTGTGAACTATAATAATGAAGAAAACTTTTAAGACTTTTAGACAATAGCATCCAACTCATGTTCACAGGCACCTGCATCACATAGACATATGAATGTTTCTCTTTCTATCATACATTCACATACATAGATTTATTCCTAAATAAATATATTCTGGTAGCAGAATGTGCTTTGAGGGAGGCTCTGCTGCTGCTCCAATGTAACGCTGCCTCTGCTGCTGTGAAAAGTGGTATCTCTGGCTTGGCAAATCATATCAGACCTCATTAATTGTAGGCCAATCAATCAATGGTAATGCTTTGAAATCACTTGGACAAAATTCTGGTTTCATTGACTTACAGTTAAAGTAAATAAGGTTTTTGCCTTCTACTGATAATTTGCCATTTTGGAGACAGCAACGATATATTGTTGTTTACAGTAAGCTAATGTCATTAAAAATTGTCATACAGGGTTGATCAGAATGCATCTTAATTTTATAGCCTTGAATTCTTCAACCTGTAGATGGAAATTAAGAGGCGTGCCGTCAGATTTTGGCCGGTTAATCCCTTCACTTTGCAGTGAGATTTTGTTCATGTTTATATTTCACAGCTGTACAGTGTCCTAAACCACATTAACAGAAAAGGTTTAGGTTGATATTGATTAGTGTTTCATTAGCAATGTTGACCTTTTGGAGCTGGACACCAAATTTGGACACCAAACTGGTCTGGGCTGATAAAGTATGCCTGTGGAAAGTTAAAAATTGTGGACATTTGTTATTTTACTATACAAACAATCATACTGTATACTTTCCCCAAATTATTCAGCCACTGTGCATACCAGTATGCGTGGGGCAATATATCACCAGGTAATTTCCAGTCCTACCTCCTCCCTCTTCACTCCTTACCAGTCTAGGAGAAATGTTGTGAGTTCTGTGTCAAACTTTATTCTTTTACTTGCCAAGAGCGTTTCAAGTGGCGGAAAGCAACACTAATGTTAACTCTTGATTTACTTCTTCTCATATCATGTCTTTTGTTTGCTGCTGAATGTAGTTTCTTGCTGAGAGAGGGCGGGATTGGTTCTTATGATGGTCACTTGCCAAGAGCTTTAGTGATTGTTGTGTTGGCTCTTCTTTTTATTGGCTACCCGTCTTTAAATGATCTAACAGGACCTTAAAAATGATTCACAAGAGATTAGGATATGCCATCGGGCAGTGGTGCTTCTTCTTCATCTTCTCACACTGGTCTGATTCAACTTGACACTACAGTGACTCACTATCGCCTTATGAGGTACAAGGTGGTATTATGAGACAGGATGTGTGTGACGTCTTTGACATACATTGATGACATATACTCACCTTATCAAATCTTATCAAGCACAAAAAACTATCATAAGTGGTGTAAGAATTTATTTGTTTTCTTTTCTTTGTAATTCCTCATAAACTGCACTGTTTGTATACGATAAAAAAATAGTAAACCATTTGCATTGGCTACCAACTGAATTAAGATTTATTAAGAAAAAGACTAAGACTTAAAAAAAGTATTGTGTGTGGGAGGAGCAGGCAGCGTTTATAAGCTAAAAATGGATGCGAGAGACAGAGGACACACAAAGAGTGCGAGATCAGTGTGTCAGTGTATGTTTGACAGTGTCTTTGAGCAGGAAACAGTGCAGTGCAGGCTGATCAGTGAGGAAATGAGCTGGCTGTGAGTTACAGAGAGAGAGAGAGAGAGAGAGAGAGAGAGAGGGGAGAGGTGAGAGAATGGAGCGAGTGGTAGATGAGTGTGTTGAGAGAGTGGAGAGGAAGAGAAGTCTGTTTATAGCTCAGCACTGTCTCCCTCACTGCTGCGCTCTTTAGTCTCAGTCAGCAGTCTGCTCAGCAGATCTTTCCTGCTAATGTAGATGTGTGGGGGGGGAGCTCTGAGAGCAGGAGGAGAGAAAGAGTATTGATATATTGTATTGGCTTCAGCTTCAGGACACCAGGATTGGGGCACCAGAGTCTGACCCTGGCCAAATAAGGTGATTCCTATATCCTGCATTTTTATTTTTTTTGTGTATTTTATTCTGTCCCTTAGGATGTTTGGTTTATTTTGTGTACCGAAAACAGTTGTGATGAATATTTTATCATTTTCTAATCTACTTTACCCTTTACAATGAAACAGGCGGTTTTTGTTACTGTGCCTTTAAGACTCGTTGCTGTCCAAAGAAAAACAAGTCAGTATGCAACAGTTTCAGTCCACTGCTTTTTAAAAAAGGCACAATACAGTACATTCAAACAGAACTTGCATTAAACTTGTATATCTATATACTTGCATATCGTTGCTGTCTAAAAAAAAAGCATGCATCTCCAAAATAGCAACTTTACGGGAGAGTCTAAACATGTTCTTTACTTTTATTGTAAGTCAGTGGAACCAAGTTATTTTGCAGCATTTCTATTGGTCTATTCATCGTGAAATTTACACAGCTTCAACGGCAGCTGCTGCGTTCAAATAATGTCGACAAAAATTAAGATACATGTTTTTCCTGAGAGAGCAACAATATGCATGTATACTCTGTTCTGTTTGGATGTACTGTATTGTGCTTCATTTAAAAAGCAGTCTGGGCTGAAACTGTTGCATACTGACTGAGTAAACAAGCTTATGTAAATGCTTTGATTGTTGTGACGTCTGTATGAACTGTAAGGACTGAGGAGCAAATGTATAAAACATTACAATATGGGCTCTTTAATATTAACACGACTGCAATAGTGGAACATCCTCTGGTGTTTTTGGTGAATTTAGTCAACAGGATTCCTGTTTTTTGGACAGAAATATGAAATCGATAATGGTAATTTGTCATGTGATAAAGATAAAGTTGGAAAAGTACTGGGATACAGGGCATGCCAAAATAGAAACCTCGTTTAAAAGCTGAGGTAATAGTTTGTAAACCAGACATCAGTTACTGTCCAGTAAAAACACAACTTAACAAAACTTTAAAGCAACTGCAAATTATGATCTTTGCTAACTAACATATGAAGCTCCCACACAGTTCTGAATCAGTGCTGAATCATGTAGACAAGAGGATACGTCTCCAACACAGTGTGAGTCACAGACGATCATGACGAGGGACCCTGATTCCAGTAAAAGATCTAATTACCTCAGCACTTAAAAGATCAGCTTTAGTGAATACAAAACACAGGGATTTCTCAATAGCTTCAGCACTGGAGTGACCAGACCAGCTTTCATGAAATAAAAAAAAAAAGTGTAATATACAAATAAATACTATGATGTTTTGCTATGAAGAAGAATATATACAATCAACAAATATGTATAATATATACAATCAACTAAAATGAACTACAGCACTAGGGCTGTGTTATGCTCCGATTGAACGAGTGGGAAAAATCCTGTATGTAATCCCTTAAAAAGAATAATAATATCTTGCCGATGTTACATCATGGTTACGATAGGTACGTCATAGTGGAAGTGTCTAATGTTCAGCACAGCAGGAGGCAAAAACTGGTCTGCTGAGGAGACAAATGTTTATATTTCAAAGAGTTAAAAATAGTTAGCAGGATATGGACGGCCATAAAGCTCGCAGTAAAGAGCTGTTCAGATAAGTATATGCACAAATGAAGCACAGTAGATTTACAGAACTACAGAGCAAATGAAACACTGATAGAAGTTTCTGAAATCTGTGTATTACAAAGCTGTAATACTCTGATCCGTCCACTTTTCCATTTCACAAATATCAAGGGAGATTGTACTGCTCTAAATTAAAAGCAAGTAAAAACAGCACTGCAACAACTGCAGTTCAGCTATCATACTGCTGCTCGTCTTACACTGACTGGCCTGATGTGATGCTGGTCGTCAAGCGGTTCTCTACACATACATGTAATTTTGGATCTGATTATGTACAGTGTGCGTGTAAACTGAGTTTTTTTTTTTCAGATTCTTGAGTAGAATGTGCGGATTTGTGAAAATCTTTCTACATTAACATGGTCAATGTTGTGTGTATAATTTGTAATGACTACTTTAACAACAAATTTGTACCATCGCCAGCTTTTTAAGGAATTATTAAGGAGTATTTAGTAGTCATAAAAAGCTGCTAGCTGTTTAACACTCGATAGATAGAAATAAAAGCTTTGTTTAGTTTTCTATGCGATTTTGCATAAATGTAAGTGTAGATGTGCGAGTGTGTGCAGAGTAGAGCAGTAGTGTGTATATAGTAATGTTTCATTTTAGTCAATAAGCCTGATAGCAAGTAAGTTAGCTATGATTCTTGTTTTTGCAATGAGCGGTACAGACAACATTATTTTATCAAGTGGATATTTCTTAATGAAATCCCGTGTGGCTGGTGCAAACCAAATATAACCATAGAAAGTTTTATTATTGATTTACTTATTATTGATTTTTAAAGACTGTTTCCAATATTCTGGTCGAATAACTCTCATGACCAAAATCGTCCTTTATCAGTGCGAGGCAACCTGCCTTATTCCCTAGAAGTAGGTTTTCTTGCTGCTGTGACGTAACGCTGATTTGTCCTGTCCAGTTGTCAAATACTAGTCTTTGCCTCTACTGCGCAGACGGATGCTGCCTTTAAGTCCTTCTTGGTAGTTCATACCTTGGAGGTCGCAAATCAATTTGTGTCCAAGTGGTTTTGGTTTGAAACAAGATATACGTGCTGGGACTAGTTGTATTTTCCTTAAATAGTCCTTGTATTGAGCTTTACTGTAACAGAATGATGATCAGATGATAAGAGAGTATGAAATGCCTGTAGTGGTGACCGTGTGGATACCCTTGTTATAGGGTTGCTTTTATAAGGTGTTTCTTGTTATAAAGCCACATCTTTCTATCTTCTATCTAGTGCTGTTTCTGATTAAACAACAAGGAGCTCAGAACTGCAGCATGCTGAAAAGACAGGACCTATGCAGTATGGTAGAGGCTCAGACTCACACATGTAGGAACAGAAAGAATTTATTTACATTAGACTTTACCACCAGATAACTGCTTTAGAGCTCGACAACAACACAATTTAAATTAACATTGTCAGTTCACTGTGAAGCTTTCAGTTTAAGATGATCTGCATTAAAATCACACAGCATGGCTGCTACTTACAGGTTTTTTTTGAGTTTAGAGTATTTTTAGTTAGTGGATAATGATCTTCTTATTTTATAATTTTGTTAATAGGATGTTAGGCATAAAGTGGTAAAAATGCAATACAATGTTCCACATTTTAATCATTTAATAATCACACATACAGGTAATCTGAGAACCATTGTTCTTACTCAACTGAGGTTGCCTATTAATGTTACCATCAATACAAAATTCAGTTTATATGTATGTATTTACAACATCTTCAAATGTGCCAAGTCAGTTTATTTTAAGCTAAATCCTAAATTTTTCAGGCATTGATTGTAATATTAAATCTTTGGATGGTGGCTTTCAAGTCATGATTTGCTCTTCTTCTGCAGAAGGGTCACCCGGACACTCTGCTTTGTGGGCTGCAAGTAGGAGACAGCCTCCTTCTGCTAGAGCTGGAGAAAAACCAGTGAGTGTGCAGTCTCTTTCTCTCTCACACACACACACACACCATATGCTTGCAGTGCTCCACAATGCTCATCTTACATTTTTTTATGTTTAATCACCTTCTTTTCCTCCACCCCATGTACCCGCATCTTCTGGATTCTGCAGAGATCTTATGCCCAAGCCGCCCAATGTGTTCTACTACCTGCCAAATGGAACTGGGGTGTCAGTGGAGGAGAGCCAAGTGGTATGTTTATTTCTGAGTCATCATTTGTCTCACTCTATATTTTTCTTACCTCATATGTTGTCTTCCACAGTGCAGAACAGATTAATTAGTAATACATCTCATCAGTCAGTCTCAGTCGTTAAAATATTTAATTGTGGAAGTATAGTATGAAAGGCAGGGCTTTTACTGATATTTGGGCCGGACCAGAGCTAAAAGTCACAGAGCCAAACAGGTTCATCGTATATTTTCACTGAGGCTGTTACTGGAGTCTTCTATTTAAATTGCTTGTTGAATTGTTCAGTAATCTAGATTTGTCTGTGGTTTCTGTACAAAATGGACAGAAAAAAACTGGTTGAATGTAAGCTGGTACTACTTTACCCAACAATCATTTTAAGCCATTGCTTAGTCTTTATGTGTCATTGGGAAAATGAGTATGAAGTGAAATCTTTTATTAAACTTGTTTTCTGTCCTCAGACTCACTGTTATTATCACGGCTCTGTCCGAGGGTTCCCTGAGTCCCGTGTGGCTGTAAGCACCTGTGATGGCCTACGGTATGTATGAATTGTCTGTGATTAATCACTCTTTCACTTATCGTAATGACTCAATTAGTGCTTTTCCCCTGAACAGTGGGGTACAGTTGCTATTCTAAATCTAGAAATATCCATCTTAATCAAGTATCTGTGTCTATATCGCATTGCACAACATTACAAATGAGAAGGAAATGTATAATCATTTGTACTTTAGCGTGCCATACTATACTATACAGTCTGGTTGAAAAGTAATGCTGTTAGTATAACATAGGTATAGTATAGGTGGTCTTACCTGAATAGGGCAACAAACTACTAATCTTGCTTGCATGGGTTTATATCTAAAAAATATGTCTAACACACTAACTTGTTGGCACATCAAATCAATTCAATTCAAGATTATTTGTATAGAGCTTTTACAATGATGTTGTCACAAAGCAGCTTTACAGAAGTTCTGAAAACAAACATTTACAACATATATATCCCTCTCTGAGCAAGCCAGAGGTCAAGGAAACAGTGTCAAGGAAAAACTCTCTCAGACTGGAGGAAGAAACCTTGGGAGAAACCAAGACTCGCAAGGGGAGACCCAGTATTTATAGTTTAATAAACTAAATACCAAAGAAAAGAGTCTCTGTTTGAAATCTGGAAGGCAGAGCTTTAGAAGCTGCACATGTATCATGCACTGAATCATGCACAGGTATGATCCAGCTAAAAATTTCAGCCCACTTTTACTCTCACACGTTCTCCTGATCACTCTCCCAATCCTTCAATTCAACGCACTGAAAACACGAAAAACACCTGTAGAAGATGATGAGTCTCAAATAGCATCCAGTGTACAGGTAGCTGGCTGCGTTTGAAGCTTACTAGTGCACCTGAGGCAGCATCTGTTAATTTAAAAGTCAAAAACTTAGCAACTTAGTTATGTTTGAACGATGTACCCTTACTGAAATAGTTTCCTCTGCTTGATGCAGTTTTTGTGCAGCGACAGTGCTGTGTAAAAGGCAGATCCACATTCTGCACAAAGTGCTGGGCTTATTTACTGCTGAGAATCTACTTTGTATTAGTGGTTTTATGATTTGGTTGGAACAACATGTTTTGAAAGAAAATCCTCCTTATTGAGTTGTGTACCACACCACATTATGTAATAGAAAAGTAGGATGCTTGCTCTTAAGTATCAGTCATATCTGAACAGAGGCCAGAGACCGATGGCAGTAAACAACTCGTCAGAGTAAATGCGTTGAATTGAAGGATTGGGAGAGTGATCAGGAGAACGTGTGAGAGTAAAAGTGGGCTGAAATTTTTAGCTGGATTTAAAAAGGAACACTGATGCCAGCTGCCATAATCTCTCCTTCCAAAAAAAAGCTCAGCTTTAGTATGGGTTTGAGCTGAGTCAGGAGCCGGTGCAGTGTTTCTTGTGCAGGGCTATAAGCAGAGGCATAATTACAACTTGCCCTGGTTCACGCTGGAGAACCATGTGCTCAATGATGTCATTACTGCAGGCCCCTGGTGCGTGGAACCACAGGTCAGCTTAGATACCATGTGAACTTTTTTCTCTTAGTTAAAAAAAAAAATCACATCCAGCGCATCTGTTTTGTACCCTTAAAAGAAGTACAGTACATATGGAGTAGTGGGCAAAAGTTGGAGAACATCTGTTTATTTATTTCATTTTCAGTTTAAACAGCCTTTAACGCCCCCGGAGTCCACAAACTCATATTTAATGTTTCTAAAAATGTTTTTTCTGTCTCTGTGATAAAACAGTACAAAAGTGTGGTTCAAAGGTTGTGAAGAGGCAAATCATCTATGTGTACTTGGTGGACTTGTGTATCCGTCTTCACTTTTTTTTCAAGCCTGACCAATGGACACTCAGGAAAATCACTAATGACGTGCCCAAAATGTCCTTTATTCTTTGTATTCCTTATTTATTTGACATTAGGACCACATGTGAAATGACCTGCAAAGCAGTTATAGCTGCTAAAGTAGCTGCAGTGGTTTCTCTATATAGAGAGATCTGAGATTGTTCTGATTATTTTTACATGAAAAGTGTGGTTATCCTGTCAAACAGAATTTAAATTTAAGAAGGTATTTAAAACTAAAGGAAATTGCCCTTAGGCCCCAAAGGGTTAAGTACAAATTATTAATTCTGTCATAAAATACATTTTAAATGATTAAATGATCAGGTTTTGGAAACTTCAGAAAGATCTTCTTTAGTAATTTCAGATGCACATGAGAAAGAACTCTGCGGGTTTGGGAAATTGCTTGTGTGAATGTTAGTGTCTGTTTGAAGGGGAACATAATGTCATAATGTTTTGACTGAAAAATGGAGTAAATGAATGGGTGGTCTCTGACTTTCATGCAGTGCTGTAGCTTAATCTTGTACATGTATAAATAAAGAGTTGAAATAGAAGCAGTGTGGCAGTTGTATTGTGCATGTTCAACATGATTATAATATACAGAAATAAATGTCTAGGGCAAGAAACGGAAAAGGCAACTGTAATGACAAGTATAAAGAGATGCCTCTGGCAAGTCAACATTAGGACAGTGTGTAGAGATTACAGCTGTCGGGATCAATGCTGTCTGGCCAGTTTGATTACTAAGAGACCCTGCAATGATTTGCTGTTCTTTGGTTATAGTTTACTGAAAACAACTCCCTTCCAGCTGAACCACATATCTGTCCAGAACAGCGTCTCATGTTCAAAAGTATTTTATTTTTATTGGCACAAAACACGGGTTTAAACTTTCATGTATATACTCGAATGTAATCTGACCTGCGGTGGGAAATGGGAAGTCAATATTAGTAAAGTAAGTCTGCTGCTGTTCTCTGTAGGGGGGTGATCTTCATCAATGCCAGCTTAAGCTTTGAGCTTCAGCCAGAAGAAGAGGTGGAGGATGCAAGAGTGGAGGGGAGTGGAGGCTCAGAGGAGCAGAAGGGAATGCACCTGCTCTACCCAACACACCAATCAAGCTCTGTGTCGGGGGGATGTGGGGTTTCTCATACTTCTATACCACCCCTTCAGGTCATCCCACACATACACAGGGTAAGGGACGCTATGAAGAGGAGAGATTTGTGTGTGTGTGTGTGTGTGTGTGTGTGTGTGTGTGTGTGTGTGTATGTGTGTGTGAATCCGTGTTCTTATATTTCTGTGTTCTTATATTTAACAGAGTAAAAGGGACATCCTCTCCGAGACCAAATATATTGAACTGGTGTTGGTGGCAGACCACAAGGAGGTGAGTGTGTGTTTCTGTGGTTATTACTGAGACAAATATAAATATAAAATGTTCAAATTGTAGTGGCTTATCTATCTGTATTACTGTGTATCAGTTGTGTTGTCAGAAAGGAAGTCTAAAGTCCTATTTAGAAGAAAGCCAATACAGTGAATCATGTAGGCCTCTTTTTAAATATAGGCTCCACATTCAAAAGATTAAAGTAATTGAATAGTTGTCTATACAGTTTGTGTCATTGGGCTAATATTGAGCAAGAAAATCAATCAGCTAAAAAAAAAAAACCTTAGGCATAGCAACTACTGTTAGCCCATATATAGGGGTCCTGGAGAAATTCTGGGAGATCATGATGAAGAGTGGAAAGTGTGAAGAAAAAAAAGTATTTAATTCAGACTGTACCACCTCTGCAATGCCTACAGCAGCTTGTGACATTGATGTGAGGTGTGATTGCTGACAGGAGCTGCATCAGGGTTCATTCTGAATTTGTGCAGATCTAACTAAATGCCTCAGAAGTAGCTGGACCTCAAAAACCTTGGTAACTGAAATGTTTTTGATGACTAAATCCATCATCTGTCCTGTGCTCCACTGAGCATGCATTTTGATTTACTGCTGGAAACTTAAAGGCAAAAAATTACATTAAAACTTTAGAGAAGATTATTGTTGCTATTGCGGCATCGGCACTGAGACTCAAAGTCTGCTATTTTCTCTTTCTTTAAACAGCAGGCAGAGAGAGGAACTAGTACCCTCGGGACAATGGGGGCGAAGGGTCACCAACCAAAAAACTACCCAAAAAGGAATAATATTTTAGACATATTAGTTATGCACCAAAGTACACAGTTAAATACAATCAACATGTTTATACATCTAAACAAGCAACAATATTTAATGTATTAAACTGAACTAAATACAAGCGGTGGACAGGTGCACTGCATTCTGGAAGTCTTTGACTTGTTCCTCTCTGAGTGGCCCAAACATTCAGTTAGTGGAGCTGTATCACATGTTATTGACCATTTTGCTGCCTAACTATGCCCAGTCAGGAAGCAACCCAGTATCGGCAACAGAATAGTACAGTAGAACTGTAAAGAAGAGAAGTATCACCCACAGTCAGATTTAAATCTGTGACTGTCCGTATGCTGGCTTACCTTTTCTACCACTAAGCTACCCACCACCCTTATATCCAGATCTCCAGTCTGTGGACTTGTCTTTCAGCCAATCATTAAGTATGCAGGCTTTTGACCTAACATTAGCTTCTTTAATATCTATTATTTTATTACATTTTATGTCATGTTATTTTATCCAGTTACCTTTGGTTACAAGAAATAAAGAACCTATATACAAAAACTAAATATTCCCACATGATTTACTTAATATAGTGTGTAATTATCTCCAAATTTAAAGTGACATTATACCCTTACTAACTTAATTATTTCTAACTTCATCTATAAAAACAATTATATATTCTGTTGTGAAATGTATTTATTTAAACCTCTAAACTTCATTTTTAATTGGCCATTCTCTGCTGTGTAAATGTACTAATAGCAAAATTGGTATTTCAGTCAAGGTCTAAGTGCAGAACATACAGTTCATGAACCCTCATGAAATGTGAGCAGGTACTTGAGTGCCATCTGCTGGTAATGTATAAATCCCTGTCTCAGCTATTCAAATACAGTGTTTTTATTTTCACAGTACTTAAATTATCAGAAGAACAACAAGACGATTATTTATCGACTGCTGGATGTGGCCAACCAGGTAGACTGGGTGAGTTTCATTTGAGAATTCTTTTTATCTGTTTGGTGATATCTTACCTTTGTCTGGGCATGTTTTATAGCTATACGCATTAAAGTAGCTTTCTCCAACAGAATTGTAAAGAGAAATCAGAAAATGTATTTCATTGAATTCTAGGATATATTTCTCTCTTTTAATGTTATTGAGAGGGAACATGTTTTGCTGTTTTGCTGTATATCTGGAAGTATTTTTAATGAAATGGCATGTTAACAGCAAACCAGTGAATATTATAATTGCCAATTATAAACTATATCAAATGGATCACATCCCTGAGGACACATTATTGTTCAGTTGGTAATGTGGCTAAATTGTCTTTTTGTTTATACTGTACTGCATTATGTGGATGAAGCACATTAACAGTGTCTGATGTTTGGTTCTCCCTCTCTCGTCACGATTTTGCTGTGTGTGTTAGTTCTACCGACCATTGAACGTGCGTGTGGCTCTGCTGGGGCTGGAGATCTGGAGTGATCAAGATAAAATCTTAGTGGATAAGAGCCCCACTGACACGCTCAACCGCTTCTTGGAATGGAGGACCAGAGAGCTGCTGCCACGACTGCGCCATGACAATGCACAGCTAGTCATGTAGGTTCTGATGTGTTTAGTAGGGAAAGTAGGCAACAATGACCACGTAGTATGAAGCAGGAGATGAAGCGATGCCCTGTTTATTCTCTATGAATTACTAGAAGGGATCTGATGGTGGGGCGTCTCTAAATGAGCTTGTTAGTTGTCCTGTTTCTGCAGTTTTGATGATTCAGCATTTTTCTGTAATCTTTAGGGAATTTACATTTGCTTGTTTGTCCAACAGGGGTGAGTCATTTGATGGCACAACAGTGGGCATGGCCTCTCAGTCCTCTATGTGCTCTAAGGACAGATCTGGAGGTGTTAATGTGGTGAGACATTTACCCTCAAGTTTTGCAAAGTAATGAAAATAGTAAAATGGCTCTGTACACGGTTTCAGTTGTATGTTTTTATGATTGTCCGTTTAATTTGTCATAAAAAGTAGTCGCAGCAGTTTAGAGTCAAGCAGTCATTGTTACTATTGCAGCCTGTGATTAGCAAATGTATACGGGTACAGTAAAGAAGTGCTGTTATTATGGACTCCTCTGAAAAAGTTTTAGGTTCCTAAGAAAAACATTTTGTATTTGTATAATGCATTTATATTTATTTGCAACTAATGATGTGTGTCATTCAAGTGATTGTAAACAATATGCTTAGGTGTTTAAAACATGTACAGTACTGTATGTAGCAACACGTCTATTCAGATTGTTGGTTGGAACTGTTCCAGTAGAACACATACACATTTTGCAGTAAGAGCAACATCTCAGTGTGCCGTGGTGTTCTGTCAACCAACCAGCAGCGTGCGTGATGACTGTGTGTCACTCAACTGCGTTTGTGAAGATTAGTCTGTTACTTAGCTTATCTTATCAGTGTGCTGTGTAGACACCTGGTCAGGAAGTTGGCTTGTGGTTTTGGGGTAACAGGCAGCACAAGGGTTTTGCTGTTTTGCTCAGATATTCTCTGTCCTATAGGATCACCTGGTGAGTGTGCTGGGCGTGGCATCCACAGTGGCACACGAGCTCGGCCATAACCTGGGCATGAGCCATGACACAGCTGACCGCCGCTGCGAGTGCCAAAATGAACCACGCCTTGGGGGCTGCATCATGGAGCCCTCCACAGGGTAATGTGTCTCAACTAATGTATATTGGCGAATCTTATCTTTTATTTGAATCGTATACTTTGTTTTCTCACATTTTGGACGTCACATGTTTTGTCTGTGCAGAATTGGGCCAAAAATACCAAAAACGCTGGTCTGGGAGTAAAATTGTAATGAAATTATGTTTCAGCTCAGATTTAGAAGTTCAAATCCAGCCTTTTTTTTAGGGAATACCACAAATAGTAGTCCACCCAAACTGGAATAGGACATTTTTAACCTTCTAGTTTAGAAGATCATATGATATGTGATGATATGTGAGCAGGATAGTTTGAAATTGTTATTAAAATAGAGGTTGTTTTGACAATTTAAGTTTGAGTTCTTAAAGAAGGGCTTGTCTGGTAGTAGTGAAAAGTTCATTTCAACCTTTGTTTTACTTAATAACTTTTTTTTAATCCTTTATATCTGAAAAATAAAGAGGTTTAAGGTCTGAGATTAAAATTATGGTTAGCTTTTGAATAAAAAATATATTACATTTTGTGTAGGAAAAGCACCAGATTCCCAGATTTCTAGGTGGAATTAAAAATCCAGGTTAATAAAACAGTAGTAGTAATAGTAGCCTGGTCATTCCCAGCAATAAGCAGTGTAATGCCTAGTGTGAAATGTGTTGCTATAGTCATAAGACTGTTATAAAGTACTATATAGAGCTTTGTTTTTAGATTAAGTGTACATTGACCCGGTAAATATTGAAATCAGTGGCATGGACAGCTAACTGACTGCATTAATTATTGTCATCTATGTTTGTTTGTATGTGGGAGAGACAAAAAGAAGTCCTCTGAAGAATTTAGTCTTTACTAGATGAAGCTCTAGTATTATGACAAACCTGGTATTATAGATAAGAACTGTCCACTCTGCGTGCTATGACCTCATTAGTGTGCTTTGTGAATGCAGGTTCATGCCTGGTCAACTGTTCAGCAGCTGCAGTGAGCGAGATCTCTCTCTCAGCCTGCTGCACGGCGGGGGCATGTGCCTCTTTAACGTGCCCCAGCCTGAGAAGCTGCTGGGAGGACCACGCTGTGGTAACCTGTACGTGGAGAAGGGCGAGGAGTGTGACTGCGGTCTGCTCGATGTAAGAATAATCCACATACACTCAGTATGCAAAAGTTTGAACCCCCTCCAGTCAAATGACATGATGTGTTAAAAAAACGTACATTCGTCATCTACAGGGGACAAATTTAAAGGTGCCTTAGAACACATTTTACATAACGTCGACATGTCCGACTTTGGCTCTAGAATGAATTATTTTTAAGGGAATACCACATATCGTAGTTACAATGCTCTGCTCTGATTTGCTGATCACTCAGAATGATCAAACTGAAACAACAGACTAAACAGGCACAGGCAGGAGCATTAAGTTAACCTCACCAACAATTCTAAATAAATTAAAGTTGTCACTATGAAACTTTCTGTTTAAGATGATCTGATTTCATCTTGCACAGTAGTGGATAACATCACACAACATTGCTGCTACTTGCAGGTTGCTATTGAGGTTGTGAGAGTAGTAAAGAAGGAACTGCTCTTCTGGGCCCCCTATTTCCGGCACAGATATTGTTCATGGATTGAGAAACTGTTTGAGAGTGAAATGTGCAGAGAAAACTAACAATGTGGAATTAAAATTGTCTAGAATCTTTTTACAGATGTAGATGCTGGAGTTGACCTCCTGTTCGCTAGCAGGAATTTTCTGTTCCATCTTAAATGGCGCTGCAGCTACATTCTGGTGCCTGAATAGACTGTAGCATTTAAAGTGGAACAAAGCGTTTAATTAAAAAGCTGTTGAAAAGGAAGCCATCTTTAGCATTGTTTAAAGATAAACCATCGTCCATGCCCACTGACAGTTCCTTAAAAACTGCTTGAGGAGTGCTAGCATCCCCTTCACAACTCGGAAATGTGGCTAGATTTCTGCACATAAAATCCAGCATTGATGTTGCTCTATTGACGTTGTTTCTGCTGGGATGAAACATGAGATGGTATATGTCATATTGGGGACGTTGTTTTGGGTGGAGTTGGGTGTTCATTTTACTGCCCTGTTTTACAAACAAAGGACTTGTATATGAAAGAGGAGATGTGAGTGTTTGAGGTGCATGGTTTCTTAGTTCTATGTACTGAACTCTCATTATTTAACTATGCCAGCTTTTTGTTCCATGCACCTTTAAATATGGAATTTTTCTGCAATGTTTAAAACACAGTTTGTATTTATTTAAATGTAACATATTGGAACATATATAAAACACAACATATAAAAGGTGCCATTGCTTTAGCAATATAATAAATGATACAAACAGTAAGTGCATATTAAAATGAGAAGCAATGTGTACTAGAGGGTGTTAACTTTTTTTTCACTTAGAAATTCAAAAGAACATTTGCATATGACTGCATGCTGCTGTTATAAGGCAGTGGTTCAATGTGTGCATGGCTTTCACACTAGTAGTTGTTTCCTTTGTAATGTATGATTCATGTTCTGTGTCTGAAGTTTGCTTCTTTGGCACAGTAAGCAGTGATTTGATGTTCAGTGTACTGTATGTACATTGTGTGTATAGTGCTATCAGTGCACAGAGCTGTGTACATTTGAATATTTTAAACTGTTGTTTTAAGCAGCTTCGAAAGAATCCTATAAGTAAAGTGTGCTCTGTATGTTTGCAGGAATGTAATGATCCATGCTGTAATGCCAGCACCTGTAAGCTGGTTCCAGGTGCACAGTGTTCGTCTGATGGTATTTGCTGTGAGAACTGTAGAGTATGTACACTTTTTATTCTATTTCTGAATCAAATTACATTATGCCTCATTCACATTCTTAGCTAGCACTGGAAGAACAGCTTTACTTAGCTGCCTTCTTTCTCTGTATCTCCTTGTCCCTCTCTGCAGTTGCGTGTTGCTGGTTGGATGTGTCGAGAACCTTTAGGAGAGTGTGATTTGCCTGAGTTCTGCACTGGAAGCTCCCCGTACTGCCCACCCAACGTGTTCCTTCAGAATGGCGAGCCATGCCAGGATGGCATCTCCTACTGTTACAGTGGAGTTTGTACCAGTCTGGATGACCAGTGCCAGCTGCTGTGGGGAGCCAGTGAGTGGCACCTATCCTCCTCCAGTCTTAACAAACATGTAGTCCATTTAGGAGTTTGTGGATTTCCGTCACGGACGGATACAACCAGTTTAATACAAGACTATTACTAAATGTCTCTTATTTAATTATTTTGTACTAATCTAATCTGTGTTTGCTGTTCTCACAGATGCTACCCGTGCACCTCCGGTCTGCTTCTCCTCCGTTAACAAACAGGGCAACAAGTATGGCAACTGTGGCCAAGCGCCCAACGGTACCTACATCCCCTGCTCCAATGCGTATGTATTGAAGTCTGTTGGAATTTTCACCAAAATCACAAAAAAATCTGGAAATTAAATAAAACAGACCACATTAACGTGCCACAGTGAATGAGGACTAAATAGTCCCTTGAAAACTTTTCAGTGTGATCTGTTTTATATTTTTCAGTTGAGACTGTAAAACTGAAATCTCTCCATATTTGTTCCTGTATTTAACACATCACCCTTTTGTTCGCCAGAGATGTGTACTGTGGCAGAATCCAGTGTCAGGGTGGGAATGATCGCCCCCTGCTGGGCTCTAACGCAGAAATATTGACAACTAAGGTGAGACTGAACCACAGTGACTTCACGTGTCGGGGGGCATATTTCGACCTGGGTGACGATGTCTCCGACCCAGCTATGGTGGCTCAGGGAACAGCATGTGCCCCTGGGAAGGTGAGTGGTTTTGCAGTAACCCAGGGTTTTGGAACATTCAACCCAAACAACCAACCACAAAAGTTTTCATGGCCCACAAGAAGATTTAACCAACATAATGTAAGCAAATATAACACAATAATCATTTTTACTAGACTGTGTAATATGAAAATATAGTAAACACTGCAGAAATGAGAAATAACTCTGTTTGTTGCATTTTGTCACTGGTGAATGAATACTATGCCGTGTAAAAGATGAATGTTCTACTTTAACTAGCACTGAAAATATAAACTACAATAAATACAATTTAGCTGGCTGTGTCCGTTATGTTGGACATCTTGTGAAGTGTATTTTGGATTAATGTTTTAGAGGAAGAAATGCTATTTTCCTCCCTTGTTTATTACTTTGCCACATATATGTAACAACTCAATTTGACTCCACAGCATACTGTGTTCAAAACAAACTGGTATGGCAGGAGATGTTAACTTTAGAACAGTAGCACATGCTTATTCTATGAAAAAGGTCTTCTATCTTAGACTCTGTTTACCTCAGTCAAAAAAGGGAGAACTATGCCTTCCCCTTCTGGAATGTCCAGAACAACCAGTATATAAAAACAGTGGACCTAAGGCCCAGGTTAGAGGAACTTCACTTCTGGCCAAGAACCTCTCTCTAACATCAGAAGATTAAACACCGGAAGATGTTAGAAATGATGCTGTACTTTATTTATCTAATAAATATATATATTTGAAAGTAAAGTCTGTATCATCGAGGAGTTCTTCCAGCCATCAACAGAGCATCGCTAAAGGAAAGAATATGCTTCACTTGCTTGACCGAGAACTGAGCTGGGATTATGTTTTGCTATTTCAGATTAATATAGCAACATTAATATTGGTCATATGTTTTTGGTTCCGTATTTTTTGTAATATTCTATGAAAATAGAAAAAGACTGTCAGTACCCCCTTAGCAGTACCACCTATTAGAAAGCTGCAGCTTAAAGATTAAACACTACTGGCATATATAATCTGTCTCTTGTATTGTTATCTTGTATTATTACTTTTTTAAACCTTTATTTATTAGGTGTATGATTGATGCATCCGTTTGAACTTAATTAAATAGGGTAAGTGTTATAGAGGTAATTTAAAGTGGTGTGAAAAAGTATTTCTTCCGTGTGTTAGATGCAGCTTTTAAACGATTATTCCATTTGTTGAAGATTTATTAAAATACCCTAGTCACTCACATGAAAAAGTAAATGCCTCCCTAAACCTAGTAGCTGGTTGTGCCACCATTTGCAGTAAGAACTGCAGTCAAACTTTTACGATAACCTGCGATGAGCTTTTACATCACTGTGGAGGAATTTTGGCTGATTTTTCTTTGCAGAACTGTTTTTGTTAGAGCATGAACTGCCCGTTAAAGTCTTGCCCTAGAATCCTAAAGGGATTCAAGTCAGGGCTTTACTTGACCACTGCAGAACCTCAGTTTTGTTTTGTTTAAGCCTTTTTGAGCCATTTAGAGGTGGACTTGCTTGTGTTCAGATCATTGTCCATAATAACCCAACTGCGCTTGAGCTTTAAATCACATATTGATGGGAAGACACTCTCTGCAGGATTTTCCACTAGAGAGCAGAATTCATGGTTCCAATATTTAGGACAAGTCATCCAGATTCTGCAGAAGCAAAGCAGCCCCAGATTATCAAACTCCCACCTGGTATGTTATTCATATGGTGCAATGCGGTGTTAGATTTACGCCACATGTAATGGTACCCTTGTCTTCCAGAAAGATCCACCTTTCCATCAGGCCACAGAATATTATTTTTGAAAGTCATTGAGGTCATCTAGAAGTGTTTTTGGCAAATGCGAGACGAACTGTTGTGTTTTTTTGGTGAACAGTGGTTTGCGCCTTGCAGCTCTCTTATTGCTGAATCATGTACATTGACCTTAACTGAGGCAAATGAAGCCTGCGGTTCTTTAGATGTTTGTATGGGTTTATTTGTGACATCCAAAGTCGTCAGTGCGCTCTTAGCGCTCTAGTAGGCCAGCCACTCCTGGGAAGGTTCACCAAGGTTCCACTACTGTTTTCTCCGTTTGTGGGTAATGGAACTCACTGTGGTTTGCCCACTGTGGTCCCAGAGACTTAGCAAAGGCTTTATAACCATTTCCAGATGGTAGATATCAGTGAATTTGTTTCACATTTGTTTTTGATCTTTTTAGAACTTGGGATAATGTGCTGCTTTGTAGCTGCTTCACATTACCAGAGAGGTTCTATTTAGGAGATGTTTATATTTAACAGGTCGGGCAGTAATCATGTCTTTGTGTGCTAGTGAGATTGAACCCAGTACCCAGTTGAATTTGGTTTACTGGATTATTTACAAGCTAAAGGTGCAATTACTTATAGGGCAGGTAGGGGTGTAGAGCATTTTTTCATCCATAGATAAAATCATAATTTAAACATGATTTTCACTTTGGTTCTTTGTCTAGTAAGTAGTTGCATTATGTGAATTCTGAAGTGTGGCAAAAATAGATAGAATAGTAGGGAAAGGGGGGTAAATAGGGGTAAATTAGTTGTTTTGTAATGTGTGCATCTGTGTCTCTCTCTCTCTCTCTCTCCCACACTCTCTCTCTCTTTCTCTCTCTCTCTCTGACTCTGTCTTTAGGTTTGTTTAGACCAGCGTTGTCAGGATGTATCTGTGTTTGGTGTTGAAGAGTGTCACAGGAAGTGTCACGGTCATGGGGTGAGAACTTCAGTTTTGCTGCTGCCTCTTTGCCAGAACATGCATTGTTTACTGAAAACCCACAGTCAAGGGACAACTAGATAATGTTCTTTTGTCTTACTACCTCAGGAGTAGAAGGAAGGCTAAATGGAAATTTTCAAATAAATGCAACAAGTGCTGCAATATCAGGGATGATTCTGAATTTGGAGCCTTACAGATGTAATTGAAGACTGCAGATGTAGTTTCCGAATACCTAACTTTAGTTTCACCCAGCCACATGTAGGAGCCAAGGTTAACATGTATCCACTCTATTAGACTGTGAATGTGTGATGCTGATTCTGATATTTTGCTGTTAGAGTTCTGCACACTGCTTACAGACAGTATCAGTATCACTTCACTCCTGAGAACATGAGGAAATGAGGAGAAAGTACTCACTACCCTGTGTCTCTCCGTAGGTGTGCAACAGCAATAAGAACTGTCACTGTGATGTAGGCTGGGGCCCTCCAGACTGTAGATACTCAGGAGCTGGAGGCAGTGTGGACAGCGGCCCTGCACGCCAGCCCAAAGGTTCCCATTAACACTGCATACTTACGCTTACACACAGTGTACAGTCATGGTCTTGTATAGCAACAACTATACCCTCGATATCATGAGTATAAATATCATTGTAATATCTGTTTGTGTGTTCAGATTCCAACCCCACACGTGTGGCTCTGCTAGTGATCTTCTTGTTTGTGCTGCCGGTGATCCTGCTGTTCCTGGCCATTCGTTTCCCTCGCTGCCGACGAAGCCTCTTCTGTTTCAGAAGCACTCCATTCAGCAAAGCCAGGCAGCTCAGTCGGTGAGAGAGAGAGAGAAAAAGAGCGAGAAAATTAGAGAATAGGCTGTTTTGATGACAGTCTAGATTAGGACTGCACAACACATTGTCCTTTCAGTTTGTTATACAGTTATACAGCATTATTAGAAGTTTTTTTAGTAAAGCAGGTGTTGCGCAGCTCCTATAAATACAAACTGTAAACGTCTATGAATGCCTGTTAAATGGGGCGAGAACTTAGAAGAGCAGCAATTTAATTGATATTTTTTGTAAGCACTGAAGCACCATTGCACTGTTTAGTGAAAGGTTACAGCCAATTTTAACACAATAAATTGAGTTAGCAATGGTGCAGAACATTAGTAAAAAGGTGTATTATACTTTTATATATTTACTGTTATCATACAGCACAACATATTGCACAATTTGTAATGCTAGACTAAAAAAATACACATAACATTGCTATGCTTGGCTTGATATCAATTAAAATTGAGATTCACATTAATTAAGAATCATGTAGCATTTCTATAGTCTATAGTACAGAGTGTTATAGGCTGTATTACAGGGATTGTAGGTTATGTAACTAATGAAGATTTAAAAGTGCAGTCAGAACTGATGAGTAATAATTATAATAATACGGGGACTGGCATTCATTCCCACTTTTCTCTGTTTTACCCTTGAACACAGTAAAGTGTCTGTGGCTCATATTGAATATTGTGTGAAACTACCAGAGGAAGACTTGGAGAGGTATTTTGTGAATAAGGAAATATGTATAACGATGGTAGCTGTGTCTGATAGTGAATTTAGGATAGTGTGTCACTGATAGCTCAGTGCCCAGTGTGTGTTTTATATGAATTTGTTCAGAAACATTGAAGTTTGTTGAGTGTTTTCACTTACAAACTTCTATACCATTAAAACATATGATGTGTGTAGTATGTTTTGCTGCAAACATTCTTAGCCATCAATTAAAAAACAAAAAAAAATGTTGTCTTTAGCATATCCTTAATATACATCTGAATGGTCCACAACAGCAGTAGTTCATTAGCTTTTTTATGAAGATTTTTTATACTGCTCCACAAGAACGATCCTGACTGTGCATGTTGTATGTGTCTCAGGACTCCAGCCACTGAGCGAGGGAACGCTCGTAATGGAGAGCAAGTACTGCCGCTGAGGTACCAGTGGAGCCCTCAGAATGACATCCCTCTCACACAGGCCATTAGCAAGGTACAGACTGTCTGCTTTTACATTATTCCTGTTCAGGTTCAGACACCACAGCAGAGACCTTGAGACACTTCCATGTAACGATGCATGTAAATGAGATACTTTTTATATAATGTTTTGTTTTTTATGGTTATCTAAATCAGAGCAACGGCGATGTTTTACAATGCATCTCACGTTCGTGTCTCAGTTCCTGGTTTAATTAATACTTTACAGCTTGTTTTTTGTATATGTTTGTTGTCCTTCAGGAAATTATTAATATTGGGCTTTCATAAGGGTTTGTTTATACTGCAATGAGGTGCAATATTAGTGGTGTCAGTCAAATATTAGTGGTGTCAGTTTTAAGAATAATTTAAAAATCTGTATGGATTTAAGCATTTCTACCTTATAGTCTGCATTTGCTTGGCAGATACTTACACAACTACACAAATACAAGCTTCCTAAAACCACTATAACAGAAACATCTGCTAAAATGATTTAACAGCTGTAATGCTCATGGGAAGTCCACACCTGATCTGTACTGTAGGTACTAATGCTAATATATGCTTCTCTGCTTCCATCACCTGCTTCCTGCTTGCATTTTGCATTTCTGTTAGGGGTACAAGGAAGTTCACACATCATATACTGAGACTGAGAGCATGTTAGGAAGTGTAAATGCTTCTAATCTCACATCCTACATCTGTACTAGACTGGGCCAAATGATACATCATCAAACTCTGCACAGCACTTAACCACCTAACCATAGCCCACCGCTCGCTCTCTGAAAACCACAGCTTCTTTTTCCTGCTTTACGCATTTTTAATTAAAACACACGTCATTTAGGCATTTCCCTTTGTTAACCTGATATGTGCATGTACTGTCTGCATCTCTCTCTCTGGCCAGGCTCAGGGCAGGCCAGCTCCTCCTACTAAACCTCTCCCACCTGATCCTGTCTCTAAACATCCTGCTCAGGTAAACTGCTCCCCTCTGCCAGGGAGG
The DNA here is from genome assembly GCA_021613375.1 of Megaleporinus macrocephalus. Lineage (NCBI taxonomy): Eukaryota > Metazoa > Chordata > Actinopteri > Characiformes > Anostomidae > Megaleporinus > Megaleporinus macrocephalus. Next base: position 36,381,368 of record CM038705.1, read on the forward strand.
AGACAGGAGGACAAGAGTGCACACCACACACACTATTACTGTCACAAGCTACTAACAATATACATAATATCAGTGGTTCATTCATGCAGTATGATTGCACTGTTATGATCTGTCAGCATAGTGCAGTCGTTCACAGTCTGTCCGGCACATTTTTTTTTCCTTGTGTGAGTGCACCCACCTTTCATTATTAAATTTCCAATTTAAGACTATTGTTAAGAATATGCTAAGAGATGAGAATGCTTTGCCCCTCTGTGCTATAATATTTCAGTTATGGAATGTCTAATCTTTAATAGCAAATGTCTCATTTCAGAATTAAGTTATATCTTTAAATAGATTCACAGTTTTTACTGTTTTTCATTTATTTTAAAAATGCATCAACAGATATAATCAGTTACTGGAACTGTCCGCTCCTCGGAACTGGTAACCGTATTGGTAACAAAATGTTTGTATCACTCTGGCCCCACTCTTTATAGGTGCTTGAACTATGTATATCTTAACCTTGCCAATAAATGTGCTTTAGTTTAGCTAATTCTTTCATATAGTGTACGACTTGAAAAGGGCTGTGTATGCACACATGTATTATATTTATTTTTAACTATGATGTCCTAAAGATTCACAGAACCTACAGAATGTTACTGGTAGATGAATGTGTATCACACTCTGCTGCTTTTTCTGCTGCCCCAGTCACCAGGGCAACGCCCCGCCCCTCCTAACAAGCCCCTCCCTCCTGACCCAGCCCCCTCAGAGAGCAAGACCCAGCGAAAGGTAGAGATGGGTCACGCATGACTGTGCTTCCACAGCAAGATAGTCTTTAACTCAGTGTCTCATAGACTCTCACCTTGCTTCGATATCAGTGTAGTATCTGTTCTTCAGCGCTGTGTGGCTTGTGGTCTAGCTGTGTGTGCCAGTGCATGTGTTTGTGTCCATTTCCAGTGCAAGTAGTGAGATAATTATTGAGGTGCACTGGGTGTTTGTACAGATCTGAATGCTCTAAAGCAGGGTTTCTCAGCAGAGGAATTATTATTATTCATTTATGTTTACAGTGCCCTCCATAGCGTTTGCCAGAAAGGCTTAATAACATAGTGCATTATCAGGGTTGAAGTAGCCATTAGAAGATTGTGGCCATGAAGGGATTCACATAGTCAGCAACTATACTCAAACAGGCTTTGGAAATCAAATGATGACTGATTGGTTTTACTGTCAAGAAAATAATCCTCACACCATCGCACCAGCTCCACCAGCTTCCATCCATGAGACTCTGGATTCATATTGCTTTAACGCCAAATTCTGATCCTACAGTCTGGCATTCCTCACAGAACGGCTACTCACTGGATGTTTTTTTTTCTTTTTATCTTTATCGCGTTATAGAATAACTTTGGAGACTGTTGGGCATCGTTAGTGGCAGTTGTGAACTTGAGGTTAGGGAGCCAGCCTTGTTACTGGTAGGTTGACGGTTTGATCCCTTGAACCGACTGAAGTGCTATTAAGCAAGGCCCCCAACCTAACTCCCAACTGCTTTCCAGGTGATGTGAATAAGGCTGCCCACTCCTCCAGGCAAGTGGGCACACTTCCCTCAGTGTGCCCTAGTGTGTTTGTGTATGTTTTACTGTACATATGGGTCAAATTCCTCTGTGTGTGCACAGTAGTCAGTAAGTGTGCTGTATGGTTTGCATCAAATTACTTGTGTGAATTGTTGTAGTCCCAATATTGCTACAGGTTTGTTGTTGTTAGATCACATATCTTCACACCTCAAAGTGAATGTGACTACAGAATAAAGTATTCACGCTGTAAAAGAAGAGCAGAGCAGAGTTAAGTGCATTATGAGCCCCTGTTGAGAAACCTTGCTTTAAGTCTGTCTGAATGTGTTGCAGGGTTTGATGGTTGTAATTTGTGTGGTTTTGTTTATTTATTTGTTTGTATGTTTGTGTTTACTTTCAAGGGAGACAGAGTGAGTCAAAAGGTAGCGAATGTTGAATGTTGATGTGATAAGTAGAACAAAGTTGTGTTCTGTTATTTGTCACATCGACAAGACGTAGCCAGAAGAAAAAAACCCTGAATGCGTCCTTAGTTACCAAATGTTGTGTCCCAGTAATGCAATGCTATTTGGAGTAAGTCCAGTCCATGATGATCACTAAATATTTATTTAATACTTCCCCTAATATAATATGTTTGTGCCTGAAATACCAGTAAAAGTAACTGGTAACTGTAAACAGTAACTGGTAAAAGACATTCAACCCTAAATGCATTGGAACTAGTATTTATTACCATTACCTGTTAAAAGCTGACAACTTGCTCTGTCACCTATTACAGTAAACACTAAGATAGTTTGGAAGAAAATAATGAAATTAAGGTCTCGCGTTTGGGTTAATCAAGGTAATATGTTAATTGTTCTCCTGCGATGCAGGAGTGGTGCATGGCCTGTGATTCTGTGGTTGATTTTGGGTACGTAAGTGTTGTAATGTGAAGATGTCGTGGTAGTACTGAGTAGTGGTCCTCAGTTTGATCCATCTTCTTCTCTGTTAAAACCCCGCGTGTTTGACCGGATGTCCAGCTGACAGTGACGCGCCCGGCTGCACCCAGCAAGCCTCTCCCCCCTGACCCTGTCCTTTCACACCGACAGGTACCAGCACTCTGCAGCCGTGCAAGAGAGACGGCCAGCAGCCCTGTATGCTGCAGTCAGGCCATGTGCTTATTGCTCTACTGGATGTTACAGCCTCTGTTTAGTTCTTATTGGCTATGATTGCTGTTATTTAGAATAAAGTCCACTTGTGCTGTATGGGAAGCAAGGGAAAGAATCAAAATAATCATATTTGCACAATTTTAACATTATCTGGACATTGTACTGTACAGGCCGTGTACCATCAAATAACTCCAATCTTGTAACTCCTGTGCAAACCAAAGACGCAAACTTTAAAAATGTTGATCGACTCAGCTGATCGACTGCAGCTGGTGTAAAGGGAAAAGCTGTTCCTTTGATTTTTGGGTCAGTCATCACTTAAAGTAATCATCAGCTCCTCCTTTAACAGAATCTTGGCTTTTGACGTTCAGCTATCTCCTGTTTTAGATCCAGACCCCTCCTCCCCCCAAACCTCCAGTGCCCAAGAAACCTTTGCCTGCAGACCCTTCTGGTTACCCTGCTCCTCTGCGCCTGCTGCCAGCTTCTGAGCCAGCAGTGGACCATAAAGCTGCTGTTCCCTCTCCCAGCTTCACCCCCTCTGCTGCTGCTGTTCCTACAAGGTTAGCATTCTGTCTCAACACAGTATGTATGTGCATGCAAATAATATAAGTGCTGCTGCCAGTATGTTTTATGTTTTGGTCAGTTGCAAGCAGTAATTTGTGTTACAGGCACGAGTTGCCATAAACACTATGCCCTAAATAATGTAATGTATAAATAGAGCAGACCATGCCAATGTTAGCTCATTTAGCTGCATGACAGGGGTGATTTAGTTACGTTTCAAATGAAAGTGAAAACGGAGCTGCCTCTCCGTCAGCTCTCACTTTTTAGTCTATTGCATCTGAAGTAATCCACTTTTTTTGAGGCAGCATACATAAAACAATAAGTGGTCTTTTGAAGCTAGGCTAATATGCGCACCAGACTGTTTTCCACACTCCTGTATCCTCTCATCCTGCTGGAGAAGCATTGTAACTTAGTCAGCTGCATCAGATAACATTGCAGTTTGGACCATGTGCATACAATAAGCCATGAACCAGCTGGTTCTGAAGTGGTGAATTACTGTAATATTTAGAAAAATTCCAGCAGTGTACAAGTGTGCACAAAAAAAGCTGAAACTGGCTTCAACTTTGTTTTAAATAAGAAACAAGCATTGCAGACGTGAAACAACATTTAACAGCGTATTTCCTCAGGGTTGGTGTTAAATAGTTTTGTTTGTAGTATTTTGCTTAAAAGTATTTGAGATTTACTTAAGTTAAAAGAATTTTTTTTATTTAATAATAATGATAACAGTAAGCAGGTTGGGTTACTTAAAATGCATTTTAATGCAAGTTTAATTAAGCTTGTAATTACCCTGTTTTTATAATATAACTGTGATCAGCGTACTGTCCTTGTTCTGTAACTGTAATAGAAATACTGTTTTCTTTGTATGCCGATTATGTTATGGCGTCACATACCGTTATTTCCCCACTCTAATAATAAGCCGCTGGTAATGTACTAAAAGGAAACTTTGAGAAGTAGCTTTTACTTGAATGGTTGCAGAAAATACTGATGATTTTTTTTTTCTTTTTTTTTGCAGACGTGCCCCGCTGCCCCCGCTTAGGGGCCCACAACACCCCAGGAAATACCCCAACCCTACCCCTATGTAACCATTAAAGACATGCTGTTCTGCTGTTGGACCAGCGTGGACCTCGCACAAGTCTAATTGCACTGACCAGGAGAGTGGACTTGGAGAGCTATGACTAAAATAATGGACTTTGACAAACACTCTAAAAAGGATTTCTTCCATGTCTGATTGGTAGAACTAATCAGAGAGTCATGCTGAACCTCACGGGACCCTTAGTGCCATTACAGGCTGCGCTGGAGAACAAGAATACCATGCAGATTCTAGTGAAAACAACCAAGTTCTGTTGAAGACGTGGATATATGCAAAAAGCTCAGCCAGTTAATGCCTTGAAGGTGAAGAGTGGACATCGGTGCCCAGAGCCTGGACTGGACGTTTGAGTGATGTGGATAAAGACTGATGTGGAGTCAGTCTGTTGGGTCTGTGCTGGCTACACCAGCTGAGTGAAGTCTGCAGGCTGCTCTGAACTCCTGTGCTCTACAGTGAAAGGCCAAGAAATCCACACTTTCAGCCACTTACTAAAAATTCTTTACCCCAGATTTGGCCCAGACTAATCACTAATGATCTGGGAGGTCTTTCGTCTGGAATTATTACCGTCTAACTGCTTGATGCCCTTAAAAAAACTATTACAGCAAAGGTTTTCCAGAGAAGTTGCCACAGCGATTGGCTGATATAATTTAAGCAAACATGTAAGTTCAGTAACACAGGATACACGATGAGTTAGATTGGATTGTCCCCAGCGTCGGTGTGGAGCGCAGGCTGTAAGTTTAGTTCTACTGTGAACTTGTTGCGCTCATCTCAGTGAAAAAATCCCACGTTTGTATCAATAAAAAGACGACATCACTGCTGAGTGTTCGTCTGGACTCTTTGCCTTTTGTAAATATTAAAAGAGGAAATAAGAGATTGTTGTGTATCATGCAGTAAACGTTATTTTTACGCAATAAACATCAAACCTATTTTTAAAGGTGGACTGCTTTTTTGGTTTGTTATTGCATTGGTGAGTATTGAGTGAGTAAAGGTACTACCAACAAACCTATATTGAGACCACATAAAAAATGTGTTATTTTGTTGTTTTTATTATTTGAACAAAAAAAATTCATAGAAATGTTGCGACAAGTACAATATTTGTACTTTTTCTAGATCACTGCTCAAAGTTAGTTTTACTTTTAGTCCACTCCTCTTAGTCCATTGAAGCATGTGCATCTGAATCTTATATGAGTCCGATGTACAAGTAGAAGTATTTTCAGTGGTGGTCTCAGACTTTTCAAAGAGGACATACTCTAATATAAGTATGAGTATGTTAACCATATGCACTACAACCCAAAATTGAGACGACTTTGAAAATGCAAGTGAAAATAGAAGCAGTGATTTAAACAAATTGCTTTTACTTTTATTGCAGACAGTTTAAACACAATATATTTCATAGTTGGTATAGTCAATTTAATTCCTTATTATACTCTTATTTTAGTTTTAAAATTCAATGTGTGCTTTAGGTTTTGGGAGTATATTGCATCAAATAAATTATGAAAAGATGTTTTAGTAAACTACCCAATAGCTTTTAGTGTTTCAGCTCTGTTTCAAAGTTGATAATGATATGTTTGTAGGAGCAATAATTTTAAGGACCTGTGATGTGCCCATGACCAAGTGATGTTTTAGGTAAGTTAAATGAGAAACCTGTGGGCTGGTGTGTGGAAATGGCCTTTCAAGAGTGTATAACCACTGATTCTTATCAATGTTACTAGAGATTCTTTTAAATGATTATTTTTTATAATATTTTCTAAGTAGAATGCTAAATTCTACCTTTGGAGACTATTTTGCCTTATAGCATCCTGCTTGGATTTGATAAAATACAAGGCCAAAAGTTTTTCACAATACTATAGATAACAGAGCCTCAAGCATTAAACAGAGTATTCTAAACCCTTTTGTGTAAACAACTTTCTGTGAGGTAGTTTTTACCACCACAGAAAAGCCACTTACTGACCACTAAAAGTGTCTAAGGGGGATAAGTGACCTCTCACAGCTAAAGAACAGTCAAATCACACCACAAATGATTCGGACTGACAATGACCACAGCTGCACTGGATTCCTTTAATTTCAAAGGTTTACCAGTAACCAGTACCAGTGTTCTGGTGAATAGGGATCATCTGGGTCAAAGGTATATGACAATGTTCAGGACGGCAGACGAGTGTCACTCTCATTTGAAAAAATGGCAGAATTTCATCTCAGAAGGCTTGAATAGGCTAGAATAACTGAAAACCATGTTAGGCATCATTTTTGGTCAAGAAAAGTAGAGAAGTATGAAAACAGGCACTGTCAAATGTGGCACAACACGCTCCTACATGGATGTGCCTAATAAACTGAAAATGCTGCTTTTAATATTGTAAAATCCCAGTCACTATTATGTTCACTACTTACTCTTTGTATTCTTTAAATTCACTGGTTTTCTTTTTGTCCTTCAACTTAATCTCTTAATTTGTTAATTCTATAACTCTTTTTCGTGTAACCTGTTTTTTTTTTTATTTAACCTGCTAAACGTCACCTTGAAAACAACTTCTACGCTTTATCTTCAACAGTCCTTTCTGTGCTGTTTAAATGTACTGACAAGAAAAGTAGTATTTAAGTCAAAGTTTATAAGGACAACCATATAGTTATAGACCAACCCCATATTCTCTTCACTTCAGTATTGAAGTACAGTGTTATTTTTTTTTGTAGTACTTAAATTATCAGAACAACAAGACGATTATTTATTGACTGCTGGATGTGGCCAACCAGGTAGACTGGGTGAGTTTCATTTAAGATTTCTTTTTATCTCACCTTTGACTGGTCACATTTTATAGCTACGCACATTAAGGGCACACTAAGTAGCTTTCTCCAACAAAATTGTAAAGAGAAATCAGATTTCATTGAATTCTAGGATATATTTACGTAGTCCTCCCTTTTAATGTTATTGAGAGGGAACATGTTTTGTTGTTCTGCTGTATATCTGAAAGTATTTTGAATGTCTTGCTATGTTAACAGCAAAGCAGTAAATATTTTGAATATAAACAAAATAAATTTAAAAAAATATACCTTAGGACATATTAATGTTGTTAATGTGGCTAAATGTCATTAACAAAGTTTCTGTTTAGACTGGAGCCGGGGGTTAAAGTTGTGTTAATACTGTACTGCATTATGTGGATGAAGCACATTACCAGTGTCTGATGTTTGGTTCTCCCTCTCTCGTCACGATTTTGCTGTGTGTGTTAGTTCTACCAACCATTGAACGTGCGTGTGGCTCTGCTGGGGCTGGAGATCTGGAGTGATCAAGATAAAATCTTAGTGGATAAGAGCCCCACTGACACGCTCAACCGCTTCTTGGAATGGAGAACCAGTGAGCTGCTGCCACGACTGCGCCATGACAATGCACAGCTAGTCATGTAGGTTCTGATGTGTTTGGTAGGGAAAGTAGGCAACAATGACAACGTAGTATGAAGCAGGAGATGAAGCGATGCCCTGTTTATTCTCTATGAATTACTAGAAGGGATCTGATGGTGGGGCGTCTCTAAATGAGCTTGTTAGTTGTCCTGTTTCTGCAGTTTTGATGATTCAGCATTTTTCTGTAATCTTTAGGGAACTTATATTTGCTTATTTGTCCAACAGGGGTGAGTCATTTGATGGCACAACAGTGGGCATGGCCTCTCAGTCCTCTATGTGCTCAAAGGACAGATCTGGAGGTGTTAATGTGGTGAGACATTTACCCTCAAGTTTTGCAAAGTAATGAAAATAGTGAAATTGCTCTGTACACGGTTTCAGTTGTATGTTTTTATTAATTGACAGTTTAATTTGTCAAAAAAGTAGCTTGCAGCAGTTTAGAATCAAGCAGTGCACTACTGTGCAAAGGTTTAGGTTGCTGAGAAGATTTTTTTAGAACTTCCCACTGCATTTACATTTATTTGCATCTCTTTTAATGATGTGTGTCGTTTTACAGGCAAATCACTGCCAAAATAAAAGTGTTTGTAAACAATATGCTGATGTGCCTGAAACTTTTGTGAAGTACTGTATGTAACAGCAGAACAGGTAGAACACTTTCTATCTATTCAGATCATGTGGTTGGAACTGTTTAATATTTTGCCCACTGTCCACAACTGTTATTTGAAAAGTTTACAAGATCTCATTTGACTGATGAATTGTGTGTGATACTAGAAAAGGCATGCTGCATAGCTAAAAGCAGTATGATAGATAACAGAATTTGATAGTGAGAGTGTTAGAAACCACGTTAACACGTCTACTTGAGCTTGAGGCTAGCATATCATATGGTGCTGATCAAGCTGTGCACATGTGCCCAGTGTTCATCTGATGGTATTTGCTGTGAAAACTGTAGAGCAAAGATCACTAATAGGTGGACTGTGGCCCTGGTCCAGACCCAGATGTTGTCCAATGCGGACCCAGCTTTCTGTTTTTTTAATGTTTCCCTTGTTTTTACTTGAAGTCAGGAAAAAAAAAATTATTTGGGTTTTTTTTTACAAAGTCTTATAATTAATCCATTCAGTTTAGCGTTTACAATAATAAATATTGGTAAAATGTACTGAATTTGTAATTTGTTTTGTGTTTCAGTTGAGGATGGCATAAAATGCTGATAGAACTACTAGGTTACTTCAGTATACAGGATCTTATCACAAGTTAGAAATTATGACCGTCTGAACTTGGCCTGAAGAAAATTTCCTCTGACTGGACTGAATTCTAATTAAACTTGTATTCTGCTGCTGAATCATTACATTATACCACATTTACTTTAATAGCTAGCACTGAATTACCAGTTTCAGTTAAGTCCCCTCATTTAACCCCCACCCCCCTCCTCTCTGTGTGTCAAAGTGATACTGAACAGTGACTTTCATGTCAGGGTGGGGTGTATTTCGAGTGACAATGTCTATGGTATGGAACAGCTGGACCAATAACCAATAAGCTCTCAGAAAGTAAAAGAAGTAAAAATTGTGTAAACTATATTACATGCATTTGGCTGAACTAGTCATTGGGCTCAACCTGAATTTTAGAGATTTTTGTTTTTGCTAATTATTATAACAATATTAATATTTGTCATATTTTAAGGGGCTGGTTGTGGTTAAATATATGTATTTATTAATAAAGTATTTAATATTTTATTCTTATTATTTTGTTATGCATTTCAGCAGCCCTTTAACCGTAACGTATCTCTGTCTCTCTTTCTCTCTCTCTCTCTCTCTCTCTCTCTCTCTCTCTCTGTCTGCAGGTTTGTTTAGACCAGCGTTGTCAGGATGTGTCTGTGTTTGGGGTTAAGCAATGTCAGTTTTAGCTCTGCCTCTTTACCAGAACCTGAATTCTCACAGTCTGAGCAATTACCCAATTTAGCACTAAGCCCACTGTCATAAGGGAAAGCATTCAGTAGTGGAGATAACGTTATATATAAATTGTTGGATACATTTACGTGAATTCAAGGTAAGAGTGAGAGTCAGGTTTTCTTAGTTTGCTATTTGTTTTTCTTTTTGGGATTTATTTTTGATAGAGGAAGTGCCGGAGCAGGACATCCTTATCAGAGTTACAGTACTTTTCTAAACATGTTTAAACATGTACCGTATGGTGCTTCATATGATCAGGGACATGTGAAAAGGTCTAGTTGGATTGGTTGACTTTTAAAGTACAATGAACACAGTTCTAGGTATTGTAATCTCTGTCAACTCGTATAAGTGCTGCAGCCTTGCAAATGTAATTGAAGACTGCAGATGTAGTTTCTGAATACCCCAGTTTAGTTCCACACAGCCACATGTAGGAGCCAAGGATAACGCATATCCACTCTATTAAACTGTGAATGTGTGATGCTGATTTTGCTGTAAGAGTTCAGCGCACTGCTTACAGACAGTATCAGTATCACTTCACTCCTGAGAACATGAAGAGGAAATGAGGAGAAACTACTCACTACTGTGTCTCTCTCTAGGTGTGCAACAGCAATAAGAACTGTCACTGTGATGTAGGCTGGGGCCCTCCAGACTGTAGATACTCAGGAGCTGGAGGCAGTGTGGACACGCCAGTAGACACAAGGTTCTCATTAACACTGCATACTTACACTTACACACAGTGTACAGTCATGGTTTTGTATAGCAACAACTATACCCTCGATATCATGAGTATAAATATTATTGCAATATCTGTTTGTGTTCATATGTTCAGACTTCAAACCCACGTGTGTGGCTCTGTTAGTGATCTTGTTTGTGCTGCTGGTGATTTTGCTGTTCCTGCTCATCCGTTTCCCTTCAGCAAAGAAAGAGAAAAAGTGTAGGCTTTGTTACTAAGAGCGTAGACTGTATGACAGTCTAGGTTAGAACTGCATAGACTACATTTTTCAAAGCAGTTTGTTTCTAGAACAGTGGCAATTATACAGCGCTAGCACCCAGGAAACCAGAAGTCCCCTTATTCACTGCGGCCAGTAACTGACATTTTGCTGACACTTCACCATGTGTTTGGCTTGTGTGCATTTGTATGAAAGCCTGTTCCCATTTTTAAATAATAATAAATAATTTTAGTTGAATGCATCAGGAATTTGAGAAAATTAAATATTTAGTTTTTAGTAGTTTATCTTTAGGTTTTAGTTTTTACTTTACTTTTACTTATAAACACATTTTTGGTGGATGAGATAAAGTGAACTTTCAGAAAACATGTCATTTTGTAAAATCCCTGTTTAATTTTACTGGATGCCCTGAGGACTAAATACGTTTTTACGAATTTTACTGGATGCCCTGGATTTTAAATACGTGACGTGTCTGTCACGTGCAAACCACATCGTATAAAGGACACTGTAAACTTCTATAAATGCATATGCATTTGGACAAAAACTCAGAAGAGCAGCAGCCCTGTTTTTTCACAATTTTAACACAAACATTTATTTAATGTATCACCTTTACTAAGATAACTAGTTTAAGGCTTGTGGGATGTCTACATCTGATATTTACTGTAGGTACTACGGCTAACTATATGTTTGTTTCTATGTTACTGACCGCTATCTGTTATGCTATAGCTATTTCAGCAATGCTTTCTGATCTGCTTCCTGCTGGTATTCGCTTTCTTTTTATGAATGCAAGGAAATTCACCCATCATACACTGAGACTGACAGCATTTTAGGAAGTGTAAATGCTTCTAATCTCACATCCTACATCTGTACTGGACTGTCCCAACAGAGACATGACCTAATTCCGCATAGCACTTCTACCTAACCATAGCCCACCGCACGCTTTCTGAAAACCACAGCTTCTTTTTAACTGCTTAGTATGTTTTACTTTGAAACACACGTCATTTAGGCATTTCCCTTTGTTAACCTGATATGTGCATGTATTGTCTGCATCTCTCTCTCTGGCCAGGCTCAGGGCAGGCCAGCTCCTCCTACTAAACCTCTCCCACCTGATCCTGTCTCTAAACATCCTGCTCAGGTAAACTGCTCCCCTCTGCCAGGGTGGAGCCTGGAGGACAAGAGTGCACACCACACACACTATTACTGTCACAAGCTACTAACAATATACATAATATCAGTGGTTCATTCATGCAGTATGATAAAGCATAGAGCATTGCACAGCACAGTCTGTCCCTGCGTGAGTGCACTCACTTCAGCTTAAGTTAATTTCCAATAATTTCTCATTAATTACAGGTTATTCATTTCAAATATTCAACAGGAAATTCACACAGAAGCTTCTGAAACTACATAAAATATACAGAATTTACTCTTCACTCTTTGGTTCCATTTTCTGCTTCCTTACAGCACATTCAGTGATGCTCAAGTTTCCACTGAGGTTTTTAGTCTGTTGTTTTAAAAAACACCAACAGCTTCTTTGTTTGAAATGCGTTTTTCTTCTCTTTTAAAGTATTTTAAAGAGCTTCTGGGCAGCTACATATATTTATATTTTACAGACTTTCAGATGCTTAGTGTTGAGTTGTCTTCTTACAGAGGAACAGAAACAACTGTGTCCATGCAGCTAACTGGCCCTATTTGCTGTGTGGAAGAAAATGTATGCTTTGACCATTTAAATGTACTAAATGTAATATTAAATGTAGTTTTTGGTCAGTTTCAAGTGGTTTACTTGATTTGATTCTTCCACAGTTATAAGTTATACTGGTATACCACAATTAAGTGCAAATAACATGATGTACAAACAATGCAAACCATGGTGTGGTTGGCTTGTTTAGCTGTATGACTACTGTTTAGCCTGTTTAATCCAAAGTAGTTCACTTTTTTCAAGGCAATATACATAAGGGAATGGCTGGTATTTTGCAGTTAGACTTAGCCTAACATGAACAATAGGCTGTCTGCTGCACTTCTATTTCCTCCAATATTGCTGGCAAAGCAGTTTAACTCAATCAGCTAAATCAGATAATGCTGCAGTCAGTGCCTTGTTTGTGCAGTGGGTCATTAACCAGCTGGTACTGAAGCATGAATCACTATAATAGCCAGAGGCACAGGTATATGGGATGCACATTTAAGAGAAATTGCTTGAGAATTTTTACAAGTTGAAAGTTGGCTTCTTCAGTACAGGTACCAGAATGCAACACAGTCTACAGCAACAATCTATGTTAACAGTCAATAGTAACTGCTGCTCTGAATTTCACAACTGAAATTCAGTTGTGAAATAATATTTGGCACCCTTTGTGCTGGGCCCTCAGGACTCAAGTTAGAAAAACTATATTAACATGGGTTTATGTATACATTGTTCATATTTGGTTTTGCTGTTTTACATGAAAATAAGTATTTCTTATTAAAAAGTGAAGGAACAGCTCAAAAAAACAAGTCACTGTAAACATACAGTAAAGAAAAACCTCAGCACATAAAATAGTATTTGAATAGTCAAAAAACAAAAAATACCTTTTATGTATACATGCCCCCACATAGGGGCCACAACACCCCAGGAAATACCCCAACCCTACTTCTATGTGACCACTCCAGACATGCTGTTCTGCTGTTGGACCAGCGTGGACCTCGCACAAGTCTAATTGCACTTAAGAGTGGACTTAGAGAGTTATATAGACAAACACTCTAAAAGGTATTTTTTCTGTTTCTGGTTGGTAGAACTGCCAGTCATTCTGAAACTTGCTAGAGTGACATTACAGACTGTGCTAATGAACAAGAGCACCATGCTTGTGAAGACATTTATTAACAAATATGCAGATTCTAGTGAAAACAACCGGAAAGTTCTGTTGAAGACGTGGATATATGCAAAAAGCTCAGCCAGTCAATTCCTTGAAGGTGAAGAGTAAAGATCAGCGCCCAGAGTCTGCAGTGAGAAGTCTGCAGGCTGCTCTGAACCCCTGTGCTCTAAAGCTACAGAGTGAAAGGCCAAGAAATTCACACGTTAAGCCACTAACTAGAGTTCGTCTGGACCTGTTTTATCAGAAATGCTCAAAAGAAGACTTTTCAGTGGTGGGATAACACTTTTTAAAGAAAACATACTCCAAGTACATATGCACTACTGTTAACCATCTGCATATAATTATTTATTTTTTTTATTTGCTAAATAAAAGATCTAAGCTCAGCATGACTGTCTGTTTTGATACTGTTATGATAATGCAGGAGTCTTTTTGAACTTGTAAAAAGCAGAACATGTTGTTAAAGGATTATGAAGTTCTTAACCAAGCTTTCACACGTTTATCATTTGGCTTTTAGCAACTGATGAACGTGTCAAAGTATTTTGGAGTCAGCGTTTTGTATTTTGAGTGTAAATGAGACTGTAAGTGTAGCAGTGATGGTAGGACAAACTTGTTTATTTTAAAAAATAATTCTGGCTTTAAATGTGCTATACAAATAAAACTTAGAGGACAAGGTCTGAGAACCAGGGCACTAATCGCAGGAGAAAACAGGCCACAACCTAATACATAGTAAAATGTAACACATTTAAATTACACATTAAATAGACTAAAATAGAACATATTTCCTCAAATTGCCATGGTAACATCATCTGCAACGTTTCAAAGATTCTCCCAAAAGACTTACACAATGTGCGATGACCGAACGCAGATCAGTTTCCGAGTGTGCAATCAGGTAACGGTGAAAAGGAAAGAAAATGTAATGAAACTGGTATCTGTTCGTAGGTGCTGACAAGGTGATGCATGCACATTTAAAGTGCATAAAGTCTGAAATATAAGCTAAACAGAAAATGTCGTTATCAGGAAGTGTTCAATAGAAAGAGTGAAGCGTAGCTGTGGCTTCCTCTTATTCCCTTTTAAGACATGCAACCTGTTGCTGTTTCCTTGTACTAAAGCTGCTTCATTAGAGAGCACACGCTGGTTTCATTGCTCGACTCTGACTATGGCGAGTGGAAATCAAGTTTTTAATTTCTGCGTCATTCTCTTAGGACATCTCTCCCAAAGCTCCATCACTCCACGGACCTCCTTCTTTCTCGGTTAGTACGCCCCCACTAATGCTCTAATTTTGTTTGATTTGTACTTGGTTTATTTGTTTTTTGAATTTGTTTCACTTTAATTGTCATTGCCTTTTCCTCAAGTAGATGTGAGCCATGAAATTGACCAAATGCATTCTTAGAGTTCAGCTTAAAAAGCTGTTCCTAAAATGATGAGTTATCAGTGATTGATGGTAAATACTATGATAAAATCAATTTAACAGGATTTGTAAATCAGTTTGACTGAAAATGACTTGTCCTTTTGTTTAAAGGCAATTGCAAACCATGTTTTTCCCCAATGTTTGTTCATGTTGCCCACAACAATAACAACAACAACAACAATGATATTAATTATAATAATACTTATTTATAAGTTCTGTGATGTAAGCAGGTGCTAGATTATTTAGAGCTTTATAGACAAGTAGCAGAACTTCTATAAGATATCATAAAAAGTCTGTTCTATAAGCTACAGGCAGCCAGTGCACTTTTGAAACAGGAGTAATATGAGCTCGTTTCTGTGTTTGTTAGGATCCGAGTTGCTGCACTCTGTACGAGTTGTGGGGGATGGATGGTTTTCTTAGGAACCTTAGTAAGAAGAGCATTGCAGTAATCAATTCCATGTAACAAATACATTAACCAGTTTCTCTGGAATGACTAAAAGCTACTTTAGTCACTGTCTTTACATGCGGCATAAAACAAACCTTAGAATTATTTGATTTCATTGTCCATTTTTTAAATGTAAGAGTTTTCTTCTATTTCACTGGTGCGGGTATGTTAATGGCTTCCCTTAAGCTAGCATAAAAAGAGACCAGATGAGGGAGTTAAAGCTGTATTTGATTCATTGTTATAAATATTTGTAAGCTTCTTAACTGTTTCTGTGTCAATATAATTTTTAAAGTCATTTTTAGACACTTCTGTATTGGCTTGAAAGAAAATACAGAAATTGTCTTATGTTAAACATCAGTTAAACATACAGAATCTCTGTAATTATATTATTATTAATATTATGAATTAATTTTCTGCAGAATATCTCTCTTTTTAAAGCTTTTCTGATCTGTGTGAGTAAGCCCCCCAAGTACAGATTAAATTCAAGTTTTGGAAAGTTTTTGCAGTCATTCCTTATTTGACTTTGCAATTAGGGTAAATAAACCATGCTTAAGGGTAACCTTTTTTATTTTTGAAGGATTAATTAAACAAAAGCCTCACATCTTACCAGTAGCTTACATCACATGGGCCCTTTTTTAAACTTTTATATTTCACACTAACCTTTATTTTGTAAGAGTGAATATAATATGATACATACAGTTAACCAAAGCCAAGACAATCTAAGACATTCGCATCTTGTGTGAGAGACTTTGGTTACAGTGAATATTCTCACCTTAAAGGTTAAAGGAAGCTGTAAGAAGAAACAACAAATCTATTAAGACCAATGTGTCACAGGCCAGTGATAAAAATCTAGCTGTGTGCAGAATGTGTGAGATCTGGTGGTCTTGAACATATCTTGCAAGCTGCTAAACCACATGGGACAGACAGACCGTAACCTAATTTATCCCAGAATAGACCAAAGCACTTAAGCATATAGTGTCACGAGTAAGGTGAAGGCGCAAACTTGAGCATGCTACGGATTCTGTGGTAAACTAGAAAAATGGAAATTATATCTCACCATACACAATGTTTAGAAACTGAATGTAAGTATATCATATTGACGTACAAGTACTTTGCCACAAACACGTTCTTAGACAATGTGCAACCCTTTCATTCTGGTACAAGTGGATCAGACACAGCAGCACTGCTGGAGTGTTTAAACACCTCACTGTCACTGCTGGACTGAGAATAGTCCACCAACCCAGACCATAGTGTCTTGTGACCACTGATGAAGGACTAGAGGACAACCAACGCAAACTGTTGAGAATGAGCTATCGCCTTTGACTTTACACCTACAAGGAGTGTGTAATAGAGTGGACAGTGAGTGGACACAGTGTTTAAAAACTCAAGCAACACTGCTGTGTCTGAGCCACTCGTACCAGTAGAACACATACTAACACGCCACCAACACGTCATTGTCACTGCCGTACTGAGAATGATCCAATACCTGCTCTGTGCTGGTCCTGTGGGGGTCCTGATCATTGAAGAACAGGATGAAAGGGGATTAACAAAGTATGCAGAGAAACAGTCTGAAATTATAAACTACGAAGTATATAAGTAGAGCTGATAAAATGGACAATGAGGATATATAAGAAGGCGTACTTATTAAAGTGGCCAGTTTATGTGTATGTGTAATACATGACTCTACAGAGGTGGTTGAAATTGTGGGTTGACTGTTTTGCAATTACTTTAGTATGTTAGATGTCAAATATTGAAATACTCTGCCTATAGTCACATAGTGTTGCATACTCTTGGACATATTTGCATTTTACTGTGTTATACAGTGTGCAGTGCTTTTTATTTAATTAGCAAATTAGATTTTTTGATGGTTTGTATAAGAGGATAAACTTGTGGATGTGCAATGTGCAATATTGAACAGCTTAAAAACACATGTTTTTATTAAATATGTTAAATAGTTTTTAAACAGCAGTTGTGTTGCTATGTATTTAACATGATGTGTGTAAATATAAAGCTCATGACATGGTTTTGAACCACTTCTGTATACATAATAACTTTGGTTGGTTGCTACTTCTGCAGTAAAGTGGTTTACAGACTTACTCAAACATCACTCAAACTGATCCACAGCTTTCATCAGAACAATACCAATAGTTGTGGTAACTGCAGTGTTGCTTATTGTGCTTCTTGTTCAACAGGAAGTCCAGGCCGTGTGCTGTCCACATACAGAACATCGGATGTGCAAAACACGACAGCACTGCTGCTCAGCCTAGACGCTGCCACGCTGTTTGTTGGGGCTCAGAATGCTTTACTGTCATTGGATGTCAGTCAGCCTGATGTGATCACACTGAAAAACAAGGTTTTAATAACAAAACTAAAGCACTGAACTGATAGACATGGATTTTGTTTATTTCTAATGATATTATTTTTTATCACTTAAATAAATATGTTTACTCAACATTAACTGACTTTTAAGACAGATCACTACATAAAATAACATCAGATTGTATTTTACAGTTTGACTGGGCACCTACTAAAAAAGACCGTCTAAGATGTGGGACACGAGATAAGGTGTGGTTTCCATGTTTTATGCCACAGCACTTCAACTTCTTATCCTTACCTTAGACGCTTAGCACCTAGAAGTTGAAACACTTTTATACTTTTATATTATTGTATTTCATTTTGTGTGTTTTCAGTTGACTAAAGGCAGCAGAGTGCAGTGGAATGAATGAATGTTTTCTACAGTTAGCTAACACTGTTTTGCTTTAACTCTCTGCAGAGTTGTGCCAATTTCATCCGGGTCCTGCAGTTTATCAACTCCACTCATTTGTATGCCTGTGGGTCAGTCGCGTTTAACCCTCAAGACATACTCTTTGTAAGACGATGTTCTGTTGTTTGAGTAACAAAGTGTCTCCTGCTTTTTAACTAATGTGCTGGTGTTACTTACTCTCTGTCCATTCTTTACCTCTCTCTTAGACTGTGGATAATCTGTCAGTCAGCAGGACAGCACAGAATGCCAAAGGTCACTGTCCCTTTAACGGTTTAGAAAGAAACACTGCTATTTTTGTTGGTAAGGATCCATTCAGTTATATGGATTCACAGCACCATCTGCACAACATACTGCAAATGACATGCATGTCACTATATTTGTGTAGAGAAAGTTCTGACCAGAAAAAGTGACCATAAAACTAGCACTAATTGAGTTTGCATTTTGATTATACTCTAATTGTAAGGCATGTCTATATGTATTAATTTAACATTTGCATGATCTCCCTGTCCGCAGATGGAGAGCTGTATGCCGGCACAACAAGTAACTATGCTGGAAATACGCCTGTCATTTCACGCCTTCACAGTAAAGAACGACACAACTTACAGCTTGAACCTTTGTCCAAAATACTCAATGGTTTGTCTTCTAGCTCTTGTCGACATACAACATAAAACCTACCCCTGAAATGATTTAAGCTCCTTAAACTATGACAGTGATGTGAAACGACTTCTATTTCTCCAAAGTGAATGCTCTTTCTGTTTCTCTTAGATCCTACGTTCATCAGTTCCTTTCACATTCCCGGCGAGGGGAAGGTGCTGTTTTTCTTCAGGGAGGAAGGAGTAGAGTACAGCTTTGTACAGAGATTCACTGTGTCACGTGTGGCCCAAGTTTGCACAGTGAGTACCTTACTCCTTTTTCTTAACTAAATACATCAGGACACCACGTGAAACTGAAATGGATGCGGTTCTGTGATTGCTGGGCTTGAATAGCTATTTAATTTGAACCATTATTTGTCCTAATTTGTTTTTTTCCTGCAAAAAGTACACTTTGCATAGAAATGCACATACAGAACAAGTACTACCATTTAATCCCTTTTCATACAACACAATGTCTTGGAAGTTGATAAACTATGCAAAATTTATTTAATTTCTCAGCAATGATGATGGAATATGGTGGCATTTTCATTGAAGACACTGAAGCAGGCAGCATGTTTTATTAAGAGGCATGCTCTCATTGATTGGCAAAAAATAACTTGTTCTATGTAGAGGAAGTGGCTAGAACGTAGGTAGCTAACCACCAACCATTTCCATTGCACTGTAATAAAATAAGGGTACTGCGTGCTTACATAAAGGAGCATTGTGTAACCTCTTGTGGTGAGGTTGCATATTGCAACTTACTAGGTGATCTATACAGCCAGGGTGTAATTTGTCCATTTTGAGCTACTGTAGCAGCATAAAGCAGTGGCTCTATGTGGTGGTCTCTCTCAGAAGATAGCCCACTTCTATGTAGATATAAAGGCCTCATTCTTAGCAATATTCTTAATCTGTAGTTATTGGTAATTATACACTAATGAACACACAGTTCTGTGTATCATATTCCATCTCTGCTAACAAGAACCCCCTAAATTTCACACACTTCTCCTTTAAGTTTTTTAGTTCAGCTATTTAGTGGCCTGTGGTATAAATGAAGAGTTTACCTTGATTGTAGCAAAGTCAGTTATTGGAAAAGAATGATGTGTTTATATTTTTTTACTGAAAAAATATTTTTTCTTATACTAACTTACTTCAAGGTGATGATGTAGATTTTTTCATAATATAAGAATCCTTATTTCATTATATAAAATGATACACAAGTACTATTATAAGGTCTGGTGGTACAAACTTTATAACACTTTCAGAATTACTTGTATGTCATCAGTGTAATTTATCTAAAAATCATTTTGCAGGATGACAATGGAGGGCTAAGAGTCCTACAGAAGCGCTGGACAACGTTTGCTAAGTCCCAGCTCGTATGTAAGACGGAGAAGCAGCTGCCCTTCAATCTGCTCCAGGACATTGTGATGGTGCCACCAGCAGATAACGAATCACCTGATAATACACTGTTCTATGGCATCTTCACGTCTCAATGGTCCATACAAAGCCACTAACACTAACAGTACTTCATCCTCCAGGCTTCTGGAAGTCGTATGTTAAATATATCTGTATTTAGCTTGCCATTACCTTATGTCTTCTTCTCTCAGGGCTCTGGGATCCAAACAGACTGCAGTTTGTGCTTTCACACTTAGAAGCATTAAAGCAGCATTCTCAGGAAACTACCAGACCTACAATATACAAACCGACCAGTGGACACAACAATCTAACACAGATGGCAAACTGGGCAAAGTAAATTTCACTGTATCTTATTTTGCTACACTGTACCAATCTTTTTTTATTCAGAAAAAAATGAAACATTGACGTTAAAGAGGCAATTCCACCCAATTATTCCATATATTTCAAACATTTTGATTTAAGAGTAATCATTTAAAGTAAAACTTACAAACGTGGTGATAGGAACCAGGAGTTGGGATGTCACAGGCCACTGTAAGCCTACTTAAGTAATGGTATAATAGTGGAAAATCTGTAGGGAAAAAGTTTCTTCCAGGGATTATTTTTGCTTGACAGCATCCCGCATAGATTTAGAAAATATAATTTAAGCCAAAACCTTTTCACCAAACTATCAAAAACAGTGCGTGGGGGATCAGATTATTTCAATATTTGAACAGTGACACAAGCTTCATTATTTGGGCTCTGCATGCCACCACAATGGATTTGAAATAAAAAAACTAGGATGCAATTGAAGTGTAGACTTTTAGGTTTGATTCAAGTGGTTGAACAAAAATATCCTATGAAACATTTAGTAACACCAACCATTTTTCTACAAAGTCCCCTCATTTCTGGGGCTGAAAAGTAATTGGACAAATTAACATTACCATGAATAAAATGTTCATTTTTAATACTTTGTTAAAAATCCTTTGCAGTCAATCACTGCCTGATATCTGGAACCCATGGACATTACCAAACGCTGGGTTTTCTCCTTTGTGATGCTTTGCCAGGCCTTTACTGCAGCTGTCTTCAGTCATTGCTTGTTTGAGGGTTTTTCTGCCTTAAGTTTTGTCTTAAACAAGTGCTTAATCGGGTTGAGATCTGGCGATTGCAGAATATTCTACTTCTTTGCCTCCTGGGTTGCTTTCACAGTATGTTTTGGGTTATTGTCCGTCTGTCCAACCAACCTTGCTGCATTTGGTTGATTCTGAGCAGAAAGTATATCCCTGTACACTTCAGAATTTATCCAGCGGCTTCTGTCTTCTGTCACATCATCAATCAACACCAGTGACCCAGTGCCATTGGAAGCCATGCATGCCCATGCCATCACATTGCCTCAACCATGTTTTACAGAGGATGTGGTGTGCTTTGGTGCTTTCTTCTTCACATCATTCTGATACAGGTTGATCTTAGTTTCGTCTGTCTAAAGAATGCTGTTCCAGAACTGGGCTGTTTTTTGGCAAAGTCTGATCTGGCCTTTTTTATGTTTAAGAGTTAATTAATGGTGTGCACCTTGTAGTGAACACCCTGTATTTGATCTCATGAAGTCTTCTCTTTATGGTAGACTTAGATACAGATACACCTACTTCTTGGAGAGTGTTCTTCACCTGGGTGGATGTTGTGAAGGGATTTCTCTTCAACATGGAAAGGATTCTGTGAACATCCACCACTTATGTCTTCGGAAGACGTCCAGACATTTTTTTTCCCAGAGGAATCTTAACTGTTAATTCAGACACTCCTAACATTTCCGCTATCTCACAAATGGATTTCTTCTTTTTCTCAGCCTAATGACCTTTCAGCCTAAAGCCTGTTTCACTTCCATTTAGAGCTCCTTTAAACGCATGTTGTGGGTTCATGGCAACAGCATCCAAATGCAAATGCCACACCTGGAATCAACTCCAGATCTTTTAAATGATGGTGGATTAACGAGGGAATAGTCCATGCAGCCCATGAAATAGCTGTTGAGATAATTGTCCAATTACTTTTGATCCCTATAAAAAGAGGCAGTTTCATAATAAAGAGTTATAATTCCTAAATCCTTCCTCCAATTAGGATGAATACCCTAAAATTAAAGCTGAGAGTGTGCACTTGAAGCCCATGTTGATTATATAACTGTATCTTGAATATATTTTGGTAAACAGCTAAAATGCCAAAATGTGTGTCACTGTCCAATTATTGGGCCTAACTGTATGTTTTATATTTTGTTCTGATGTCGTTCTTTTAAATGTTTCTCTAACCCTTGTTCTCTTACAGTGTGGGGTACAAAATGACAGCGACAGCTTATTGAGCTTAGTAAAGACAACCTTCCTGACCACTACGAGTGTGCAGTCTGAGGGGGATAAGCAACCTTTCATAACCAAAGAACAGATGTACAGTCGACTCACAGCACAAAGAGTCCAGGCTGCCAATGGCCACAACTACACTGTCCTCTATCTGCTGACCGGTAGAAATCTGTTTTAACCATTCTAGTACAGTCATCATATTTGTCTCTCTTAATAATAAGTTACTTTGCAGATGTTCATGACTCAAATCTTTATTGTAGAGACTGGATTCCTGCAAAAAGTTGTGTTGCTAAAAACCGGATCCCACTTCATTGAAGAGGTCCAGGTTTTCACACAGCCACAAACTGTTAAAAACCTCCTTCTCTCTGTTACAAAGGTACTACATCATTCTCTCTTATTGCAGATTGTGTCTAGTCTTATTATGTGCTTTAGCATACACACTGCATTTCCAGTTTATCCCGTTACACATATTGTACCTACAGACAACTGATATGCTCAGTGATGTGTTGTATAAATTAAGCAAGCCAGCAATTTTAGCATCAGTCAGTTTCCAGTAGAGTGATAGAATTGGTAAGTGAGTAAGTGTAAGTGAGTTAGAATAAGTAAACATAAGTAAACATAGCACAATGGTTGGCACTACATTTGCCATTTTACTAGCCCCAAACCCAAACCAGATAAAATGTTTACAGGTGATCTGTGATCTTGTGGATTGGGATCATATGGATCAAAGGTGCAAGATAATGATCAATAAAACAAACAGAGGCATCCCGTCCTATCACTTTTGTCAATGAACAATAAGAAAGTGTGTCTCTATTAAGGCAGAATAGCAGCTGACACTGTTCTACTGTACATGCTATTAGATGGATTTACCTGATAAACGGGCAGTGGGGGCTTAAAGGAGCAATATGTAAGATTTTCAGTTTACAACATGTTCCTGATCTGAGTTAGATCATTTAAGGACAGGTAAACAATAAGAGGAAGAGTAAACACATCAATGGATGAAGCTCTTGGTAAGTGATCATTATAATGACTAGAATCCACATTCGGCAGAAAACAAAAGAAGTGATAAAAACAGAAGAAAGCAAGTTAATATTGGTGTTGCCTTCCACCATTGGAGACGTTCTTGGCAAGTAAAGGGATGAAGTTTCTTCTAGACTGGTAATAATTGGGGGGGGGGGGTATGTGGAAGTGTAGTACTGTGTATTTTCTGGTGATATGTTGTCCCCAATTGTTTGGAGTATGAATTTTACAGATTGCATCATCTTACAAATTGCTCCTTTAACTCAGTTCGGTTTGTGATATAGTTAATATTTGTGATCAGTTTCTGCTCCTACTGTGTCTAAGCAGGAAATTCTGGTTCCATAGCAAACATCCACAAATCTGTCACTTAAACCCCTGTGTAAGAACTGTATTATAACAATGAACTCTGAGGTATCACCCCTGTCTATTTAAAACAAGTGTGGAGTATCTACATTGCGTACCCCTTTAAGACAATGACTGCATCCAAAAACATGCAATACTATACTGAAAACCACACCTCTGATTGTATTTCTAATGGATGGCATACTTTGGCATACTATGTATTATGGTAGTATAAATTTGGGACACAGTTTATGAGACCAATGTTCCTTTTCTGGAAGTCATGAAGGGGATTAGTTGGAACCAGTGTGTGTTAGGAGCCAGGGAAACAGTAAAATGCGTAAAGCAGAAACTACTACAGGAGTACTGTGCTAAAGCAAGGAATTCACCATTTATATACCCCAGCCTGCAAGTCGATGTTTACACAGGACACATGTCATGGGAGCTGTAGAAACGTGGACAGGTCTTGGGGATTGGATAGAAGTGAGTAATGCATCACATCAGGTTCTCTACTTACATTTAGCCATAACAAATCATTTGTTGTCTCTTGCACAGGGTGTGGTGTTTGTGGGCTCCTCTGAAGGTGTGATCAGGGTTCCAGTGTCTAACTGTTCCTTCTACTCGAGTTGTGCCGAGTGTGTGCTGGCTCGGGATCCGTTCTGTGGCTGGGATGCAGAAGAAAAAGTTTGTGTCCCAGTGTCTGAGACAAAGTCTAATTTGTGAGTTCACTGAGAAAATGACCAAATAAGTCTCTTTAATGTGTCACAGATAATGACTCTAACTCTAACTTTTCTCTAACTCTCCTTCTCTGTGCATGTGACTGATCTTAAGACATCAGGACGTAGAGAATGGCAATGTCGGAGAGCAATGTGAACTTGTCCCAAGTAAATACACTAATTTACATTATCTTTTCTAACGTAAAACTGGGTGTTCACCAATTCATTCTGAAATTAAGTATCTTTCCATATGCGCGTTGTCCCCTAGGGGAGGTGTGGGTCCAACTTTACCGCTTGGTCAAGCTGCCGTGTGATGCAAGCTCCAGAGTGAGTTGGAGGTTCTCCAATCACAGCATCGTACCCAAGTCCCTCTACCTGCAGCGTGAAGATGGCAGCCTGGTCTTCTTTGTCACTCCCAAAACTTCTCTGGAGCTCCTCTGTGTAACTGAAAAGCAGGGCCGTCAGCAGACTGTAGCCATCTTTTCTCTGAAGGTACAGGCTTCCCCTCGTTCCCTGCCTTATACTGACAGTGCTGGGCTGTACACTGACGAAGACATGGAGCTGATACCTCAATTGCGCTTGCATGAAGACACGATTTCTCAGCAGAAGAACTTCTATGACAATATGGTTGCTGTTTCAGTTCTGTTGGCCATTTGCCTCTGTGTACTTGTTGGTGGGGCATTGCTTTGGCGGAGGGACAGGCAAAAAAAATCTGGCCCCGAATGTTTGTCTCCTGAAGACTTCGGGATAGGTATGGATAAGTAATCTGTTGGGGCATTAGGTCACTGCAAAAACTCAAGTTGGGTCTGGGTTAATTGCTGCAGTTTGAACTGCTGAAGTCTTCACATAGCTATTTCTTGCCTTCTGAAGAACAACACCTTCTTCTAGAATTGTGGTCCTCAAGTCTCAAAAAGGACCTCAAACCAACATGGGTTACCAACATGGGATATTTTTTTCTCGGTGGCAAAAATATAGTTTCGAAATGACGCTGGTGATAAAGTCTTCAAGTTCATGGTTCTATAGCTGTACCTCACAACTGAAAATATGCGAGGAATGGAAATGTATGAAGCTACTACCCCTAGAACTCATTTACAGCTAACTGTTTCTGTGCTTTACAAATGAAGATTGTGAAAATGTTCTGCCCAGAATATATGAAACTTGCCTTTTCAGTGTACATATAATGTGTGTCATACATATGTGTGTGAGTGTGCGTGTGTGTGTGTGAGAGAGAGAGAGAATTTTCTTACGGGTTGTCAACTAAACAATATTGTACATTTTTTTGTATATATTTTTCTTCCTTGAGATTTATTTAGCCACAATTCATTTTACATAACTATTTTCCACCCTACCTTAGTCACTTAGAATAAAGCAGTCTGTTTTGGTTAGAAATGAGCTCTGTTCTGATTGGCTGTTCTGTATAGAAAAGCACTCAATTTTCTATTCTATGAGTTTATAGCATGTTATAGCAGTCGTGGCCTGAAGGTTAGGGATTTGGTCTTGTGACCGGAAGGTCGCCGGTTCGATCCCCGGGATCCCCCAGGCCACGACTGAGGTGCCCTTGAGCAAAGCACCTAACCCCCAACTGCTCCCCGGGCGCCGTGGATAGGGCTGCCCACCGCTCTGGGCACGTGTGCTCACTGCCCCCT
Organism: Megaleporinus macrocephalus; assembly: GCA_021613375.1. Taxonomy (NCBI): domain Eukaryota; kingdom Metazoa; phylum Chordata; class Actinopteri; order Characiformes; family Anostomidae; genus Megaleporinus; species Megaleporinus macrocephalus. The sequence goes on from CM038705.1 coordinate 36,407,502, forward strand.
AATGTGTTCACTAGTGTGTGTATATGTGGGTGTTTCACTGCACGGATGGGTTAAATGCGGAGGTCAAATTCCGCTGTGTGCAAAATCACATGTGGCTAATTTGAGTGTCAATTTTTTTTTTAATGCAAAACTGTAACTTGCTACAAATTATCCAATAATTTGGAATTTAATTATTGGTGGGGATAATTCAATAATCGCTGGATTTTAGTGGGCACACGTCACTTCAGTCCATGCTAATTCTACGCCCTTGGGTTAATGCTACACTTCTAAGGGTGTGAAGGCGTCTTTAAGGTGTACAAGCAGTGCTTAATTTGTAAAACATCAGGTAATGGAACACTAAAGGTGTAGTGATCCAGCAAGTGGCAGTGATGGAAAAGGAAAAGGTCCTGGAACGCATAGACACAACAGTGCTTCAAGTGTCCATCTAACATAGTAGCATTCTATATAATACAATAATCTTAGCTTTAATGACTGTAGTAAGGAGCTGCAACCATACAATCTTAGAGATGCCACTGGACGAATAGCTTTTGGTGTCCTACAAAAAAAAAGACGCCAAAGAGGTGGTGGATCCACATAAATAAGTTCTGGAACACAGGTACCTGAAATATGAGAGGTGCACAAGATCCAGCACAAATTAAGCACTGTGTACAAAGGTAGCATGACAGCAGTCGGAGAGGAACGATACCTGCTGTAATGACTTTCTTACCGCTTAACAACAGGTTTCAAGCCACTGCATGATGAGAATGTAGGTTGGCGGTAGCGGCATTTGACTCGTTCGTTGGTAGCGGAATTTCAACATCAAGCTCTAATCCATTTATTGTCTTTCTTAAGGTGGCTTGAGCAGATAGTCCATACTCCAGCAACAACACTTAACAAACACCGTCCTTTTAGTGTTTAAACTTTCCGCCAGGGGTGTTCTATCATTTCATCCTACCCATTGATCGGTCCTACCAAGGCTTCTTGCGCATGCGCATACGTCAAGATTTCGATGGTTGGCGCGTACGTGGATAATTTGATCATTGTTGTTTATAATGTTTTCTTAAGCTTGTTATCTAAATTTAGCCTAATGTTACTTTCTGGTTGAGTGTTCCAAAAGCGTTCGCAAAATCATGGATGCACTGTTTTATGACTATATTTACACTATCAAATAATCCTACCTGTGGTTTTAATGCACTTGCAGTATTATTTTTCACCAAGGTAGCACAGATCGACAGATCTGCGCCGCGGTAGGACGTTTCGACAAGGTAGGACAAATCGACAGAACATCCTCGCCAACCACATTGCTCTACAACCTTAGAACCAGCCTTTAAAAACCCTCAGCGCCCCCAAGTGGTCAAATAAACAAAAACCTAAATGGCTTCAACACCTGCCATCAGGCTCAGTGCACTTTTACTGATATAGCTCTTCAGTAAAGACAGCAAAGACGCGTGTTTTAATAGATAAGCAGCTCTTGATGAAGACTCACTGGAAAGCTGTTTTAGCGATAATAAAAGTATGGTGAAATGCAGGTTTTGATAAAGCATAAAGCATTGCTCTACTGTAAAACACGCGTGATTAATTGTCTGAATGAGATATGACATTATTTTCCTGGTCATACAAATCGTGGACAGAGACAGAACACAGACATTTAAGACGGTAAAGTAATATAAACACCCTCGGTAAAGTTAGGTTGATACTGGATATTCGGTGGTTATTCGCGTTTCGATCCTGTTGCAGCTCACAAACAACCTTGTAAAATCTCTGAAATTACATTTTCTAAGTGGTGGAAACAAGGGAACAAACTACAAGCGTTGCATTTCGTCAAATTTCCCGATCTTTCCATTTCTTTGTGTAGTTTCTATCATTATACGTATAAAGACGACAAGGGACCGTCTGTAAAGTGCGGTATTATTCAAAAACCTACAACATCCAGAGAAATTAGGAGCCTGTCTGTGTTATTTTTAAAGACTTGAAACGTACTGAAATACACAGATTATGTCAAAATCTACTACTTCGGTAAACAATGCAGACATACATCAGAAAGACTTAACAAAACCTCCTAAACTTTACTGAGACACAACACATACACATACTGCAAAATAAACTCACCTGTAGTTCATGAAAACACAATATTACAAGCATACTACAATATCTACCTTGGTATGATGTTCTTTGGTTGATTTTTAGTTATTTATCAAATCTAATTTATCAAGTAATAACATCCACATGACGTACAGACTCCAAATTGCTTGTAGCACACATAGACACAAGTGATGAACATACTACAGTGTTTAAGTTCATAAGGTATGACTTGGTGGTAATATCATGATTTTTAAAGGCAATCAATTCCTACAGTGAGACAACAGTGACTTTAAATGTTATCATTATATTGTTGTTTATTAGTTAAACGGGTTGTGTATGTGTTCAGTAATGACTTGTTACTGAGATATATTAGCATGACAAGTTTTGTTTGGATTTAACAAAACCTATAGAAATAAAAATAAAGGCTTATCCTGTCTATTTTAAGCACAAACTGCCATAATTGTGTGTACACATACATCTCCTTGTATATTGTATATCTATATTATCCTCATTGTGTCTACACTCATTGTCCATTTTATCAGCTCCACCATTTAACCAGTTCAGACTGTAGTCCATGTGCTTCTCTGTATACTTTATTACACTTCGTTTTTAATCTTAAAAATACTCAAATTCAACAGAAGCATATTGTAACAAACAAAGAGTTGTGGTATGTTGGTCTGATGGGTCTCTGTACACTACAAGTGATTTAAAATCTGTATGTCATTGGTTAAAAATCTTTAAATTATCACCAAGTCATACCTTATGAAATTAAACATTGTAGTAAGTTCATCTCTTGTGTCTACAATTTGCAGTCTGTACATCAAGTGGATGTCTCACAGTAGTAATGTATTACATTTAATACATCATACCAAGGTAAATGCAGTTTGTAACATTGTGTTTTAATGAACACACATGGTTTTATTTTGTAGTAAGTGTATGTGTTGTGTCTCCTAAAGTTTAGGAGGTTTTTGTTAAGTCTTTCTGATGTATGTCTGCATTGTTTACCACAGCTTCGATAAAGTAGCAGATTTTGACATAATCTGTGTATTTCAGTACGTTTCAAGTCTTTAAAAATAACACAGACAGGCTCCTCATTTCTCTGGAGGTTGTACGTTTTTGAACAGTACCGTACTTTACAGACGTTTTTACCATATCCATCAACCTAACTTAACCGAGCTTAAACGCCCAGCAAAGCTTTAAAGAAAAATAACACAGAACTATTAAAAATATCATATTTATGATCGAAACCGCTGATCTGAGAACTGTGTGGGCGTGGCTAATGAGAAGCTTGATTGACAGCTCTCTGTGCGACAGTCCTAGCCTGCTCTGTCACTCATACGGTGTTCTTGTAAGGATAAGTAAATGAACAGGTGACAGGCAGCCACAGACAAGTGGTCTAGATTGTTAACTTCTGGTTGGGCTGCTCACAGTGAACCAAGAGGATGAGACCAGTACAGCGACGAGCCAGTGGCCCAGCTCTCAGTCTCTATATAATTATCACTGTACTTTCCACTCTGAGCACTCTATAAACATGTGAACTATCATCCAGTTTCTGTTAAACATCTCCGTTTTGTGTGAATAAATTATTGTTTCTTTTTCTTGTATGTTAATGCAAACAGCTTTTACATTAAGATTTTAAACGACAGCCCAGGTTTTGATGCGTGAGGGATCTAAATGGGGTTGAAAACAATGAGTTAAGAAGGAGTTAATGATCCTCGGTAGGAGGAGAGTTCAGTCCAGGCGAACAATTCCCGTATATGAGGAAACCGAAACTAAACAATACGCACGGCAGGAAAACAGACTTTAGGAGACCATTAACTTGCTGGTAAGTGTGTTTAAAAGCTCAGTAGGCTTTTGTCGTTATAGTCTACGCGTCTAACATGTCTTTATTATGAAATCAATGCGTCTTTGTTATGAAATAAACCAAACCTGAGCTCGAGATTAACTTCATAAATTGTTGCTGCGACGAATGTGAAGACAACAGGAAGTGCTTTTTGTTTTCCCCATAAAACTGTCAATTTTTAGCTTTTTTTTAACATTTTAAGCTGATTATTTGGGCGATGTCGTCCTATAGCTGTATGATTAGCACAGATAAAACGATCTGTAAGTTTCCTCCTGCGATCACGCGCATGCATATAAACACCAGGCCTGATTTTCACCCGAGGATTATATTTCCTTATACCAAATCAGTGTTTCTCATCTCTGGAGTGGAGTGGGGTGGAGGCCTATACATTTTAGTGCCTTTCCTGTCTTAACAGGCACTTTAACTCAACTTTAACTGGCTGTTAATGAGCTAATCAGGGGCTTGTAGGGAAACATCAAAAAGCACAGGGCAGTGGGCCTTCAGGACCTGGGCTGAGAAACACTGGCCTAAATCATTGAGAAATGTTGTTTAGCGCTTAAGCTGGATTATTTTAAAGTTTGTGTATTGAGTGTACAGTCAGTAGTGGAAGCAGATTGACTGAGTGTTGACATTTTACAGCTGCTGAGGACAGTCTTAGAAAATGGCCACATCCATGACTACTGCTGCTCATGGTGTTAGGGTGGAGACCCACATCATCCCTCTGGATGCACCTGCACCTCCATGTCAAAGTGAGAGTAAAGCAAGCCAGGAGAAGTCAAGCTTGCCTTACATGACCGGGATGTTCCTGAAAGGAGAGCCCGTAGCACTGGGGGTAAGTGCAACTATTTCATAGTAAATCTGTGAGTAGAGTAGAAATGCTGTGTTTATAGAGATGCACCAGGAAGATCCAAAACTGACCCTGACCCTGCTGAGCTGTCTTTCAGGAGAACGCAGGGCACACCTTAGCGTGCTCAAATAACACAGATTTGAAACAGGTTGAAATTAAACGTACTTCTGGACACTTTCTTGTACTGCCATAGCAGTGTGTTCTTTGAACTGTGTCAGACACTTTTTGAGTTTCACCCTAAAGTTGCAATATGTCTGTAAGTCACAGGCCTGTTTTGTTTGACCCTAACAGTGTTTACACTGACTACAAAACACTAGAGGGCGACTGTGAGCACGTCCTCAGTGAGTAGGAGTGAGTGGAGCAACATACAAAAGAAATAATAATAATCAAAGATTGTAGTGTTTCACACGTAGGGACCTACTTTAACTTGAGGAAGGTAGAAGGATGTAGTACACTAAAAAGAGAATAAGAAAAATGTAGGTTTGGGCAGCAACTCATTGTTGATTGGTGGAGCTTAGGACATTAAAAAATTTTTTATAAATTTGTAATAGTAACAATAAGAATGTTGGTTATCAATATTATTTGCTGTTATTACTATGGTTGTAATAACTGTACATTGTGTGGTGGATATAATGCAGTGTATGCAAAAATAATTAAAAAAGATCTTATTACAGTCGTTGTATCATTTTCCAGCTCTTCAAAACTGTTGTTTACACTCACTTGTGTTGTAAATGTTTGTAAGGTAAGAAAGATATTTTGACAGCAGAGTTGAAAAATGTTGTTCTCTGCTGATATACTGAGTGCCTTGGTAATAACATGATTTAGGGATGTGTTTCTCATGTTTCTCCTCCACATAATGACCTGTCAAATAATCTAAATGTTTTGGTATATTATCTGTTAGACTGTGCAGGTCTTCATTGGGCTGGTGATGATTGTAGTGGGAATAATTACTTGGGCCACTGGTGCAATACATGGAGAATTCCCTCTGGGTCTCGGAATATGGGTAAGTATTCATGGCTTTATCACCAGAGACTTACTTATAGAGAACTCCAAGGAAAGTATACAAAAGATAAGAGTCTGTAATACACTTCAGTTGATTCTGAAACATGGATGACTGTGAGAAATACTAAAAGCCCAGTTACTATTATGTTCACTACTTACTTTGTAATCTTTTAAAATCAGTAATGGTTACCACTGTCATCACCTTCTGTTTTAAAGCCACAGTTTTTGTTTGGTTAAATGAGAAAATATAGTCACTGCTCACTGATACTGTGATTACAGTATTAAATCATTCACTTGTTTTTTTCCAGTGTATCATCTGCGGGTCTGTAACTTTGGCTGCACGCCAGGGAACCTCTCCTCGGCTCGTGAGTGATTCATATGAACTTCGTATAATTTAAAACATATGTACAGTTTTTTTCAGCATAACTGTGCAATAATTCCGTCAAGCTTCAGGGGTTACTCTTTTATTTTTTCCAATCCATTTTATGGATCATACTCACAAAATGATATGTAATGATTTAGTAAAATATGGTTTGTTTGTTTGTTTCCATTTAGATTAAAAGCACGTTGGCCCTGAACCTCATTGGCACACTGCTGGCCATTTTAAGTATCTGCTACTTCTGCTTTAAGCTTGCCATCAGACCTAACTTCAGTGACTGCAATGGCTACGGTGGCAACGATGGCTACGATGGCTACTGGAAATGCACGAATATGACGTGGCGATTGACCGTGAGTGTCCTAAATGCTGTTGCTGTCTGTACTGCTGACATGGAAGCTGGTGCTTTTAGACTTTCATTAATTGAAGCTTTACCACACTTCTTGTGTTACTGACACAAAATATGTGACTGATTTTTGCCTTTACTTTCTTGTGTTTTTGGTCTGTAGATTTTAATGGATGGACTAAATGGTGTGCTGTTAGTGTTTTCCGTGTTGGAGGTGTGTGTCTGTATCACACTCGTTGTCTTTTCCTGCAAGGCCAGACGTCCAGCCTCTGTGACCAGCGCGGTAAGACAGGAATAAATAATATTTCCCTGCTGTGTCCATCACTGAGAACTAACATCTTGTGATGTTTATGATTTACCCATGTAATAATAAGCAGATTCAGCACAGAGTTCCTGACTGAGTTTCAGTATCACAATTCCTTACAAACAGAATGGCAGTTGACTTGTTAGATGGTTAACAAGTTTAGTTTAAGCCAGGATTAGATACTCAAGCAAAGTATGTAATCCTAAAATGTGCTGACATAAAAGCATGATATTTTTGATGGACAGTCAGTCATGGTTGTCAAACGTAAAGAGAAGATAAGCATTATATTTGTATAATACTTGTAAATATTTAGAAAGTAAACACATTAGTGTCTATTAGAGTAATAATTGCTTTATACACTTATATAATATATTTTGCTCCCTCTGCAAAAGATGCATTATTCTTTATGTGATCATATCACATGAAATGAATAATATTACATACTTACAAGAATAGAACCATTGTAGCTCTTTTTCTACTCAATTAAACTTTTTAATCTGCTATTTCACTTTTTTTACCTTTTTAAAACACAAATACATACAGTGTATACCCTGCAGTTTGTAGACACTTGCTTATTTAAAACTTCTTCTGAAATCAAGATTGCTAATAGGTAGGGCTTCTGGAAAGGCTTTATATGAGATGTTGGAACATTGCTGTATAGGTTAGATTGTGTTCAGCCACTAGAACATTAGTGAGCTCAGGTATTGATGTTGGATTATTAGTTGTTTATCTCAGTCCAATCATAAAAGTTTTGGATAGAGTTGCAGAGAACATATTTCCACTGCTGAACAGTCCACAGGCTCGTGTGGCTGCTCCAGTGTCACATTCTACTGGCAACAATAGTAAGTAATAGTTTTACAGTCCAAACATTTAGGTATCATTATCATTACATCATTACATTTTGTTGATCTGCTAAGAGTAAATACGTTTCTCTAAGACATTCTCTACAGAGAACACACTTCTTCACATTTAAATGCACCATTACTGTTTTTTCTGAATTTAAAAATTGTTCAACTAAACATTTTGATGCCATTGGAGGTCATTTTAGGGCTGCTATGGTGAGTGAGTGAGTAGCCAGCCAACGCTGAAGTAGCCAGCCTACATGGGACCCCCTGAAACCATGGGGTATTTCACACACTGTTGACAACTATGTATGTGACTGCTGTAATCTCTGAGTCTTTTGTGGTGGATTGCAGGTGGTGAAGGTGCAGACATCTGATCCGCTATGCCAAAGCAGCCATGAGGCTCTACTGACTGGAGAGGATATGGGTGATTGTGATCACCCCCCAGCCTACGAACCCTGAATGGGTTTTTTTTCACCCACTATACATCAAGCAATGCTTTCTTATGAACCAGCAATATAACTGCTACTTCTATTTTACTCATTCTGTTTTTGGTATAATAACCTTGTTTGAGTACATACAGTAAGTGTTAAGGAATTGAATTTCACTTAGTGTTTAATTTAGTTAAAGTTCCACTATAATGTGCTTTCTATGGCTTGTATTCACTGGGATTATTTCTATTCACTGGGCTAAACTTTTGTAAATAAATTCTAAAATGCATTTCATGTGTTCACCTCAGTTCTTTGTGCAAATCGGCGACTCATTGATAAAAATCCTCACTGAGTCTGAGACATAGACCACATTGATTTGGTCTCCTCAGTCTGTACAGCAAAGTAAGGCCACACCTTTATTCAATGGGTCTTTGTTCAGCCAGTGAAGGTGCATTTAACATGCACTGAGACAGAGTGTAGACTTTTTACAGTATATACAACCATCTCCAGAATTATTGGCAACCTTTATGAAAATGATCTTAAATCTGTATATTAAATAAATCACACATGCTATGATTGATATTTTGGCTTAAACAAATATGCATGCTGCATATGTTTAACACTGTATAAGTTTTCCTTAGGAGATTTTTTGAAATCATAAGTTGCCTTATGAACAGCATCACCCTAATGCTTAACCTAGTTGGAGAACACTTGCTGAGGGATCTTGGAACACTCCTACATACAGAACACTTCTAGTTACTTAATATTATTTTTTTCCTTCTTCAGTACATGCTGCTGGTTTACTATTAGGTTCATATCTAAAAGGCCATTGCATAACTTTTTCATTTTATTTTATGTTCCAGCAACCATTTCTGTGCAGAATTTATTTTGTGTTTGGGGTCATTATCTTGTTGAAAGGTTCACCCACTGTTTCAGCTTTCTGGCAGAAGCAGACACATTTTAGGCTAAAACCTCTTCATTTTTAGTGGAATTTATTTTGCCCCTGGCCTCCAACATCATATTTGACACTGAGCATCAGGTGCGGGGTTTATGCAGTCCGTTGCCATTTTGACCACATCAAACAATTATATCTGTAGTTCATGTTTTGCCAGGTTTAGGCACTGCATTTCGTGGGAACCCTTACGAAAGGTCTCTGGTTGTGGAGGTGGTATCTGACAGTGGATTGTGAAATTTGAAAACCCCAAGATTCAACCAAACTGCAGATCTGAAACTGTGATTTTTAGGATTTTTCTTTGCGTCTCTTATCCTCCTTCTAACTGTCCATGGGGTCTGTATGCTTATATGTCCTCTTCCCGTCAAATTTCCAACAATTCCAGACTTAGCAAATAGAATAGCAAATATTTTGGTATTATTGCCCTGATTGTGCTTTATGATCATTTTAAGTGACGACTGATTTTTTTGCAGGACCACAACCTTCTGCCTCATTTGAATTGACAGCTCTTTATATCATGTTGTACCATGTAGAGATTTTACATGTGTGTATTTATACCCCAGGGAATCATTAAATGTTAATAGACAACAACTGGAGACTTAGATAATTATAAAAAGATTTTGTTAATTGATTTCTTTTCATTTCAAATCTTCTTCAGGTGTAGCAATAACTCTGTTAAAATAAAACAACACTCCTGAATAGAATATAGTTTCAGTTGGATAAATGGCAAGCAATCTTTCTGTTTTTTGAGTATAATTTTATATTTCACATGTAAATTCTGGAGTCAACTGTACGTCTTTATACCTACATGCAATGTAACAGGCTGCTGTAAAAAGCACTCTCTCCAAAAGTATCCAGACAACCAGTCTGATGAAGGAATTCAGTCATTTTAAATTATACAATAATACAAAATTTAATATAGCTATTTTATTTACTATCCAAATTATATATCTTCTCTGTTTTACATATAATGTTGATAAAGGTAAATCACTGTAGTGGTAAATCTAAAAACTATATGTTTTTTTTTTGGTACTATATATTTTTCCTTTAAATGCCCCACACATAGGGATTTAAATGTGTTTTAAAACGGCATGTTAATTTCTTAGGGATCTTTTGGAGGTATTATGTGCTTTAGTTCAGTTCCCATCTCAACCACTTTGAACATCTTGAGTTTCTCTAAAATGGAGCATTTTACAACAAACTACTCTGAATGTCTTAGTTTTAATACTATGATTTGATTATTTAATTGTGCAGACATCGTTAAAAAATGATTGACACAAGCATTTAACTATGTGCTAACAGCTTCAAAAGCACTGCCAATAAGCCTGAGATCACTATGCCCATGCCAAAACACCAGCTAGAGGGAGTTCTCTGGAGTGATGGAGCTCCAGGCAACACATTTGGGATAAGTTGAACTGATCCATAACTAATCATTCAACAATCTCACTAATGCTATTGTGTATCAAATCCTTACAGCAGTATGCCAACATCTAGTGTAAAGCCTTCCAAAAAGAGTAGAGGCTGTTACTGCAACAAAAGGGGGACAAACTCCATATTATTAGCTTTGATTTCAGAAGTAATCATGAAGATGAGCAGGTGATATGGACATGCAGTGGTCATAGGGACGCTAACAGTGGTGCGTATGCAGCTATGTTCTGCAGTCTAGTCCCAAAAATCCTTTACATAATTCATAAGTGGGTTAAAAATACACCGCGCCGGGGCTCCTCCATCATGTGAAGTGCTGCATGGGTGTCCTGTCGACTAAGTGAGAGAGAGAGAGTGAGAGAGAGAGAGAGAGAGAGAGCTGCCTGAGTTTTTCCTCCCCTCCAATCGCCTCCCATGATTACATCAACAGTGCTGCATCGTGCTCGCGCCCAGGCTGCGGCGAGGCGACCCCTCCTCGATTTGCACGAGGACAGCTCTGCACAACTGCTCCACTGAACGTATAAGGTAAGGACGCGCATGTAGAAACCCACGTACACGCAACCCACGCGCTCACATTTTACAGCCGCAGGGAAGATGTGTGTTTTAAGGGCGAGGGCTGCGGGACTGTGCTCGTGCAGTGTAGATGATGCCTGTGAAGCCCGCGCGCGCGTGTTTTGATGCTGTTAGCCTCAAACTGTGATGGATAACTTGCTGTGTTTGGTCACAGTTTGTTCGCACGCAGTCCCGTCTGGAGCGAGCGCGATGTCGCTGTACCCGTCTCAGATGAAAGCCTTTAAAAGCGCCGAGCCCAAAACCCTCGGGGTGAGTTTGTCTCTCCAGCCTTACAGCTGTGTGCTCGTGCCAGACCACACTACAGCAGACCAGCCTATAGCCCACATACTGATTTACAGCTGCGATTAGGGTGAATAACAGCAGTCAGTGACCTGGTGGAAGTGCAATTCAGCCACTTATTTATTTATTTAGTTATTTATTTATTTATTTGCATGTTTGTTGGTGAGCTTTATGAGACACAGATGTTGTTTTTGTTTTGAGATCAAAGCATTTTGCATTCTTTGCAACGATGCACAAGAAGTAGTGCCTTCATTAAACGATATCAGACTCCCACCCTGAGGAAACGCCCATATCTGAAACACGCACACACACACACACACCTGCACATAAACAAACAAGCAGGCTGGGAGATGGAGCAGAGCTCTGGAGCAGTGCCAGCAGTCCTCCACATTTCCCACCTTTTTTCCTCTGAGCCACGTTTTAGGATGAGAGTTTTGGGTGCGGTAAACAAGCTGCAGGACTAAAACACAGAGTCAGTTTATTAATTAATTACTCTGACATTACCCCCAATCCTCTTAACAATTTAGTTTATTAAAAAGAGGACCATGTATATAATCAGCCCTTATTATGGTCTATGATTTGCATTTATTTGCATAAAAAGATCAGCTTTAAAAAAGCTGATGTTGGTGAATGAGGCCCATTTATTCTTAGATTCCACTTCGTAGCTGTGTCTGTTTCTCTGTTTTGAAATAAAACTCTTTTATTTCATTATTTATTATTATTGTTTTGGAAGCCATTTGGAAACATTTTGCTATTTGCCTTGTAGCCTTGTTTTGAAATCCTTGATTGCAACTTTAATAATCAGTATATGTTCAGTTGGTTCAGGCTCAGGTTATAGTGTGAGAACATGTAGACACATTAATAGTGTAGACATTGTTCTTGTATCTGACTAATAATAGGATAAGCTGTCTGTTTATTAACTGCTGATCTCTAGTTTTAACTTATTAGGATAATTGTGTCATATTTTCCTAAGAAAACTTATTCATTTTAAATTGGAATGAATAAAAAAATGATTAAAAGAAAACAAAAGAAAAGTAATTTGGAAGCATTTCTACTTCTTTTACCGAATTTGGATTTGTCTATATTGTCTATTTTCCCTAACGGGCAGAACCTCCCACAATTTTGATTTTGAGACATTTGAGGGTCCAAGAGCTTAATTAGGAGGTCCTTGGATACCCCCATCCCCATGACCCCCCTAGCTGTTGCTTCATTAAATGTTAACACATTCTAAAAGACTAAAGGCTTATTTAAAATCTGTATGAAAGTAAAAAATAAAGCAAAAAGTGAGAATTACAACAAGAATACAGCAAATATCCAGAGGTGGGTCCTGTTATTAGACATAATGTTTATTTCCTGTTCTTTGCTATATACCAGAAAACAAACGCCTGTAATAATCAAACATTTGCAACAGATAAACCGGATATAGATTAGGTTAAAAATGCCAGTTATTTCTTTTAACCGCATGTCTTGTCTTTAGGCCGTGGAGATCATTATTGGAGCACTGACAGTCATTCTGAGTACGATTGTCTACAAACTGCACTACCACATCCAGCGGGAGATCATCATCCTCATTCTAAATGGTGCTCAGGTAAGGTGGGGGTCCTATTACATAGCACAGTGAACTTGTTTGAAAACATTGCACAGTAACTTTCGATTATGTTAATGTGATAAAATTATCTGAAGCTGACCCAGCACTGCTTGACTTAACTTTAGCTTAAGTTCAGCTGTCTCAGGAAAGATAAATGAGTTATGATGCTGACTATAATAAACAAATACACAAATAGATGTGATAATTCTCATGTATGCAATATCACGACTGTAAAATCTGAATAAATTAATTATATTTTCATGATGATGGCTTAGTTAATAGTTAGCCATAGGACCTCTGTACTGATGAAATAACAGTTCTCTTATTTGCTGTATGTGTCCATATGAAGGACCATTAACAGGTTTTGTGGTATATATCAGTCATGTAAACTTTCAGTACAGCCACGTAACTTAATGTTTTATGTTGCTGCTTTCTACAGCTTGTTATCACTGGAGTTGTCTTGGTGCACACTGGCCGGAGGCCCACCAAATGTCTGGTATGACATGCTACAATCTCTAATATGAAATGTGTTCGTTTTGTCCTCAGATCACGACAATAAAGCTGATGTTTAAAATGACTCTGAACAAGTTTATATATAAAATGCTGAGCATCTCACAAACCTACTCTTAAAACATTGTTGGAAATAAAGGTTCATAGCAATTTCTGTTAAGCTTTATTGTGTTAGAAGCTGCTGGGTGAGTGCAATACTGGACCTTGGAGAGCACCCTGTGCTGATTGAAAGCTGAAGTCTTGCAACTTCAGCACCTTTGACAGCTCTGCCCTTTTTTTCTTTGTTGTGAGTGAGAGGAAAAGGCAAATAGGCCAATGCCACTGTCCAGTTTATTAAAGACGTTGAGGTTGTTACTCATCCTTGTCCACACTGTGGCTTTAATGCAGTTTCAAACAGTGGGCAGCTCTAGTCGATTTTATCTACTTAAAGGGAAGACTTCGATGTGAATCTGCTGCTGCACCACTCTCTTGATGCGCCTGGAAGAAATGCTAACTACACAAAGGCTGATTTATTGTCTCTGCAGTGACACCAAGTGTCAAAGACGCCTTCTGTACAGCATTTGTAGCTGTACTGACTTCAGGACTGCTGTTTATCTTTAAGTTTATTTTATATTAGTTATGCATGTTTGTCATTTGTTCCCTGGAGATCTTTTTTCAGTGGATATACTTTTTACTGTAATGTGTAGCACTCACTTTGTCACTCAACAAAAGAGTGCCCAGAGTGCCCTGTCCTTAGGGAATATGTCCAGTTGTATTTTTCCTACACTCAGAGCCACATGGTGGATTTCTAAGCAATCTAAGCTACAGGCTACACCCGTACAGTGTCACAGTGTAATCTAGACGCTGCTTGTAAATTCTATGTTCATTACAGATTTATGTTCTGTTTTTACAGGTGGGTACGACCATTGTTTTACAGCTGCTGACTGCAGCGTTTGACATTGTTGGATTTGGACTCATGGCCAGACATGTACCTTTCCGTGGGGAGTCCTACTATTACAGAGACACTGAGGTAAATGCCAGCCATACCACACATTTCTCTGGCTTTTTACACTATGCAATAAGTCACTCTCAGTGTTTTATGACTTTTTGGCTGAGAGATTTGGCAAGGAGTGGCTTTGGCTATGTTGTGATCAAATATACTTGTGTATGACAAGTTGAAATGCAGTTAAAATAATGTCAGCTCAAAAACGATGCTCAAAGTGGAAAATGTTATACTTCCGTAAGTTCCTCAGCTTTTATTGATGTTTATTCACCTTTATCGCATCACCTATATCTATAGTGGCTCCTTGTGGAATTTCCTTATTAATGTTTGGTACAGTGAAACATTGCAGAGTTATTCTTACCATTTATTGATCCCCTGATTAGCTAATAAAATATGATAGTATGATAGTCTCTAGTAGGATTCAAAAATGTATTTTATGAATGATCTCCCAGTCTGATGAAAGGATAAAGGGTACACTTTGTAGTAAATGATGTATCACCTGTGAGAAAGGTGTGACTCCAGGCTCTGCCCTGCTCCTTTCAGTGGTGTTGTGACCCACTCCATTCAGTTTGGGCTTGCTGTGGCGAAGGGGAGAAAGGGGGCCATAAAGAGGTGAGTTATATTCTGTGCTTTGATGTCCAATAAGCTTTTCACATTCATTTTTGGCCAGATGGTCTAATCCTCAGAAGTGAAGAAGTTAAAAGCTTTGGTCTTCTTCCTTTGGTTTTATGTAACTGCCTTATACATGTATAGGGCATGGAGTGGGTAAAAGTTGTTCTTAGGCCTTAAGCCTCTCTGAGATTGATCTTTTAAGTGAAGTATAACATTTTCCAGTCCAATTACTGAGCATCTTACATATTGCCTTTTATATAATAACTTTTGTAGTTTACTAGTAGAAACATGTAGGATCATCTAATAAAATCTAGATTAAGCCTGAACCTAGTCTAAAAAGATGTGACTCCTCACTTGCAGTAATCCATGAAAAGGAAACTAGACAATAATGTGATTGTTGTTGAAAGTTGCCTTAATTATTGTGTGTCTTTCCAAATCTGTTTGCAGTTTTTGGTGAACGGCATTCTGGGGACTCTGATTGGTTCTTTGGTGCTGGCATGTATTATCGGTTTGGTTGTGGCACTTCTTGGAGTGTATTCCCTGTCTGTTAGTGCGATTAAGGTAAACACAAGCACTGTCTACTGCTGTAAACTTTTCTATTTCATAGGCGCCAGTGCATGTGTTCAGGATTTTCTACGCCTGTGTACACGAGTAAAAACAGCACTGTACAGAAGTCTATATTTATGTGATTTTCAGTAAGAACAGTCATTGTTTTCAAGTTTTAATTAGTTTGCAAAAAATGTAAAAGTTCAAAAATATTTAATAGACAAACAAAGAAAACTGGACCTCTAACAATAATGGAAGACCTGGTAGACCACCTGAACTATGAGGTTAGATAAACAGTACTAGTTTTGTCTTTAAGAAAAATATACTCTTACTTCAGGACTGAAAAAACAGGTGTTTCTGTTCATCTTTCCACTGTGAGACTGGAAGGATGTGCAGCTCTGAAGAAGCTGGTTTGGGATTATTTGAATTGTGAGAAGCAGAAAATGCAACAAACTTCTAAGACTGAACTTTGAAGGTGTGGATAAATATCCCTGCAGAATTCTTTGAAAAACTGAATGCTAGTCTCTCAGCAAGCAATGGAAGCTATAATAAAGGCAATAAAGAGTGGACACACAAAAAGCTGAACAATTTGACATTATATTTACTTGTGAAAGTTTCTGTGTGACATTCTGTTGAAAATATGTTTTCTGCTTTATTTCATGGCAGTAAAATAAACAATTGAAACTTAAAGAGCCAATATGTAACATGACATGATCAATATGTAAGATACAGAACATTTAAAAAATAACTAAAATTAACAACAGGACATGAAGAGGCGATAGCAGGTCTCTCTTTCCAAGAAATCACATTTGAAAACAAAGAAAATGTGACAAAAATAGCAGCAAAACAAGACTTGTTTTTACTACTGGAGGCCGTCCTTGATGTATTAAGGGATGAAGTCTGATCCTACACTGTGTGAAGTTTGAATTTGACAGATGGCAACATTTTACATATTGCACCTTAAAAGTACAGGGTTACTATAAACCATCTATTTAGGGTTAACCATGTAGTAGTATGAGTTACAGCACATTGATGTGAAATTAAAGTGTTTTAAGTGTCATTAAGTGTTTTTTTTATGTTTTTTTAATTATTTTCCTGTTTTGCACACAGGAGATGACACCCATTCCGAACTCCACAGCAAACCCCCAGTACAGTGCTGGAGGACAGGCCAAGTCTGCAATGCATGCTGGGAACTGACCCCACGAAAGACACTCACAAGATATGATCAACAATTTTAGCACAGTTTTACACCAATCAAAAAGAGGACTATTTCACCTACAAAACACTCACAGGTAAAGAAAAAAAAAACCTTTTGTGACTAAACAGTTTCTATGTAGGTAAAATGGCTATCTGTCTACTGTTTGGCTGTTTTCTCACCTTCATGCACTGAAAATGTGTGCGATTTTGATAGCTTAGCTAAGTAGCTTCTAGGACCTCATTCATTTTGCACTTGCAGGCAGTAGTTTCTTCGCATGCCAATGCATATATAGTAGCATTTGTTAGCAATAGATATGAACGCTGTATGATGGGAACTGTAAGGGGTCATTTTTCAAAATGCTAAACTGTGTTAAGATGGCTCGCTCTTAGAATCTCCCAAAATGCACTGTGCTGGACTACCACCGCTTGGGGAACACAGAGGAACTATGGGTGAAGAGGTATGATATGGTGAACTGGTGCACATTTAAATAATACAAGTCTGCACTGTAGTACCATAAGACATCATTTGCATGAAACATCTGGCAAGTCATTAACCTAGTGAAACATAAATATACTGAACAACATTTATCAAGCTTTCTACTAGAAAAGAAAAACTGGTCCGTTAAAGGAATCTGGTTAACTCAAAGAACCAACTAAAATGGCACATTACTATATGTCGAACCACCATCAGCATATTTGTAATAAATAAATGATATGTATTTTCTTTTTTGCATTACAGTATTACTGTAGAAGGGTTTTGCCAAATAATGAAAGCTTGATAAATGTATCCTGGTATTCTCTAGAAGACTATGTGAAACTAGGTGTGTTTCTAAAGGGGAGGAACAATGTCAGAATCATCCAAATGTAAACACCGATAAATGACTGGCATTGCTTGGCTTTTTTTGTCATCTTCTTTTATCTTTACTGATACTTCAGGAAAGCTATGATGACTGCCAACTTTGTAAGTGCCACCACTTGTGACCAAAATTATGGACACTCTAAAAACAAAAAGTCAGAGGTTGAACCCTCACTCAAGGGCTCAACTGGTGTTGTAAAAAAAATCCTCCTGTGGAAGCATGTGTTGTCAGTTCACAATACTGTTTGTGTCAGTATATCATTGCCTTTATGACAGCATGTGAGATTTACATTGTGCCTGTATATGACCTCTTTATATGTAGTGGTGTAAAAATGTAGGCAGTTTCATGCGTGTTTATGGGTGATTATTATTTAAAATAAATACAATTTACTAGACAAAAATGAATGATATTTTTTATTGTTTTCCAAATTTAAGAAATGAAAAAAAAAAACAAAACAAAAACAAAAAACAACACAAGAAAAGTAAGTGGAAATCTACAGAAGGTCTGTGGAATGTGGTATATTGGAAAGTTCTCCGAACTGAGATGTGATGAAACCTAGCAGCCCGCCGGTTTTGTGTCTTAACAGTTTAACTGTCAGTTAATTTTTACTCTTCCTAGTTTTGTCATCATAATTATGTCAGTAATCAATAACAGCTAATTAATAGTGCTGATCAGCAGTATTTTTCTATAAGCATTATCAGCCAGCTAACTATGTGCAAATTTGCCAGAACAGAGGAGCAAACTGACCACTCACAGCACATTAGGGTCATATGGAGGCAGGGCTTAAAGACTCAGGAGCTCTAACCCTTTTAACAGAGGGAGGCTACAGATGTACAGTACGAAGAAAATATTGTGAAAAATGAAGTATGTATTGCAGTAGACCCCAAAAGTTATATTTATGAACATTGGTAATGAGCAAAATGGGCCCCCTTTAACTGGATACATGAAGAGAAAATAATGTAGGCTATATAATGTAGGCTATATATATATATATATATATATATATATATATATATATATATATATATATACGCGTATATACAGTATATACGCGTTTGCTTATTGCTTTACGTGGGACTTTTATTATGAAAACACAGCCATTTTTCCAGAAGAGCTTATCTGCTGCTGCTACATCGGAGTGGATTTTGGTCTGAGTTGGAGAAGTTTCTTCAGCAGGACTGACACTTCATTCTGGACGGGTTTTCCTGGACAACTAATATACTTTACTGCTACAAGAGAAGTCTGTTCCTTCGGTTTGCTTTCTATTTTCTAGCGGTCTAGTTATCTGCTTAACGTTGCTTTTCTTGGCCACAAAGAAACTCCTTTCTGTCAGTACAAGTTTATGGTAAATGTTTCTGAATAATTGTTAACGATGGAGAAAGTACGGAAAATTCTCGTGCACCTGTCGAAGGATAACGCAGCGCCGCAGTGTGCCCGCTTTGTTCAGGTTGGTGGAGTAAAAGCTGCTGCTTCCAGTCAGTCACTGTCGACACTTCTTCATTGAGGTGTGATGAAGAGGAAGAGGCTGTAAATATGTGTGTGTTAAACTGTGGTTTTGTGACTGAGATTTTTTTGTCTGTTTGTTTCTAGAGCATTACTGGACACTTCATAGGAAATGTTGACGACCAGGCCACTGTGAATTGCTCCCTCGAGAATAATCGATTTATTTTGTGTGAGGGAAGTCAGGAAGGGGGCGTTCCCCTTAAGGTTAGATTTCAACACACAGCCTCACTGTGTCAGCATAACCTTCGACAGCGTTTATCCCTGAATGTCTGCGATCTCTTTTTGTTGGTAATATAATCTTGTAAAGCAGCTGTTCTTGGTTTTAGCGCTTTCCCTTTTCTGACACTTCAGAGATAAACGATTGTTAACAGGCAGATGGAGTGAATCTGGCGTGTTGGGAACAGGGAAAGCTCTAAAATGTGTTGAGAACAGGAATTGAGGAACCCTGCTCTATGTATTGTTTTTTTCTGTTTGTGGATATAAACCTGACTTTCTGCCTGTAGAGGGCGCCGTTCTGCCCAATCAAATTCCTCTCTCACTCAGAGGCGGCCTCCCTGCCTCCAGATACACTGAACCGTGGGGTGGATGTAGGCGTGGCCGTTCTGCTCGAGACAGCCAATCAGAGGCTGTTGCTGACCCGAAGGGCTGCATCTCTCAGGATTTTCCCCAATGTCTGGGTCCCGCCTGGTGAGTGTGGTGCTGCAGAGGCTGCAGAAAGTGTCCTCGGTCTCCTTTCATAGCAACCAGGGACCTGTGCTCGTCTCTGAGCTAAACTACTGCATTAAGGTGGAGCCTCGGATGGCGATCTAATTTTGCTCGAGATCAAAATTTATAAGCTATAGAGGTATCAGTGTTTTATTGATATCAGCAGAAAATGCAGATGTTATCTGTACATTTCTACAAATGTAAAATAGCTCATTTTCTAAAATAGCTCATTTTAAAGTTAATTGTTTATTTAATTAAAAAAGGTTCTTACACTATATGGCCAAATTTATTTTACACCTCATAACTATTGAGCTCAGGTGTTTCTGCCACATCCTCTGGTAACAGGTGTATGAAATCAAGCACATAGACAAACATTGGCTGTAGAATGTGTCAGACTGAAGAGCTCAGTGGCTTTAAATTTGCCATTGTCATAGGATTCCACCTGGAGATAAAAATTGGTAAAATATTTGTCCTGCTAGATCTGCCCTGGTCACCTGAAGTGCTTATTATGGTGAACAGGAAGCATCTAAGAGCAACAGCAGCTCAGCCAAAAAAGTGGTAGACCACCCAAACACTCCGCATACAAAATTCCAAACTGCTTCTGGAAACATTTATATATATATGGATAATGGTCTGAGGCGAATTTTGCATAGAAAAACTCTTTTGGGGTAATTTGGAAGCGAGATGAACCGATTAGCGTCTTTGAGGCCGACCTTTCAGTGCGATCGGCCGATAGCCGATACTGATCAAGGGCGGGGCTATATACCATGGCAGGGCTACATGTAGTTATTAGCGCAAGCAAGTCATGAAACCTGTTTGAAACTGCAATCATTAAATTTAGACCCTGAATACTACAATCACTAAATTTAGAACCTGAATTTTAAACCAGAACTGCAGTCATTTTGATTAAAAATCGGCCGATACCGATACATAGCCGATCGATCTTTCCATCTCTAATTTGGAACGTTGATTGTGAGCCAGGTCTTTTTGTGCAATGTCACAAATGTTCTGTTGGCTAAACAGGGACAAATTCTCACAGACACACTTCAAAATCTTATGACAGGATGTCCAGCAAGCTTACACAGGTGTGATAGTTAAGTGTCCACATACTTTTGGTATATTGTGCCATACTTTTGGTATATTGTGCCATGCCATCTCCAATAAGCTAGGAACCAGAAATGAAATTGATCTTGTATGAGGTAAGCTGTGAGAATGCAGGTCATTATTCCTGATCCTATCATAAGGTGTTATAGGATCACATATAATCCTAAATCCTAGATCGTCAGTCTTACTCGTGGAGATCGTTTTAGCTCAATTTCAGTTAATAAAGGTAAGGGCTAGTTCACGTGATGCTACACATGTAGCATGGACTAATGCTGATTTTCATTTTCTGCAGGTGGTCATGTGGAGCAGGACGAATCGGTATGCTTTTGTTTTCTTACCGCTATACATGCAGAAACCTTTTTTCACAAATTTCTCTAAACAGTGTTTATGGTCATGGTAATTTTCACTCATGACCTATGGCCTCGTTGTCTTTGCCTCGGTTGTGTTAGCTACTGGACGCAGGCCTGAGGGAGCTAAGGGAGGAGACTGGGCTCAAACTCAACCCTCAAGACATCTCATATACTAAACTGCTGGGCCTCTGGGAGGTGAGCTAATATTGCTGACTGGGTGCTGAAGTTCAGTGGGGCCAAAATCCATCAAGCTCCTGCGGAATTGCTGCATAATCACATGAAGCTAAAAGACTATTGCACAGCTTTGGTAAAAAAAATCCCCTGAGACTGATGGAGGGCTGAAAATGCTTTGCCAAGGGTCATTATGACCACACTATCCTTGTGTGCTGTGTTTAAATCAGGTTTTTCTGTTTCATATCATCTTGTGCAACAGTCATCCAGAAAAGAATAAATCCTAAATTGTCAGCAGAGTTTCAAGAAATGTCTTGCTTAAGAAGAAACCATTTGCTTTTGCTGTTTGGTGCAGTCCGTGTATCCACCCATGCTTTCCCGAGGACTCCCCCAAAGGCATCACATTGTCATCTACATGCTGCTGTCCAGTCGACTTACTCACCTCCAGCTACAGGTAATGCTAGCTTTTGCTGATCTCTGGTCAGATATGAATAGACAATAAAACATTAAGACTACAGTTTGCATGCAACATGCAATTTCTCTGTCAAGCAATGTATACTCTTGATAACATACTATAGGTGCAGCAACAAAATGATAATAGATTATTGCATGAACAGAAGTTTTCTTTTAAATAAAAACAATTTATTGCAACATACAGTTATTCTGCCAAGCAGTGTACACCCTTTATAGCATACTATGCTTGCAGCAACAATAATAAAAATTTATTGCATGAACTGAATTTTTTTTTTTTAAATAATAACTCATACAGTGTTCGAGTCACATTCCATATAATACATACCTACTATACAAAAAACACATATATCCATATAACTTTTTTCTATTTCATTTCTCCATGTGAAAATTTCATAATGAATGGTTCAATAGAAATGCTCCGGAATCACGTGGAATATAACATTTTTCAAATTTAACAATATTCTTGCGTTTTCTGTAAAAGTACTGTTTTTTAACTTGCATGTTTTTCAGTGAAGCTGCATTTGGACAGTTACTTTTTTATCTGTATAAGTTATGTGCCCTGCTTTGTTCTCTTATAGTCCAGTCTGAGGCCAGAGCCTGAGGAGGTAAGTGGATGTGTCTGGGCTGATGCAGGTCTGGTCAAGGCTATTGTATCTGCTGTGGATGGTGAAGAGGATTCTGTCCATATACCTGCTGATCTGCCTCAGTCTGTCGGGTACTTTACTTTTTTTACCTGTCTTTAGTGGCATCATGTGCTAGATGTACTTCATTGGTGGGAAACAGTGTACCTTAATGTAACCAAATTCTGTCCGGAATAATTAAGTACTTAGGAGCTAAAAGATTTCCACATGCTGGTGACCATCAGTGCCCTTTTTCTTGTATGTGCAAGTCCAATAAAACATTTATAAAGCACCATTTAAATCAACCCAACTTACTGCATCATAACTGAAATTAAATATAATTTAAAAATGCTGTTCCGTTAATGTCCTCTTTGCTGTCCTTGCTTTTGCAGTGTGATGGAAGTGTCTCCAGAAGGTGAGCTTAGTGAGTCCATGCTGCCGGTGTTAGTGTTCTGTAACCGAGCCCCGGCACAGGGTGAGGATGTGGAGCGGGTTAGTACTGGAACAAAGTATGCTTTAGAGCTCTGGCTGAAGACCCCAAAAGCTCACTGTCAGAAGAGCTAAAATCACCAGACTCTTCTTCTCCCAGTCAGCCCTCATCTGTGGAACCAATAAAGCAGTGCCTTTAGGATCACCACGCAAATTTGCTGGTTGTCCTGTTTACTTTTCTTCACCTAAACATTTTCCCAGACTGTTACCTTTAATGAATCATCAAGTTGTTTATGTCATTGTGGTTTTCTAAAGTGTCTGCTTAAAAAACCTGTCTAGGATCTTAAAATCAGTCAGTGGTGGGTTTTAAGGGTTTTAATTATTTTTCTTTGATTTTTTTACCAGTCTGAGCCAAAAGGGGGCAGTAGAGATGCTGTCCTGTTTAAAGTGAAGTTTGAAATGTATAGCCATAATGTGAAGATGACGTACACTGATGAAAAGACATATTGACGTGTAATGTGTGTTGTTTTGTGACTTCTGCTTTAATATTTATGTTTAATCCTTGTTTTGGTCTGTGCATATATGAAAACATCTGCCTAAACTTACTGTACAACAAATCAGGACACTGTGCAAAATGTAAATAAAAACAGAATGCAATAATGTAGAAGTCATAAACCCTGTATTTAATTGAAAATAGTACAAAGATAACATGTCAAATGCTGAAACTGAGAAGTTATTTTGCACATTTGGAATTTGATGTCAGCAATGCCTGTGAACATACTTGGCATAGGGTCATGTGTACCACTGTGTTCATCACCACTTTTTTCACATCACTCTGTAACTTTTTGGGAACTGTGGAGATGATTGCTGTAAATTTGAAAGTGAGTTGTTTTCTCTTTCTAACTTATCGAATTTCAGCTGCTCATCATTTCAGGGCCTCTCTTGTCAAACTGGCCTGACTTTAGGCTGGTGTCTTGTACTATGGAGCCATGCTGTTGCAGTCTGTGCAGAATATTGTTTGACACTGTCTTGCTGAAATAAGCAAGAACTTCTCTGAAAGGACGCCGTCTTTTGGCAGCATTTGTTGCTCCAAAACCTGTGTGTGTCATTCAGCGTTAATGTTACCCTCAAAGACGTGCATGTCACACATGCCATGTCTTTTAAATTGTGCACGGATTACAGGCCAGGTGGTCCCTCTCCTGTTTAGTGAGGATGCAGTGATTTCCAAAAAGAATTTCACATTTGGGTTTATCTGACCACATCTGGGACCATCTTAACCAAGTTCAGGCTCAGAAAATGTGCCAGCGCTTCTGAGTTTGGTTTATATGCCCTTTCTGCTTTACATGGTAAAGTGTTAACCCTGCATTTATGAATACAGCAACAAACTATACAGGAAATGGTTTGTTTCTAAGCCCAAGCAGGGATTTCTGCTACAAAGTTGTGTCTGTCTTTAATGCAGTGCTGTCTGGGGGGCTGAAGACCACAAACATTACTGGTTTCGTGCTTGCCCCTTGCATACAGGGATTTCTCTGGATTGTCTGAATCTTTTAATGATGTTATGAGGCATAGATGATGGAAGTTCTATGTCATTTAAGTGTTATTCTTGAATTGCTGTGCTATTTGCCTACACAGTATTTCACAGAATGGTAAACCCAAATTTTTACTTCTGAAAGACTCTCTGGCATGCTCTTTTTTATAACCAATCATGTTACTGACCCGTTACTAGTTAACCTATTTAGTTAAGAGTTGTGTTACTAGATTACACTGTACCAGCAGTTTGTTTCCACTGTTACAACTTCTGTTGCTGACATCAAACTCAAAATGTACATATTTCTCAAAACAACATTTTTCAGTAATTGCCTTGTGTTCTATTGCAGTCTGTTTTTATTAACGTTTTTTTATTAACGGTTTGCACAGCGTCTAGAAACGGGGTTGTACGTCCCCACTCTGTAAGTGTGTTTAGTGGTAACAGTGACACATAGACTGTGCTGACTGACTTGGACTGATTTGAACTATGACCACTCCTATGTTTATGAATGTTATTTGGGTCACAGCTAAACTGCTTGCCTATGGTGCTTACAGGCTGAAAAGCCTGAACTATTACATGAAATCAGTATTTATAATGATTATCAGTATCATCATAGCCTTAAGCAAACCGACCATGTATTGAAATGAAACATGTAACAAAACAGTGTGATAAACAAGTGTTAATGAAAGTACTAAGGCTGTTGCATGTCTGTACTTACGGACCAAATCTTTTGTGAACCCTTTTTTGAGCAAACTCAAAGGAAGCATGTATCACAATGCATTATGTTTCCTTTATTGAGCAGCAGTGAAAGACGTCCTTCCTGTGGCCTCTTTATTTACTGAATTTCACGCTTGTAGCTTACAACTTAATTTATTTAAGAAAAAAAACGTTCTCAGTCTGCTGAGTTGGAACAATTGGTAAAGTGGCAGTGAGAAATCCAGAAAGTGCAGATTAATAAACCATACATCACTGATTTGCCTCATGTGTGTACACGTGGGTCATAAAGTACAATTACATTATTGGCCAAGTACACGTGCATGTACTTGAAATTTTTAATAGTGAAATTAGAGCATATATAAATAGAAATGTTTTTGAATAGCAAAACAAATCATGATATACATGATTTGTATAAAATACAATGATATACAATGTATATAAATGCAATGATCTGGCTGTAATGAACAAAATATGCATTATCTTAAGTATGTGTTGTGTGTATATACAGCAATATAGATTAGCGGATATGTGTCTAAAACGCCAGATGCTTTCCTGGTTTTTCTATTTCGCTTTAGTGTGTTGTAGCTTTTTGTGCATGTCTGGTGGTCTGGTCTGGCGGTTGACCATTTGGACCACGTTGGTGCACAGTTGGGGCTTAAAATTAGAGGCGCTCTAACAAAGTGTTTTGAACAGATTGTGAGTACAGAAGCATTCTGAGAGAAAAATATGGTGTTTTGGAAGCAATTGAAGCAACATGTCGATCTGTTTTTGTAGACCCTAACAATAAAACTATAAACATTGAATTGTAATAGCATAATTTGTTCCTTTTAAAAGCCTTGTACATTTACAGTACTTCAAATTGTAGTTTGGCATTCCTTTTTTAAGCTTAAATCTGATCTACTGTGATTCAAATTATTTTTTTATTTTGCTTCAAGTTCCTGGAAGGAAGCCCAGCCTGCGTTATTGATGACGTTAAGATGTTATTTTTAGTAGACCTTAATAGACAAATAACATAATGCCTTCCCTTTGATAACTCCAATGTGAGCTATCTGCCAGTCAAATTAATCCCTAAAAAACAAAGAGCTTATTATACCGCCCATAAACCTTGAGTCACTGACAGAAAGAAACTCCCTAGCCAAATACACTACAGGATTTACTCTGTGTGATATAAAAAAATTAAACAAAAGTAATTTACAGAATATTTCAGTTTACTCCAAATGTTAGAGTCAGAGACGATGCTTAGTTGACAAAAGCTTATTTGGTTTTACAGTGGCACGATAAGGCACCAGACATGTCTTTTAGTAGATGTTAGTATGTTTAAAATAAGAGGTAGTTTCATTGTCATGATGGGTGTGGGGAATCCCTCGAGGGCTGACTGTACCCTTCTGTTCTACACAAGTCAAAGGAGAAGGGTTTCATACATGCAGCTTCAGTAATGCAGATATGAGCAGATATCTTTACAGTTTACTGGTCACATGTACCTGTATTTGTCTCATGTCGCCCCACAGTGGGTGCAACCAGTGAGTAATACCTAAAGAGGTTTTAGATTCCTTCAAGAGGAATTTTTTAATAATTAATTTAATCATCAGTCTCAGCCCCACCTGGTTTGGACATGCTTGAGTGGAACAAGGTGTGGATAGTAATATGGTATAAGTCACAGTGTTGTAAAGGAAGTGTGAGGTAGATTCAGTTACTTTGTTTTTGCATTTGAAGCCTAAATCTACCGTCTACCATATTAATGTCTACTATTGGTTTCAAGTGTCTTACTCAAAATAGTAATACATTAAAAATCCATTCCTAAATATTCAATTTCAACTTGGAATAGACAGACAACATGTAGTAATACTGTTTCAGTTTCATGTCTATTTCAGACTACCATCCAGTATAATAGTAACTTTTAGGCCTTGATACAAAATAATGTATTAATATTATATAGATATTATATATATATTATTCTTATTCTCTTCGTATTTACTGTGCATAAGTTAGGGACCACCTTTCATTTATTTAATATCCAGTCAAAACAGCTATTAAGTATAAATGATTATGTTTTCAGTGCCAAACTGGCATATATATATATATATATATATATATATATATATATATATATATATATATATATATATATATATATATATATATATATACACTTCCATTCAAAAGTTTGGGATCACAGTGAAATGTTCTTGTTTAAATAGAGTAGTCTTCCTTCCTTAACACAACAATGGACTGACGGGTCTCTAAAGAAAGCTGTTTCTTTCTGGCCATTTTGAACCTGTCAAGCCATCAACTGCTGATGCTTCAGATACTAAACTTGTGCTCCTTTTTATGCTCATTTATTAGTATAAAGTTTTTCAGCTGTGCATCACAACTGAGCAAGAGTGTCCTAACAACCAATTAGCCCAATAACATCCTTAACTTGAATTGGTGGCAGTACCAGGAGATTTAGACAGAGGGCTGAGAATTGCTGATAATAGGACTAAATGCAGAATAAGACTATATACAATATACAATAGGCTTAAATACAAATATTTTTATCTGATACACTTAAATTAATTGTAAAATGGACAATATTGTTTGTGAATTTTGAATGAAATTTGCATGAAGTGAAATTCTAAAGTGATCCTAAACTTTTCAATGGTAGTGTATTAAAGAGAAAATTCTCTTTCAGCATTTAGCATGTCTACTGTCTGCTTCAATTACATTCTTTTTATGATATATCCTTTAGGTTTTTCAAAAAAATCTGCAGGGATTCTCAAGCAGTTTTACATATTACATCTCGACAGTCTAATCTGTCATTTCCATAGTTTAGAATTTCTGCTTCTCACAATCTTAAATATGTATTCTCAAACATATTTAATGATGTTGAGGTCTGCACTCTGACATGGTCAGTTTTTAACAGCTGCTTGACAGGTACACATGCCTTTAGACCCAAAGTGTTCCTTCCCACAGGGGAATGATGGACAGAACATCTGTGGATTAGTTCAGGTCTGAAACAAGAGTGGCGCTAGATTTCTTTCCTCTCTTTAAAAAATGAAGATTTTAGGTATGGTTTTACAGATGGTAACAGATTTGAGTGAGAGACAGTGGAAGAAGGGCAGTGTGAGAGAGAAGAGAAAATGACACTGAAAAGGGAGAGGCTACTGGCTATAGTCTATTTCTCTGCATGCTTTGTTAAACCTTTTTTCATCAATGGACTGCACCCCCCACAGCCACTACTGAGCATTTGGGTGATGGATCATCCTCAGCACTGCAGTTAAACTGACATGGTGGTGTGAGCAGATCAGACAAGTCACTGCTTGACTGACAATAGTCCAACAACCAAAACTATCCAGCTGACAGTGTCCTGTGACCACTAATCAGGGACTAGAGGATAACCAGCACAAACTGTGCAGCAACAGATGAGCTGTTGTTTCTGGCTTTACATATACAAGGTGAACAAACAAGGTAGGAGTGTGTTTAGTGGACAGTGAGTGGACACAGTGTTAAAAAATATATACATATATATATTTCAATCAGTCATAGCATTAAGACCATCTCTTTGTTTCTAGTGAGCAGACACAGCACTTTATATAAATATATATATATATATATACTATTGATGCTTTATGTGCTTAAATTTTAGACTTTTTTTGTAAGAAATAACAAGATTGGCACTTGAGGAAAGGTCCTCTTTGTTTAGAATATAGTTTACTCTCTTTTCCTTTGAGTTGAGAGTATCTCTGAGCTGATCACATCTGCACAAAGGCACCTTTCTATTAGTACAATAGCTCTGAGCAACAGTGACCCCAGGGTGAGGCGATATGGACACACTCATCTTATCATCCCTAAACTTGATGCAATCCAGAACAAATAAGCCAGGGGAGTGACTGAAATGTATTTATATAACTGACTCAAACATATTTTCTTTTATGCTGCACAACTTTATAACCACATTTCAAGTTACATATCGTTGCAGTCCAATGAAAAAGATGTATCTCCATTTTTGTTGATTTCTATTTCTCTACATCAACTGAATGCAGCAACTGCCCTTTACATTGTGGGAAAATTTCATGTTGAATGGACCAATAGAAATGCCTCAAAATACATTGAAACATTGAAAGTGAGAACAGTTTTTGGCCTCTCCTGTGAAGTTGCCATTTTGGAGATACTCGTTTTTCATTGGACAGCGACGATATAACAGAAAACAAATAACAGCCATCACTCAAGCCATTTCAAAGCAGTTCTTTTATTAATATAATCAGAATATATACAATTGCATAATCAGGCACACCACAATTACAGCAAATGAATCTCGCCTTGTGGTACATTACAGTCATGTGCAAAATTATTTACAGTAATATAATAGATTGTGTTTTCAAATTTACTTTGGAAATAGCTGAATATTGTAGGAAAGTATTCTATGCATTTGATCTGTCTTTGGCCCGTGATGCCTTTTCCACAGTTGCATACAAAAGAAAGAGAAAAGCTGTAGGAATAATGGTAAAGTGGAAGTCAAACCAAGCACCCGAATGAAGTTGAGTAGCTGTGAGTAAGTCATGGTGTGATTTTCTCTGTTTCATTTGAAAGTGTTCCATTTATCTTTCAGCCACGTAGCACTGCAGCATCACTTGTTCACTACATACATCCCAGTCCGGTTTTTCGGAGGCTTCTCAGAATCTGAGTCCTGCTGATTGAGATTAAGATGCTTAAATGCCAATCTGATCTGATTACAGACATTACTACATAAGCTTACTGGAAATGTGTAAACATGTTAGAAGCTCAAAGCAATGCTACTCAGCCTTCCTCTCTTTATAGCCACAAACCAGTAAATACACAAAGAACTTGTACAAAGAGTGAACAATTCAAGAAGTAAATCCCATATAAATTTATTTAACCTGGAGTAAGAGTAAAAAGCTCAGGGCTTTATGTAGAGCTCAGGATTTCCTTTCCATGAGCTGCCGTATGTGAGCTGCTGCAATGCGACCAGCATGCGGTCTTACTAACAGTCCATCAAAGGCCTCTTTGTGCGAGAGAACTGGAGCAACAGTCCAGAATGACCTCAAGCAGAGCCATAGTGTAATCATTTACACATTGTAATGCAATAAGTATCATGCAAAATCTTCTTACTAATGAAAAGTAAAACTAAATATTTTCAGTTGTAAAAGTCCTTGCTTAAATCTAGCAAAATATACAACATGTTTCTCTTGATGAGAATATTGCATTTTCTTATTTCTGGATTTTCTTTTACTTCTTGTTTTATCATTTGAAAATGTCTTGGTTCGATGCCATATAACCTCACATATTTCAAAATATAAGGCAAATAATTTAACTTGTTTTAAGAAAAAAGGCACAAAAAGGTCTCATTAGCTCTACAACATTTACACTCTAGAGTTCGGCGGTAGTGTTAGTGATCAAAATATCAGTAAACAGATGTGTGTAGTGTGTATTAAAATAAAGATGCCAAAAGGGTTCTTAAAAAACAGTGCCAAAAACAAAATGTGTAGAAACACCCTCACATTAATAGTCTTGTCCCAGAAAATTCCCTTTGGCACCTTTATTTTGAAGAGTGTGCTCTAGAATTCCTCGTTTCGCTGCTGGGGGTTGAGCTGCAGACAGTGCAGTGTGAAGTCTGATAAGATGGCGGTTTGGGAAACAGAAGCTCAGAGCGGGAGTAGAGTTTCCCACGCCTCAGGTTTCTCTGTCAAAGCTGCCTGCGCACAAAGAGAGGCCTATACAGGTCTCAGGGAAGTGGGACTGCTGAGTAACAGTGCCTGCTACTGAGCAGCGTTTGTGGTGCTGTGTTTTACATGGATG
The DNA here is from genome assembly GCA_021613375.1 of Megaleporinus macrocephalus. Taxonomy (NCBI): domain Eukaryota; kingdom Metazoa; phylum Chordata; class Actinopteri; order Characiformes; family Anostomidae; genus Megaleporinus; species Megaleporinus macrocephalus. The sequence continues at coordinate 36,438,472 of CM038705.1, forward strand.
GAGATGGAGATGGGGAATGCTAATTCCATGCAGGAGGACTACTGTTACTTCCACATTAACCCCTGCACTTAGAGCTCACAGCTCACATCTTATAATCCTTTTTCTGTTTTTTTTTTTCTCTCTGTACACAAAAACATGGTTTGGTTACTAGCTTTGTGTTCTTAAACAAATGTACACCTTAAACTATAAAACTGTACCTAATACTTGTGTGTACCTAATTTACACATGTCCTATGCTTTATATATATATATGTATATGTGTGTACGTTGCTTTCACACTCTTAAAGGGCTGTTTAGGATGTATAGCTGTTCAAATATATTCTATAAACCAAGAGTAATACTATGTTTATTATTAAAACTAGTTCTTCAAAGAAGCATCCATTTAACAGGATTACTTAGGGCAGTGGTGGTCCTGGAGATCTACCCCCCTTGGAAAGGTCAGAATACACATGGCTCCTATATTCAGATGCACCTGAAGATCTTCGTTGCTTGCATCAGGTATATAAGATGAAGGTCGGAGCTAAGTTCTGCAAGGTGGTAGATCACCAGGACCAGGATTGGGCATCCTCATCTTTTTTGCACCTCTATATTTAAGGGTGCACCTGAAAAGACCGCATTACAGTTATTTCCAAAAGTAAGCAAAATGACTATTCATTCATGTGGACACAGTTAGCATCAAGTAAATTCAGAGGAATGTTTAATGGCATGCACAGAGGCCGAGGTTGGTATGAGTGCTCTCAAAGCATTTATGACGGGAACTGTCAAGCACTGGGCCATAACATTAAGTCGTAGATTGAGATTTACTCACCGGTGGCTTGCCGTTGTATGATTCAAACGTGCTGTGTGTGGAGTACAAAGGAATGTCAGGGTTATAGTAGCCCGGGGGGTCTGGATCAGACACGTTCATGAAGCCTCGCCGTCTCCACCAACAGCACCAGCACAGCAGCTGTGAGGAGGAGCAGGCTTCATTTACGTTTCAACACAACAAGGCTAAGAGAGCAGCCATGTACATTTCACCAACACTCTTAAAAATAAAGGTTCTTAAATGGGTCTTTGGCAAACCTTTTATTGCACCTTTTGAATTACATTCAATAGCGAGGAATGCAAGTCTGGCAGTCAGGGCAGTTCCACAGAGCTTTAGAAGTTGGTATGGAACATTTTTATTATATAGAATTCTTTTAAACTCTAAATACATTTTTTATACTTAAAAAAGTTCTAAATGTGAGTGTGAAGAACCTTGTAAAGGTACAACGAACCTCCACATGATTTAAAGTTCCCACATCCATTGAGGGTTCTTCCTGGAATCTTTACATTATGTGGGAATTCTTTGAAAATTAAAAATAAAAAAAAGTTTTTCACACTTGCACATTTCTAAAGAGCCACCCATTCAAAGTTTCTTAAGGGAGCTAAAACTCTCCATCTATGGTATCACTCCACCTTTATTTTTAAGAGTAAATATAAAGAGTGAATTGGAAACATGTGCATGAAATAACATCACAGTCAGACTGAGGTACAAAAAAGACTTTTATAGGGGGGAGCAAACAATCAGCACAGAAATTTCATGACAGGATCTCCACTATGTTACAGAATGTTCACAGTAATCTCTTCTTGTTATGTCATGGTAGAACATCACAACACTATTGAACTCTTTACAGGTCTGAATGGTTTGATTTGATTGGGAGTCTATTTGAGACTCACCAGCAGGATGAAGAGGAGGAGGAGGAGGAAGAGTATGATGGCCGCCAACACCAGCAGGGCTATGCCCCAGCCGGGCACTCCTTGCTCTGCTTCTGAGCCTGTACTGGTTGAGCTGGGAGTGGAATGGCCTGGTTTGGCTGTGCCGGACAATTCAGGGCCTGAAGGTTTCTCTGTTACATTTCCTCCAGGAATGGCTGAGTGATTGGAAGATGAATGATTGGAAGAGGGCGTGGTGAGGTTGTTGGGATCCACCGTGATGTTGTTTATCGTCGCATTGACCGTTTCATTCTGAGAATGAGTAGAACTGTTCACTGGCAGTACAGTAACGTGGGTTTCATTATTCAAGCTGTCGGGTCGCTGGGAAGTTGTAGAAACGGCATGTCCGGTGTCAGTGTGACTTTGTGGTGGTCTGGACGAGAGAGATGTAGGATCTTTGCTGGAATGGCTGGTAGTGATGGCTGATGCATGAGTAGAAGTGTGTGTGGAAGAACTTGTGGAGGAATTTGTAGAGAAATGTGTGGAGAAGAGTGTGGAAGAATTTGTGGAGGGATGTGTGGAGGTGTGTGTGGAGGAAATGGTAGAAGCATGTGTGGAGGAGAGTGTGGAGGAAATTGTGGAAGCATTTGTGGAGGACAGTGTAGAAGAATTTGTGGAGGGGTGTGTGGAGGACAGTGTAGAAGAATTTGTGGAGGGGTGTGTGGAGGACAGTGTAGAAGAATTTGTGGAGGGGTGTGTGGAGGACAGTGTAGAAGAATTTGTGGAGGGGTGTGTGGAGGACAGTGTAGAAGAATTTGTGGAGGGGTGTGTGGAGGACAGTGTAGAAGAATTTGTGGAGGGGTGTGTGGAGGACAGTGTAGAAGAATTTGTGGAGGGGTGTGTGGAAGAATGTGTGAAGGAGAGCGTAGAAGAATTTGTGGAAGAATGTGTGGAGGTATATGTGGTGGAGAGTGCAGAAGCATGTGTGGAGGAATTTGTGGAAGAGTGTGTGGAGGAATATGCGGAGGAAAGTGTGGCTGGTGAGCCAGTGGCCATGGAAGTGCGTGTAGTGGTGGAAATGCTGACAGAGGAAGGTGTGATTTCAGTTTCTTGCTCCAGAGGGAGCGTAGCAGGTGTGGGTTCTTGATCTGTAAATGGACAAAATCAAACAAATTAGAAACAAATGATTTGAACCTGTAAAGTACATTTGACCTATATTATCTAGAACAGATTAATCTCTTCTGTATGCAATCCTAAATATGCTGTGCATAAATGTTCATCTCTTATGAAACGGATCTTTAGCAATGCTGCAGGAGTTTCTTCAAGATTCCTATTTGGTTTAATAAACGTGGACAGTTACTACAGTCTTGACAAGTGAAGTCATCTTATGTCAAGTCAAAATGCCTGATGTTTCCCATTTTAAGATTGTTGTGAAATGTAAGATAACATATGTCGCAACATTAAGGTATTTATTTCACAAGATATCAAAACAGGATATTAAAATATAATTTTTATAGTTTAAAGTTTTTTTCCACACATTACTACACAAATAACTTAGATTTATACACAGAATTATAGTAGGTGCCAATATTTTTTTATAAAAGTTATATAGTAGTATATACATATTATAGTTTTTTATATTATTCCTCATTGCAAGGGGTGCAGTGCACTTGCTGTCATGTTTATTTTTCTTTATAAAAACTCATTCTAATCAGAAATTATCAGGAGGAAGATTTTTTCACCTGAAGTATAGCTGATGTTTAGATCCAGCACCAGAGATGGATTAGTTATGTAATTAGAAACAAAGATATTTTTCACAAGGAACTGGTTGATTTCCTTACTGCCAAACAATGCAGTAGATGTGGCGATCACAGATCCATTGCTGAGGGAAAGTAAAATTGTGCATGGTTAAAAAAAAGCCTGCAAGGACGTGGGTTTCATTTTCATACAGTGCTTTTAGATCTCCAGTTTATTTTATGAAAAAGGGCAATAAAGTTAAAGGAAACTAGATTATGACCTGTAAAAGATAAGCTCAGGCCAGATTTGCCCAGTGTGCTCTTCTCACAACAATGTTAACTTCCAGCATTATTGTGGTTCTGAGGACAAACTGAAATAAATGTTATTTCTATTCAAAGCATAATTACCTGAAAGTCATCTCTGAAATGCCTTCATACTCAATTGATGGTGTTTTGCTGTAAGTGTTGGAAAACTAAACAGAGGGGAAAGATTTTAAAGTAGTATTTGTACAGGTACAGCTGTAAAATGTACAAATGCCAATACAAACAAGTTGTTGGCATGTACAGTTGAGCTTTTGTCTTATGATTTATTTGAGTCATTAATTACTGTTTGGCCTGGTGTTATCAGAAGCTCTGCTGTGAGGATAAGGCAACTCACCACATTCTCCACCTCCTCCCGTAAGATTTTGTATGCCATTGAATGTTGGTCCGTGAGTGCGTCATTGTAAATCCGGTTAATGATTTTAATGCCAATGATATAGGCTGAGGGGGTCTGGGTTGTGCCAACAGTGACATCGCCAGGCAAAACAACACCTGCCAACAGATGGATTGAATACAGCTTGCGGTGAACAAAACGCTCTGCCTGATTTTGTTTTTTTACTGGTTTTCTCTTGTTAATATTATTTATTTAAAATATGATATTGTATATATTCTTAAATATCCACAATTCAAAGAATCAGGTGATATAAAAAATATCTTAATATACAGATGATGTTATTTAATCCAGTGTCTTTCTGTTAGATGAATATGAGCATGAATATTAACACTTCTCTGGCTTCTGGGATTAAATGTATGGTGACAGACAGAAAACAAAAACTGTGCATTATAAACTGCTTAACATACATAGAAAACAGATGCTTTTTTCATTATAATTGAAATTAGCACTTTGATCTTGAATTAGAATAAAACATATACATACATACAAATACACTTTAGTGAAAGTGTAGAAATAAGGCAGCTCACTTCACTATACTTCATTTAACTTCTTTGTAACAAGTGTTTATGTAAGCTCTGAGAGTTTGCAAGCAGTGGTTTCAAACTACTCGAATAATCAAATCTCAGAATTTTGAAAAAGTAGATGGTTAAAACAATGCTTCTCCGAATACTGCCATGATTCATGTATAACTGTAAAATATGTGTGCATCTTACCTGAAAGAGATACTAGCAACCCAATAATCCAATACAGAGACTTTTCCTTCATAATGTACAGCTCAATGAAGCGCTTATCCTTCAGCTTGTAGACTCTTCTGGTCAGGTTTAGTCCTAATAAATGCAGTGCTTTGGCCTGAGTGCCTCACTATAGGAATGAACAGTCTCTTTATTGTTTGAGCACCTGAGGCAGGTACCGCAGCCAGTGGGGTGGGACCTAAACTGCTTAATCAGTGCACCACGTTTATGGTGATTCTTTACTTTGATAGAGGTTCTCATCCAATGGGATGAACATGATCAGAAATAGAACTGACCAATATGAACTGTTTACAACAGTGAAAGATGTATTTGCTGATTTAGAGTTGAGCAGAACAGAGTGAGAATGGAGAATTTAAGAACATGATCAATTGGTTTCTTCGTTGGATGGATTTTGCTCTACAGTGACCACTACTGATTTGTTTCAGAGCTTCATTTTGAATCAAAGACTAAAGACAAAAAAAAACCAAATAAATAAAAATATTCGATATATAACAATAACTAAATTATTATAAGTGCATATAACTTATCTCAGTTTCTAAAATGATTTGAATTATTGTTGGCCAGAGGGACTATGTAGTGGCAATGAGAGCCAAAATAATGTTGAGAATTTTGTATTAATCATAAGGATTGCATTAACAAAGCTGACAACAATTTAAAAAATACATTTAAGTGGAGTTTTGTATGATATGTAATTTGAATGTATTCTGAATAGATTATTTTTATGTATTATACATGTTTTGAACAGATTTAGAACAGTGTATTCAGTATTCAGTCATCCCTACCTCTTTTTACCCAACTCCCTGTATATTAAAACATAGTTCAGTGTTTTTGGAAATCAATTGTGGAGTAGTTAAGTTTATATTTAGATTGTATTCTTCCATTTCGTCCTTTATTACCCGTTAGGTGATTTATCCTTGTTGAATATTCGGTTTCTTTGCAATTTTGTTTTGCAACAATGAAAAAGTTAATTGTTTAGAACTGGACAAATACAGTAAATGCTAACAGCAAGGTAGATATATTCCTGACAGCTGGATACGAATCTCTGAATTATTTAATATATTTGGAGAGTTACATAAATCTTAATGTCTGACATTTTATGCTTTATTGTATGTTAAGCTCTTGGGTTATAATTTGTTTAATGGTTTGTGTGTGTGTGTGTGTGTGTGTGTGTGTGTGTGTGTGTGTGTGTGTGTGTGTGTGTGTGTGTGTAAAAACATATTGATGAATTCTGAATTCATGAGCCTGAAAACAAAACAAAGGAAAGGAGATGACCTGTTAACTTGTAAACACGCATCTAGTATCTTTCATCAAATCATATGTTACTTATGAAGACAAGATGTTCTACAGCCTCCTTCTGATATGTCTCTTTAAACTCATGTATATTGGTAAGGATATTTATTACTCTTTATTAGTTTCTAAGCATAAATGATCTATAAATTGCCCTGGCTTATTTCCTTTAATATTGGTGGATGCAGATCTTTGTCGTTTGTTGGTCTTTTAATTGATCCATCCTAACATTTTTTTGGAATGTGTTGCATGCGTAAATTAATTAAAAAGACATATGTGTACATAAAAATGTGTACAAAAAAGCATTTTATCTTTTATCTTTGTACCAAACATTATTTAAATACAAGACAATGTGGACCTACAAATCACTTCTATCAGTTTTTATTTGCATTTCAACTAATTTGTATTTCACCAACTTTTCTGGAATTGGATCTGTATTTATGTGCATACTCCCAGGCAAAAAATGGCCAAACTTTGAACTTTAAGCTTTAATAGTCAGACAGATAACATGACTTATTATGTGAAACATTTCCCTTATAATTCTCTAAATAGTGAAGTTTTGTTTGTGAAGTAACAGTCTTTTATAGAAAAGAAGAGTCAGTGTTCCACTCAGAGTAAGTGTTCCACTCAGTTAGTAAGTTTGTGTTCAATGTGAGACTAAATATTCTCTATAAGGTTTAAATCTGGACTCCAAAAACCACTAGACTTTGGACTTGACCCTTCTTCTTGCCAGGGAGTGTCCACATCAGGTTCCCAGTGTTTTAACGTCAGGATTTCATCTCTGTTCTAGACACACCTGACAAAGTGAAGGCAAAAGAAGACCATAGAATAAATCGGCAACAAAGTATTCTGTTGTTTTTATAGGAAAGTAAAACTCAAAGTAAAACTATATGTTTGTGTGGAATAGAATGATTAAATGAACTTGAAAAAGTATAAAAAATTCACTGTGTACACAAACTCAAATGGAGTATTAAAAAAGAAAGTAAAGCTGTGGACTTGTTTTGTTATGCATAAGACTATACTGTATATCATCGCTGTCCAAGAAAAATTGCTTTAGATTTTTATTTAGATTCTTCTATTGCAGTGCAGCTGCTTTTTACATTGTATAAATGTTAAACGGTGACTGAATTTAGAGAAATGCTCTACAATTTCACAATCTCTTTACAATAATTAGCATTATAAGTGAAAAAACAACATTGATATTTAGTCCTGACACAGATAATAAAGTTATTATTTATTGAATTAGTTACTGCATTGCCAGTTTACACTACAGATGTTTTCTTTATGCACATAAGATCACTTTTAAAAGTACCTGTGTTTTGGGGTGATACTGATAATTGCTATTTTAAACATACATTTTTTTTTTCTTCAGTAAAGGGAAATCAATGTTTGGTCCCCTTGACAGTTTTTGGAGGTGTCTCACCTCTTCTCCACATCTTAACCATCATAGCAGTGTGCGTCTGGCAGAGGAGAGGTATGCTGTCTGTGAATAAGCTGGAATGAGTACAAATCACTAGATAAACAAATGATTTAGAGCAATTAATTTCTTGCCTATGACACAGTCTTTCCACAGTCCTCAAGTGAGACGCATTATGCTACTCTTAGGTTTGGACCAAGGACCAAGGCACTTCACATTCCTCTACCTGAAACTTTAGTAACACTAATTTTTGTGAAATGTCAATGCTCCTCAGTCTGATTTGAGCCATACTTCATTTTGAATTTTAAGCCACTACAGTGTACTTACCGTATGATTTCATTGGTTTCATTTGATCTGTGACTTTGCTCTTTTGCATTTGTTCTTATTTGGAATTGATGTTTTGTTTGTAGCGTGTAGTTGAAGCAAGAGGATAAAAGTGACTGTGAATGGAAATTACTTGTGAAGATACCAAAAGAACATATACCATCACATACCATATATCCATATCCAAAATCCGTATAAAATCCATATATATATATATATATATATATTTGCAATTGCATGTTGAAATATAATGCAGCTGTTGTTCAGTCATATTGTGAGGTTGAGAGTAAACAAACTCTTATTAAATTCTTATGTTTGAGATGGGAAATGAAAATATCTCATTTATATGTTTAGCAGTAGCTTGAACTAACTAGGTCTACAAATGTGGAGCCATTGTAGTAACATCTGGGCTTTAGGCTGGAACTACGGATGGTCCAAAGGATCAAAACAGGAAATGAGTTATCAGTGTAGAAAACAAGTGTGGTTAAAAATCTGTTGTGTTAATGTCACTACCAGTTAATGAAAGATTTTACAAACTGCATGCTTAGATCATCAAACACTTACAGCAAACAATGTCAAGTTGTCTCAAATGGATTTAAATACATGTGGCTCCTCACATTGTACAGCCTGCACGTGACCTAGACTTTCCTATCACTTCATCAATTTCTGTCTAGCGATGGACATTTCTGCACAGCTTCATCTCTCGGACTTTCCTGTAGCGGCTCTTGTGATACATCAGTCTGGAGTCACTTTTCCACTGCATGGTATAGCTCAGCTTGACTCGACTCGGTGTTGGTACTGGCTGCTTTGTTTTCCACTGCAAATTGAGTCGAGTCAGAACCATGCAGTGAAAAAGTGGCTTAGGTAAGAGTATGCTATTAATGTCCAACTTTCTCATCTTAGCTGGGAAAACAGCAGACTACAGATATACAATAATAGTCTGGTGTAAGAGACGGGGGTCTTTGTACCATGACATTTTAGTGACCTGTACAAACATCACATTATCAGCTCCAGCTGACAGCAGACAGTGACAGCATTCTCGGTGGGCACCAGCTTAACCCATGGAGTACAAATATTAAGAAAAAAGAAGGAAAGAGAAGACAGACAAAAGCATGCTGAGTGTAACAAGTGTAAAGCAACAGAGAAAGGCAGCTACACGAGCAACTGTCTTTTATTGGCGTCCATAGTAGAAACAAAAACAGAGACACAAAATAACCAGAAGAACAAAAACAAAGCAGCAGTGCAAAATCACCACAAAACCACAATGCTAGACAAAGACAGGGAAAAAACAGAGGGTACAAGTGAGACAGAGGAAATGGGAACACCTGGAACAGGGAGGAGCCACAAATAGGAGCAGGTGAGGGGTGTGACAAGAGGGGGGAGACATAGAGGCACAAACAACCAAAACAAACTTAAGCACATGGATAATGACACCAGTGTATACAAAAGCAAATACAGACAGGAATAGAAACATAGCGAGACACTGAGAGAAAAAAAGTACTAAGAGATTGAATTGAATGTTTTGTTTGTTCTATGTGTGTCTGTTTGTTTGTGTCTGCCTAAATATGACCATAACATGATGCAGGAACTAGTAGGGCAGATTTAATCTAATATGTTACTGTATCATTACACGGTTAAGACATTTTTGAGTGAGTTTTAATTATAATTGTGATGGGAGTTACAAAACCATAAAATTACTGAGAAAAGTTGAAAGTAACGGAATATCAGTAAACTGATGAAAATATATCCCTTCAGTGAAAGGAAGACTCTGATGCTACATTAGTCATTAAATTCAATTCAGGTTTATTTGTATAGCACGTTTTACAAAAGTGTTGCCACAAAGCAGCTTTCCAGAAGTTTTGAAAACAGACAGTTACAACATGTATCCCCCAGTGAGCAAGCCAGAGGCGACGGTGGCAAGGAAAAACTCCCTCAACACTGGAGGAAGAAACCTTGGGAGGAACCAGACTCACAAGGGGAGACCCATCCTCCTCTGGTCAAGAAGTAACTACAATGTTGAAACTGCCTTCCCTTCTGTCTCCTGGATCTTACTGGTACAATTAAAATTTGTAGGTTTTGGAGGCCTGGCCAGCAATGAATGACCTCAACTGAACAAAGGGAAAGAAAAAAGGCATTTAATGCAGAATTCCTGCTTGTAAACATGAAAAACTGTAGCAACTAGTAGCAAGTAGTAAATGCCGTCTTTAAAATGACTCCACTTGCGTACCGATTCTGCTGCTATCGGTGTCGATGGGGCGATTCCCTCCCTCTTTCCCACCACCACAGGTTTGGTGCCTGTGTGGTCGTCCAAAGCATATGCTCCGCCCCTCCCATCACGATCTGCCATGATCAGTGAGGGTCTGCCTTCCATCTTCCTGTTTAGAAAGAACAACGTTACATCTCTCTTTTCAAGATTAGCAACCGTACAGCTCACTGATATATTTTAGTGGTTAGTTGAGCTTTACATAAACGCTTTTGATGTATGTTGAGCATGTAGCAGCACGCACCACTTGTGGCTCCTTGGTGAAGTTTTTGTTTGGTACGGTGTCCTGAAATCAGTTGGTATAGGTGGTCTGGCAGTCAGCTATGAATTACCTAAATAAAACAAAAGAAAACTTGGAAAAACAACACTGTGCAGAACTCTGGGCTGTGAACAATAGACACTGTGCAGTAAACCAAAAGTAGTGGTTAGTCAAATTCTTCATGGCTACTCTTGATGTATACTGAGCATTCAGCAATCAACTTTTGGCTTTTTGGTAAAGATATTACTCAACATGGTGGTCTTTGAACTTAGGGGGATGGTGTTACTGCCCCCTGGTCTCTCATCTAAAACACCACATGGATCTATTTAGCTCCACGGTAATACCAACAAATGAGAAGTAACTGGAGTTCATTCAGTCCATTGTTTCTATTGAACTTCAGTAAATGTATTTGAGCTGGAAGATAAAAATTCTATCTGTGTACACAGAAAAGCAGGTAAGCTGTTTATGCCCTGTGCTCTACACTGAACTTATGAATTTAAATGTGATGGAAGTTTTAGTGAAAGACTCTAATGCTACATCATTTATCATCTCTTACTCCACACCAGTCACTGGCCTACAGCCGTCTTTAAAATGACTCCACTTGCGTACCGATTCTGCTGCTATCGGTGTCGATGGGGCGATTCCCTCCCTCTTTCCCACCACCACAGGTTTGGTGCCTGTGTGGTCGTCCAAAGCATATGCTCCGCCCCTCCCATCACGATCTGCCATGATCAGTGAGGGTCTGCCTTCCACCTCCCTGTTTAGAAAGAGCAAAGCTTTTTAATATCTTAGTGCTCCCTGATCTTTAAATGTATTAGTTTTAGTTCTAAATAAATGTTTTTGATGTATGTTGAGCATGTAGCATAAAGCGCTTCTTGTGGCGCTTCTTTTGTTTGGCATGTTGTCCCGATGTAAGTTGGTTTTGGTGGTCTGGCAGCCAGCCATGAGTTACCTGAAGAAAAGCAAATGGAAAGAAAGAAAATTGAGACAAACAATACTTTGTGCATTAAACAGGAAAAAACAGGGCAGTAAATAAAAAGTAGTGATTAGTTGTTCTCTATGATTTCTCTTGATGTATATTGAGCATTCAGCCTAAAGCACCTTCTTGCATATTGATAAAGGTTTTGCATGCTGGTCTTCTGTTCATATCACTATGTTGATCTCTCCAGCTCCACTGTAAAAAAAACAGATGATAGATAGATAGATAGATAGATAGATAGATAGATAGATAGATAGATAGATAGAAATTTAGCAGCCAGTAGCAGTTACACAGTACAAACCAAAGTACAAAACACAGTACAAAAAACAATAAGGTATAAAACACAGTATAAATAAAGAAGAATAAAGAACTCCAATAGTCAAAAAGAATATATACAAGAATATATGAATACAAACTATACAACCTGACCGTAGGTAAAAAGGTAGTGCAGTAATTAATTAGGTAATGTGCAAGAGAAAAACGAGTATCAGCAGATACATGATAGTACTGGGATATTTATTAAAAAATAAATAAATGTGCAAAGATTGAAGTAAATACTAATATATTTGTGTTGGAAGGTAAAAGTTCTACCTGTGCACGTAGAAAAGCAGGTAGGCTGTTTTCCTCCTGTGCTCTAGTATGACTGACTCATTTGTGCGGCAAACTTTAGAGTCGTTGAATGTCAGCCAGCTATCTCCTTCTCCTTCAGCTACGTCACTGATGTAATGACCTGTCAGGACCGGATGGTGTTGTTAATCATTTAATACTTTCTACTGTATGTGTTTGAATGGCTGTCAAACATCAGTGCAGTTTCTTACCACTGTACAAGCTGTTCCCCAAGTGAGACACCATACCATGCAGTCTGTATGTGCCTGTGGATGGACACTCCTGCAAGCAACACACATTCATTTTCACTAAGATCAAATAAAACCATAGGATGCTCAGCCTCCATCTCTTCCATCACTTTATTTTATATCTCTCTCTAGGCCTTACTGTTAGACTTTCTTTTTCTCTCTCTCTCTGTCTCTCTCTCTCCCTATCTCTCCCTATCTCTCTCTCTCTCTTCTCTCTCACTCTGCCTCTTTCTCTCTCTCTTTCCCTCTCAGTCTCTCTCTCTCCTCTTGACTCTCTCTATCCTTACCACTGAGCCTATGTCCAATCCTCTCATGCCCTGTCCTTCTCCACACTCATTTTCAGCTAACAGATTGAAAAAAGCGAGTCATTATTGCAGGTACTTGTACATATTAGTGAAATGACTACAATGTAAAATCACTCACAGCAAGGTAATAAAACACTACCTGGCCTTGAGATGAACTCAGGTGAAGCCTGGAGGCATGCAGATTCACTACAGGAAGAAAAATGCACTTTATTGTCCAGTCAGGGCAGGAAAATTAGTTTTTACAAGATACAAAAGCATAAAAAAACATTACATTCCACGAAAAAATGGAAATAACATAAAATAAAATATAAATATACACAATATTTAAATATATATACCTAGCAACTAAAAGAACACCATGTTAATCATCTATGAAATCTTTACCCAGGCAGGGAAATTCTTTAAACGTTATATTCCCTCTTCAATAAATTGACTTATTTATTATAATTATTGTTAGCAGTAGTATTATTAGTATTAATATTTTTATACAGAATAAGTTATAATACAGGATGTCCAATGCCAACTAGTTCACAGTCTGCTAGTTTGCACTAATAGGGTAAAATTACCAGGACTGTTGTTGAATTGAAGCCACTCCAGGAAGGTCTGAGAGATCCAGTTGCGCAGGGATATCCATCACGTCTTGCAGCTTTCCTCCATAGCTCAGCATGTCGAACCGCAAAACATGTAGAATCAGGACACTGTTCCGATAAGAAGATAAGATTTAGGGGTGGGAGTGATTCAGAGGGAGGGTGGCTAACACAGTGGTATGTTTCTTATTGTTTCTGATAGTGTGGGAAAAAAGCAACTTACCTTGGGAGTGTGAAGAACTCCTCAACAGACTCCAAACAGCCATTTCCACATTTACAGGAAATATCAATATTTGTTGGCTAAAATTGTAAAAAAAAAAAAAATAATAATAAATAAATTAACTACATCATCATCATGTTATTACCAGAATGTTTCTTCTTTGATTATCTCTCAGTCTCCATTATAAAAGACACAGACTACCATTAATTTCAGTGAACACTGACTCCAGCAGAATATATTAGTGTGAGAATTCAATGAGGTCTAGTTGGTGATATTACGAAAGAGTTTGTTAGCTAACAGACCTGGAAATAGGTGTGCAGGCTGTTCTCTAGAGTAGAGCTCAGGCTAACTGAGAGATGGTTGAAGTCCTCTACTCTGCACGTCTGTGATCCGCAGCTTGGATAAAACAGAATTACAGAGTGTTACAACTTTAACACAGAAAAATACCTGCTGAATTGCAAACACTGTGCATGTCTTGTTAAGCACTAATGTCCTTAAATCACAATAGAAAATTAATAACTCATAGCATAGTAAAGCATATTGCATAATAAAAATAGTATACGAGTAAAGCATAGTAGCACAGTAACAAATAACTTTAAAATGAAGTAAAATAGAGAAGAAAGTAGGAGCTGACACTTTTACAATGTTTAGCCTATATCAGTTATCTTACCATAAACACAGGACTGAAAAACAAAAGGATTGTATGAATGTCTAATCCACAGATAGGAACAGCACTGTTACCTGGTGCAGGTGCGCACAGATTTAAGCTGAAACTCAAAGTGCGCAACAGGGCAAATATAGGAAAGGTGGGAGGTCCTAAGAGCCTCTCCCTCCTCCTTCAGCTGGAGCAAACAATGCATTAAAAACTCATGGGCATCCTGTGGAGGACAGCACAGGAGGACACGTTAGACTGGACTTCTCTCATTGTATGTATTTCAATACAGCTCTTGGATTCTGGTATTAGAAGCTGGTATAACGCCTTGCTGGACCTGTTCATCGTCGTCATAGTATTCAGGACAGCGAACTGAAAGGCAGCTTTTCAGTGCTCGCAGAAGCTCCTTCTTCTGTTTCTTGCTGCTGCTGAGTCTGGTCTGTTGTAGCTCAGCCAAACATCTACACAGAACAACAGGAAGTGGCAAGCACTGGACTCTTAGTAACATACACTAAATATATCTAAAAGTACAGTATGTGAACAACCCTATGAATTACGTGCAGGTGTTTCAGACACGCCCACTGCTAACAGGTGGATAAAATGAAACACATAGCTATGCAATTTCCAAAGACAAGCATTGAACATAAAATGGGTCATACTGAAGAGCTCTGTGACTTTAAACTATATATTTACAAACTAAAATTACAAATGCATATTAAGACAATTCTTCCAACATAAACATGTATGATCCAACATATTTCATATTTAGGTGCGTCTGTGAACACCAACACCAAAAATGATTCATTCAGATACATGTGAGGCAGATACCCGAGCATCTGTGAGCTGTAGGAGCCCATCCAGCTGGCCTGCTGTTCTATGATGGGGGTCCAGAAGCAAGTTAGACTCAGCAGACACTGAAGGGTGGCGTTCATAAAGCAGGTGTTTCCAATGTTGGGTAACCTAGCAGGACACCAAAGAAGAAGAATATTACTTTTCTATAAAAATGATGTTGCACACTGTCACATGACAACAGAAATATTGACAAATGATTATAAAGAATTGTTATTAAATAATTTCATCATGATTCAAATTCATGATGATTCAGAGTCTGGTAATATTCTGTGCACTATATAACTTCTAAGGACTGCCTGTGCATATGTTCTGTCTGTACAGCGCATAATTAGATGCAAAATCTTCTACTATATACATTTTTAAGTAGCCATAGATTAGAAAGAAGATACAAAGTAAATGGATAATTGTGGACAAAGCAGTTAAAAAACACTGTCCTCAAACATTCAAATGAATCAGTTAGAAGGTAACTATCAAAGGAGATAGAGATAGAGAGAAAGAGAATGAGAGAAAAAGAGATACATTTCTAAAAAGGTACAAAAAATAAAATTCTTTATTTACCCAAGCTGTTGAACATTAGTAAAGGAGTGTCCTAGGCCGTCATCTTTGCTTCTACTGAGGTGCTGGTCACGTTTGAGGACATTTAACAGCTGACCAAACACACCCGGAGCATGATGATCGGACTGGACCTGAATTGCCTCCAGACTGAGAGAGGAAGAGAGAAACGAATGTACATCTATAAATGGAGCAGATTTTATTATAAACACTTGAGGAGAATAGTTCATACAGACTTGAAGAGATCTGGTCTAATTTATAGAGCAGTGTGGCCAACATGATCTACAGACGTATAAACACCAGCATGTAACTAGGATTTGAATATACTCACGTTAAGATACACAGTGATATGTAAGAATAAAAAAAGATGAGCCAACATTCAAACTCATCTTAATAAAGTCATATTTCAACTCCACTAACAGCCAGGACACCATTTGCGATGTTTGTGGGAGAACGGTAAGGAGTTATGGCAACAGCATAAAACAACACGAAAAAGAAAACTCCGAGCTACAAAAGAAACGAAGGAAGGAGGAGGAAACCCCCTCAGAGAGAACCTTAGAGTATCCAGGCAGCTCATATAGTGTTTAAAGTAACATTACTTCAAGTCTGTGCGGTGGCTGAATACAATAACCCATGTGTTAACTACGACAGGGACGCTATCGACCCCTTCAAAGTTTGTAAACAAACGAGACGTCGCGGAGCTATAGGGGGTTAGCATTTTCACATTGACTCAGGAGTATTGCGCTAGCAACAGCTATAGCTTAACTATTATTTCTCCTTAGGCACGTTATAAATATCGCTCATATGTTTACAGAATCATTATTTATCTGGAAACGGGTTGAAATTTCCATCTGGATCACATCCTTTTATTTATAGGAGACGGCGATGACTGCAGACTACTAAAAGATTCAACTCTGTTATTAACTCTTAACTCTTGTATATGCTTGTTTTACAAAAATTACAAGAATACAAACAAATTATACTGTATTATTATTATTATTATTATTATTATTATTATTATTATTAATAATAATAATAATAATAATAATAATAATAATAATAATAATTTATTTATTTTTCATTATAAAATGTTTATTATTAGTACAAATAATACAAAAATGTTATTATTATAACAAATAGTTAATATCTGCTATAAATAGACTTTATTTTATTTCACCTAGGTGATTCCCCATTGGTATCAGTATCGGTGATACTTGTCCTGTATTTACTTGGTATGGGATCGATACCAAATTTTGCAGTTTTGCACAGCACTACTCTGAAGTTTCGTGGCAAGAGCCAGTCCTCACTCATGCACGTTATACCAAAGTTTACCAGTCAATCAATCAATAAACCAATCAATATGTCAATCAGTCACTCACTCACCCTGTTGGTCATATATGTATATATGCGAATATGCATCTTCTAGGCTGACCTGCTATGTAGTCCAGCAAAAACATTCTCAGTAATATGAAAGTTTGACAGCATGAATGTATATTTATAAAAATCACTATTTTTGTTATACTGCTTGGTTAGAAGTCCCAGCTCTACTGCCAGCTCTACTGCTTTTAATGTATCTGGTGTGCTGCAGGTAGAAACTACAATTAACAATTAACTGTGTTTAAACGTGCAGATATTAGACTGAACTTTTCTCAGCCACTAGATGGCGCATGTGTGCTATTGTAAAAATATAAAAGTCACAAGTGACTACTCACATCTCCAAAAACCTGAAGCACTCGCCCATATTAACAGATCCTGTATAGAGCAGAATACAGCAGAGTAAATAACTTGGAGTTACTTACAGCAACCGAGGAAATTAACAATGCCACCCATAAATGTTACTGAGTTTAGACCTGGAGCAATCCTCCATTTACCTGTGAACTGAGACGGTGCTGTGCCAGGGTTTGATCCAGGAGAACTATTAATACAAAAGTAAAGAAAGAACAGAATAAAGGATGTTGGTCATTATACAGTGGTAGTACTAATCACATCAATACTATATGAAATTACTAAATATAACTTTAGGCCTCCCAAATTACCTGGGACTCTCACACTCCAAGTAGCAGGAAGATGATGTATTTACATCAGAAACAGTGGAAGGTGGTTGATCAGGGATGATAGGAGGAGCACTTGAGGAGCGGCGTGGTAATGAAGAAAAAGTGGAGGCGATCAGTGTAGATGAAAAGCACCTCCGAGGCAGGGCAATCGTACTTGGAGCAAGATAGAGGCAGGAAAAAGTTGAGGAGTAGGAGGCCGCAGAGGAATAAGAACTTAAGGAAGAGCTTGAGGAGGAGAACGACGTATCCTGGGAGGAGGGACGTGATGTCCGACACATCACTCGGAAGGCCTGTTGGACACGCTGCCACCATCTTCTTTTCTTTTTCTTCTCCTTCTTCTCATTAATCTCCTCATCCAGTTTATTCCTCACAACGTCTGTTTGACGTTTCCTCTGTGAAAAGTGTTGGAAAAGCAGGTGTTGAGCTACAGAATGTCTTCAGTGAAAGATTAACACACATACAGCAAGTATTTAAAATTAAAATACAATTCAGCAGGAGTGCTTTAAAAATGACCCAAATCTAATTAAATGAAATGGAATGGACCAATAGGAGAATCGTGGGCCAAAGCTAATATCAAGTGTTTACCGCATACCTATTTGCTGATGTCGATGCGTAAACTTTTGTTATACATAGAAAGTAGAATCCAGCTCAATAAGCATGACATAGACGTCAATAATGTGGTTAATCTTTGGTTACGGGAGATATTTCAGTGTCCCAGTGTTGACTAAACCTTGTGCTCTACTAGATTTACGATAAATACATTGTGAAATATCCACATCATCGTAATCATAACGAGCAGGTCCGGTACTTCACAGTTCAGCTTTCATGGAGTCCCAACATTTTGACTTGAATTTTGACTTTTTAAAGCATTATTTTAATCTTACTTTCTATCATGTGCTCTGAATGTTTTCAGACATGAAGATGAATATTTTTTTAATCAACCCGAACAGTGACTGTCAGAGTGTCTATATATATATAAAATTTTATGTATATTGATTTCTACGTCATCCAAGCCATCAAAATATATAATTTCTAACTAAATAACATACAAACCTTCTTAAACAAGCAAAAACAATCCATTTTCACGAGCAGTCTTTCTCAACGCTGACCTTGATCTGATTTTTTTGATCACACTTCTACAGACTGACTGTTTTTCTGGCATCACTAGTTTCTGTGACGTAATAGGAGAGAGAACGTTCTGTAGCAGTGATGTATGTACAGCAGCGTTTGACTGAACAATGACCGCCCACTATTTTCAGAGGCTCTGGTTGGATGTAGAAATCATGTTCATTTTCTCCAAAGACTTGGAGACTTTTCTATAAAAAACTCTTATAGAAAAAGTTTTAAGTACTGAACCGAACCAACCAGCTCACAGATAAACCATAACGTCATACAAATGAAATCGAAGCAAAAAAAGGTTCTGCACTGAACGTGTTTAATGTCAAATTAACTACAAATCCCACAATGCATAGCACATTTTACAACGGCGCGTTCTCCTTAGTGTTTGTGCAGATGATCCTATTATTAATGATATTGTACAATTTTATGTTCATACAATGTTTAAAAAAATACAGTCTGTTTATCTTTTCTTCGCTATCAAGGTTAAGGGAACCTAACACACACACACACACACACACACACACACACACACACACACACCAAACACAGTAACAGCGACCTCTGGTGGTCTCACTTACGGATTGCTTTATATTTGCTGGATATATATATATTCATAACTGTCCGCATTTTATCCTAATATATACTAATGCTGATAGTTGATAGATGAGTCAAACAGCTTCTACACAAGCTGATAGACTTCATTAAACGCTGTATTGGACACAGTTTGCCTCACACGTAGGCTGTGACAAGTTGATAAGTAAGTTAAATTAATCCAAGAAGCAAAGCACAAATAAATTCGAAGTAGGAGTTGAAACAATGGCAGACAGTCAGCAGAATAGTGAACCCATCAATAATCAAGTGATGTCACTTCATTTGTAAAACAACACATCATTATCTGATGTACTTGGAACAGCTCGATTTTATTTAGTTCTCTTGTCGATTAAGGTTTAAATACTTAACTAATTCTTTAACTAAATCTAAACTTGCAAAATGAGCTAAAATAAAAAGAGCACGAATTTATTTTTTTATCTGAATGTGAATTCAATTTTTGAAGTGGACTGCAATTGTGTTCATTTAATTGAATTAAATATAAATATTTAATGGAATTTAATAAGAAGCTGAAACTGAGGATGGATTCATTCACATGAAGTGACACAAACACAAGATTTCAAACTGAGAACCAATCAGTGACTGTGGGTTAAACCTGGTGTTAGTCTGGCTAATGTAGAAATGACATATCCTAGATAGAAGCCTAGTCTCCCACTGTACGGAGAACCTGATTTTACTCTGTCCTCGACTGTTTTAATGACTAGAAAATAAGCAGACGACAAGGCACATGGAACTGTAAACTGAAGTTTGTTAGCTTTGAGGATTTATTTCTGTTAGCACGTTAGCACTCAGCTGACCTTTGCTTATTAACCTTGTGAGCTATGGCTTCAGCAGAGTCTGAAAATATTCATGTTATATAATATTTAATGTTATATTCGCAATATCAGACTAACCATACAATGGGTTGTCTTTTTTAATTAGCTAAATTCTAAAACTCACAACAGCTCGTTCAGGTGGTCTTGGGCAAACCTGATATGGGTGTCCTTTCATGAACACTGATCTTGTGTCTAATCGACAGCTATACTGACCCGTACTCCTCTATGTGTCTAAACCACAGTCATACTGACCCATACTCCTCTATGTGTCTAATCCACAGTCATACTGACCCATACTCCTCTGTGGGTCTAATCCACAGTCATACTGACCCTCACTCCTCTGTGTGTCTAATCCACAGTTATACTGACCCTCACTCCTCTATGTGTCTAATCCACAGTCATACTGACCCTCACTCCTCTATGTGTCTAAACCACAGTCATACTGACTCTCACTCCTCTATGTGTCTAATCCACAGTCATACTGACCCGTACTCCTCTGTGGGTCTAATCCACAGTCATACTGACCCTCACTCCTCTGTGGGTCTAATCCACAGTCATACTGACCCTCACTCTTCTGTGTGTCTAATCCACAGTTATACTGACCCTCACTCCTCTATGTGTCTAATCCACAATCATACTGCCCCTCACTTGTCTATGTGTCTAATCCACAGTCATACTGACCCTTACTTCTCTATGTGTCTAATCCACAGTCATACTGACCCGTACTCCTCTGTGTGTCTAATCCACAGTCATACTGACCCTTACTCCTCTGTGTGTCTAATCCACAGCTGCATTGAACCTCGCTCCTTTGTGTGTCTAATCCACAGTCATACTGACCCTTACTCCTCTATGTGTCTAATCCACAGCCATAATGTCCAATCATGCTTCATGTTTTCTTTTATTATCATTGGTCAAGAGCGAACCCCAACTTCCAGACATGCTGGAGTCAAAGAATTGGCTCTACATCACTGCAGTGGATTTGACAAGCAGCCGTCTCAAGTGCATTATATTAATTTAAAATATCATAATTAACGAATGTTACTGTTTTAAACTCCACTGTATTACTGTTACTGACTGCTTGTCATGCTTCTGGCATGTTCCATACAAAAAATATGCAGCACAGAGACAGTAACTTAGTAAAGCTTTTCAGAAGTGTTGAATCAGTATCACATTCTTCTCTAATTCATGATGACCTTACTTACAGGAACTGGTCCTACATTAGTATATCTACACTGAGAAGCTTAATGAATACAAGCTTTTTACCCACTTGTTTAGTCATAATTTTATTACATGCATATTACTTAACAACTTCTTTTTAGGGACCAACACATTTTTTCAGATTAGATTATTGAGTTGCCAATTCTCAGTAAAATAGTCCCAGACGACTTGTGAGAGTTTATAAATTATTTTCTTTATCAGTTCATAGTGTAGTGTTACTGCAAGCTACTCTTCTATCTTGTTCTTAACATCATAGAAACAAGGATTGTTTTAGCATCATGTCTTATTGTAAGTCTAAGATACAACAACAATGAAAACAAACAGCTTTCTATACTATTCTACTTGAGTTTCTTCAAATGTGTCTAACTGTTAATCTGGTGTTACATGGAGGCATACACAGTTTTCACAGAGCCTAAAGAGAGGCGGAAGGAAAATTCAGTCTTGTTAAAAAAGCTTTTCATCCTAATATAATTTTCTCAGGCTATGATGAGATGTAGGAATAAAGGTGTTCTGTTGTGAATAGCACAGCTATTACTGAATATTGTATGTGTACATTAGTGGTATTGCACTGTTTCTTGTAGCAGTTTTGTGTTTTCTTCTATGGGCCACTGCATTTTCTGCAGCATAATATCTCCCTTTATCATTTATTCTTATAAGGTTGTATATGCTGCATTAAAAGTTCTCCATAAAAAAAGAAAAGAATTCCCAGATAAGGAAAATGACAATGACAGAAATCAGAAGGTAACTAAAAAGTTTTCGTGGACAGAAACTAGACAAAACAAATACATGTTGAAAAAGGGAAAAGTAGAAACCTAAATGTCTATCATCAAAGAGAATCCTGAATTAAAATCAAGCAACTATACAAACAAGTAAAGAAAGAGACACAGACACAGATGAAAGAGATAAATAAGGAAAATGAGAAGGAAATTAAGCAAAAAAAACACTGAAAGACCTGCAGAAAGAGAGGAATCACCAAAGTAAAGAAGAAGGAGACAAAACACAAAACTAGGTAGGTCATTATGTCAAAAATACAATGTCACAATGCTTAAACTTCATATTAGATGATGTGTATCAGGAAAATTTGTTTTTGTGACCTTTGTGTATGTGTAAGAGACAGTGCATTAAAAACTCAGTTAGACAGAACTTTCACAAACATCCTCTAGATGGCACTCAAATCCAAATTCACGTATGAAAAATACATAATTGGAAAACAGTGTTAAAAGTAATGCACTCTGTAGAACAAAGAGTCACCCAGATTCTTACCACAGTCCGAAACTGAAATAGATTATCTCTACCTGCTCAAGGAGTCATTAGCTGACTAACTACACTCAGCAGAGCAGGGCTTTACTGTTTGTGAGTGGTGGTGGGGAGGGTGGGGTTGGGCTGTGTGTGTGTTTGTATGTGAAATATGAAGAATTCTAACTCTTTGTTTCTGCAGCCACACATCTCTGCATAATGTTTTTGTTCATCAAAATAACATAATCATATATAATATAACCTGTCCAGGCTGCCTTCTGCCCATTGACTGCTGGGACAGGCACCAGCACCCCTCACGACCCAGGGGGATAAGTGGTTAAGATGATGTGCATACGTATATAATTATAATATAACAGTTATATAGTAACTGAAATAACTTATATCACTTTTACTTTTACACTAATGCTCATTTATAAGATCAAGTAGCATAAGGAGAAATAAAGCTAAAGGAATTCTCTGTTCACTTGTTTGGCTAAGAGTAGCTCTGCTTTCACTCCAGTACAAATGTTTTGTACTTTTCCACCCCTGTAAATAACATTTTCAGAGACCATTCCTAGAGTGACTGAGAAAAGTTGAAATGAGTGTAAAAACGAGAGTAGCGTGAGTTTGTGCGGAAGCATGGCAGCCTTTATATCTCCAGAGGAACATACTGTGCTCCTCTATCTCTGAACTCAGGCTGATGTCATATCTTGTGAATGCTTTTTTGGCCCATGTCTTGGCAGATACACTGCTGGACTATTGCAACAAAGATGAAACTTAATGTTCATGGCAGGGTCCTTCTGCATCTCTAAAACCATATTCTTATGTATGACTCCACCACATTGCACTCAGGCCTACATCATCAGGCCTACAGAGTTTCCACACTGGAGTGCTTAGTGCTATAGCAATGGGGCAAAGCTGGCACATGCATTCAGCATCTATCAAACGACAACATTAGTCTTACTTAAGCAAAAAGAAAAATAGTGGCTGATAAGTAGCAGATATGTCTAATAATACCGTGTAGAGTCTTTGTTGAGTCTTTCAACTAATATATATGCTGATCAGCTATAACATTAAAACAACCTCCTGGTTTCTACAATATCTGCCCCCCTTATCAGTGCCACTTAACTTAGAGGTGCACTTTGTAGTTCTACACATACAGACTGTCCATCAGTTTGCTTGTAAATTTTTTGTTATCTCACCTTTACCCTGTTATTTTGAGATCAAGACTTTTTCATGAGATCACCACTGGTGAACTCCAAATAAGTCATAATCTTGAGAAAACAAAATTTGTTATCTTGACATTACTAGACCAATAAGTTATAATCTTAAGATAACAGTCCCGAAAACTATAGCCTATAGCTACCTCCTGCCCTGCATGGACTACTACAGTGCATCATTAAAAAAAAAAAAAAAAAAAAAAAAAAAATGTGTATATATATATAAAAGCTTGTATTTCATTTAAAACATAAAAAGTGTTACTTTTTTTTTTACATATTTTAGATGTTTCTAAGAATAACAAAACGTATCTGTGCTTTCCATATTCAAGAGAAAATTGTGTTAAATACAACTATATTTTACAGTTAAATCACGCAACGTAATTTTGGTAAAAAGTCATTATTAAAAACATGTTGACAGGACTTTTATTGTAGTTTCTCTAAGCCGCGTTGTTTCCGGCTGTATAGTTTCCGTGTTAGAGGCGGGTGATGTGAAGATGGCGGCTCCCTCGGAGTTGTTTTGCTGGAAGGGCAGTTGGGGTTTACCTTCAGTCGACACGGACAGTCTTATTGTTCTGGTGGGTTTTTAATGGGCGTTATTTTTCTACAGCTTTATCCTCAAACAGCCGGTTCTTTCCGTGTGGTGTTTTTCCCCCGCTTTATAACAGTGACTCGCTCTGACTGAGATAAGACCGAGACTAACTTACACACACAGCTCACTTCATTTAGACTGAGATACCCGACAGGACCAAAATGCTGAATCTGTGTTGAACTTCAAGCTGCAGATGATGTTCACCAACTTCTTATTCGAATTGTTCGATCCCCCTTAAATTATACAGCACTTACTTACATGGCGTCAGAAGCTGGAGCACGAACTGCTGCAACATTTAAGGTGGAACGAATATAAAAACTTAAGCCTACAAACTCCAGGCGTAGCTTCTGAGTAAATGAATAAGCTTTAATAGTTGCTTTTACACAGCTTAATGCATTTGATGGAACTGTCTCTTTCAGTGGAGGTGAAATCTAACTGGTATTGACGTTTAGTGTGAATTGTGATTAAAAAATACTCTGACCAACTTTAGGAGGATGAACAGGGCAACTTTACAGTTTTGGCAGGGCAACATTTTATTAATTTAAAATGGATCACATGCAAGTAGTATGAAACAATCAAGTGACTATATATGTTTAAATAGTTCCTGACACCCCACTTTTGAGCATTTAAACTGAAGCTGTGGTGGCACTTCATCCAGTACTTTTAGGATATGTTGTACTGATATTTGTGATCCAAAATTAATTATGCAACATCATTGCCTGAAATTCCTTTTGTTAGTACCCCTCATTTCAGCAGAAATGTTGGACATGTTGGATGTTCTGGGCTATTTAAAATGATCAGTATTTTCATCATGTTCTTCAGCTTTCACAGATATAGCCTCGTAGCATGGTTGTTACAGTGGTCCAGGCTGTGTGATATTAGTTCCTTGCACTCTACAGTTACCCCATCACAGCTGTGTTCATATTAGACCAATTATTATTGTGATCACAGATGTTACAGCTGTCTGTAAAATTAGCTTGCAACATGTGATTAGGTTTTAATTCATTAGACAGTGTTCACGCCAGTAAGATCCAACTTTAGAATGATTCTGGGTGAAAGACTGGACTGAACATTATAGGGGGGTATTGTTAAATAATCGTTAGTAAACTGCAAAGTGTACAAAGGGATCTTAAGGTAATAAATGCATCATCATTGTATGTGGTACTAAACCTCAAATCCTGTAGTTCATAATTTTATATATTCCTGGTTAAGCATTACTCTAGCAATATAAATGTAGTAGTTATCACATTCATGATTTGGGATGTTTAGGCCTGATTGTCTATTGTTTATAATTCTTACACATTGCCAGCTAGTGTTGCCTCTCCTGCATACCTAGAGCACTTCCTGAATATGCGGTACACAACATCTAGCTTCTCAATCCTTACAGCATTTCCTCATCCCTGTACCTGTTTTGCCGTTACCTCACGTTATTTTTAACGGCCTCGTCCTAAGAAAGATATTGCGATTGCCTGCTATTTGTAACTATTGGCTTGATGGTCTGTTCAAGATTTAACTTTAAAAAATAAAGGCATCAGCAGTAAAGAGTAAAAAAAGAAAAATGGTGAAAGTAATTTTTGTGGCTTGTGGCTTTCTGCTGTTGAAAAGAGGAGAAATGACCCTTCTTGGAAAGATTTCCTTAACTCTTCTTACTTTTCCACTGTGTTTCCACTTACCACAAAAACCCTATCCATGTCGCTGCATCACCGCAGTTTCCATGTGGATTTTCATGCAGTTCAACATTGCTGTTTCAGGGCCTCTAACGTTTTACTTTTAAATGGTGTGGTTTGTCTTATAAGGAAATAGACTTTATGTTTAAAGAATTCCGCCGATTTTTGTCCTTACTGGATCTCAATACATGACAGGTTGACACCAGCTGCTGGTATTACTATTAAAAAAACCTTGTGAGACATCATGAACATACTGTAATAATTAAGCAGTGTAAATGCCAAAGGCTATGTTTTGGCCCCCTCACCCAAGGAGGTGCTTTTGAGAGTCATGTTGAGAACTTTCCCCTCCTTGGCGGTTTGGAAAATGCCTGAGGAGTTCTTTTCCTTAGTGTGGTCTGTAACCACAGGCTGATTCCCGATACAGTAGCAAGCAGTTAGTGACATCCTTGCGTTCTTACTTTGACTGTATGGAAACCTATAGCCTATTTTATTTCTGATTTTCCATTTCTGGGTGTTCGGGTTCTCCAAGGCATGTTTTTTATGCTTATTTTGTTATTGATTGTAAACCACAGTTTTCCAGTGAGTAAAATCAACATTGTGTGGAGACTTAGATTACTTAGTTATAGCGGTGGACTAAACACCATACTTCAGGACATTTTCATAACACATGATCTGCATCACAGTATTTTGTGTTTCTAAACTTTGATACATTGAAACAGAAAGCAGCCCCAACAGAACCACATTTAAATAAGTATTAGACATTTCACATTTAACATTTCCACCTAACCTACTTAATAAGAGGATAGAGTCATACCATCACTGGGACTCTAATAATATGACTTTTATCTACCTGCTATCTATTTCTTTAACACTTTACATGATACAGTGCTGTTTATGTGCTAGTCAACAGTGAACTTCCTCAAACTTTGTGTCACTGTTATTTAATTGCTTATATAGCTATGTTTGTGTTTTAAAACATAACCATTTAACTGCCCTAAACCCAAAGCTATAATCATATGTTTACCTGTTATGTGTGCTGCATCGTTCCAAATCACTCTGAGTGTCAGTCGTGTCACTGCTGAAATCTAGACATTGCTGTCGTCATGCTACTCATTGTTTTATTGTGATATCTCTAAGTGTTTAAATGTCAAGCACTGCATTTTTTAGTCATTGTAACGTGTATTAAAGAATAATGCATTAAAAGTTTGGAACACAAGAATATCTCAATATTGGCAGATATTTGCAGATATTTTATGATATACTCCTGAAAAGCTAGACATTTGGTCCCGCATGGCTACAGAGCCAAAACATCTGTATTTTATTCATTTCACTGCACTTGTAACCTGTTGGTAATCCCAGTGGATTTACTCTTAATTTCTGTATTTTATAAATGTTAATGCCTTTCCTTTGGCAGATACATATATGAAAAACATCAGTATGTGACCCAAATTCACATATCGCCACATTCCTACTTAAATCTTATCAGCGTGTTTGATTTTTTGAAGTGTATCTGATATTTTATTTTATTTCATTTCACACCATAGGAGCCCCTAAATGCAGACAGTGCGAGTCCTACACACCGCTGCTGTGTTGTAAACTGGAAAGTGCATGTGCCAGCAGAAGTAAATTGGCCTGCAGCAGCTTTCCTGTTCATGTTTCTTTTGGACAGCCCTAGAGCTTTCAGAGCTATACGAGTACAGATGATTGATTTTCATCTCAGATTGTCTCTGGTTTTACGACATGCAGTTAAAAATTGTAGAAGAATTCAGCTTAGAGTTTAAAGCCATGATCTCAGCCTTTGATGTCATTAATGGTGCTCCTCCAACTGCTGCAATGCTGCAGCAGGAGCACAAATACTGGAGAACCTCGGAGCTCAGCTGTGGATTATCTCTGCTAGGCCTTACAGCAGATGATGCGCAACGACACATTTAGCTTCTATTTGGTTTCTAATTTCTGTATTCTACAGTACAACAGACGATAAATGTAGTCTAAACTGTATAATACTGGTTTACAGAGGGCTTTCAGGGCTCTGTCATTATCCTGAGACACAGTGAGTGGCCGTTTTAAAGGTTTTCTTCAACTGGTGAGGAATGTGTATACAGTGCCCTCCAAAAATATTGCCGTCCCTGTTAAGCATGAGCAACGTGGGCTGTAGAAACATATCTTATTGCTAATCTTTTTATTTTTCATTCAAAATATTAAACAATTGAAATACTATTATTGAAAGAAAAAGTTAAATCTTATTAGGAAATGAATTAGTTTCTCAAATGTATGTGTGGCTTAATTTTTGGCACTTTGTTAATACTTTGTGCAGTCTCCCCTTGCAAAGACAAAAGCCCTGAGTGTTACTCTATAGTGCTTAATACGACTGGAGAACTTAATATATCTTCCTCCATACAGAATCTCTTTAGATTCTGAGGTCCATACTTCTCTACTGTCCTTTACCTCTACTGTCAGCTCATCCCACAGTTTTCCTACAGGGTTTAAATCAGAGGACTGGGGTGACAATGGCAGTGAACTATTTTTGTGTTCATTTTGTGTAAACTATTTTTGCCTCTGACTGAGACAGTTGGGTATATTTCTGCTGGTCCTGATAGAGTCTGATTCTGTGTATTTGAATAAATTATAGAGAGTCTTTGGAAGAAACCGGTCCCACAACATGACAGATACACCATCACACTTCATAGTGGGGATGAGGTACTTTTCTGCATGGCTGTCCTAGTGTCCAAATCCAGCCCTGTGTTTGTTGCCAAAAAGCTTTTTTTTTGTCTCATCTCACCAATAACATGCTGTCACTGCAAGTTTCAGAAGAAACTGTAGTTGCTTGAACGTGATGGGCCTTGAAAGGCTTTCTTCTGGCAAGCCTCCCAGACAACTTGTGGTCATGTGGGTCGTGTCTTATTGAAATTTGGGAGATGTTCTGACTAACTAATCTGCAATTCCCCAGCTGTGATCCTTTGAGATCCTCCTCACTGTGCCTGAGGTCAGTAAACACATTTGTCCTCTTCCCTGCCGACTCTTAACATCTTCAGCTGCTTTAATCTTCTTAATTCATGTGGAAATTAACATTCTGAAATGTTTAACTATTTTCTTGTAGCCATTTTCTGTGCAATCTTTTGTGGCACAGATTTGAGTAAATATTTATTTTATTATTCTCAAATTTACCGGAGGTGCCAGTGTTTGTGGAGTGCACTGTATATTGATTTTGCAAGCCATTAACATTCGCGCAGTTTCACACACTGTGTTCTTAATGATTTGGTGTAGATCAGTATGTCGTTGTAGAATCTTTTGCTATTCTTTAGTAGGTCTTTGGCTTTTGTGCATACATTCTTTCCTTAGGGCATCCTGCTTTTCCTTCTGCGTTCTTTGTAGTTCCTCAAGCAGCTTTAAACAGGATCTTTTAAGACCTGCAAACATGGTGGAAGAAATTAGCAGTGTTTTCCGTGACGTTGACCCAAACGCCTCTCCTCATCTTTCTCTTCCTCACCCCTTTTTATTTTAATCTCCCACCCTATTTGAGTGTGGACATGATGAAATGTTACTTCATATCTGCCATGCCCTTCCAAAAAATAGGCTTAAAAAGAAAATAAATAGTAAACTGTATAGTAAAATATTTCATGGTGAAAACAGACAAAGGATGCTGTGTGGCTTTAAAGGTTCTACTCTAAAACATTTGAAACTTTCTCCAGCTATGAAAAACAGAACTCTTGTCTCTTTGTCTTAAAGAATTCATCTGGAAATAATCTCTTTATTTCCACAGCATGTTTCATGCATATTCTGACAGTAGAAGTAGAAAAGCAGTGAGATCATCTGGATTTGTGGATTTTATCCTCTTCCTTGCCATTAAACATCTTTTTTTAACTACTTTGCAGTGTTTTGCTGTTAAAGATGCTATGAGGCGTATGACAGCTTCATACTGGAGCTTCCATTAATTACATTTAATGATCTCTTTACTTTTTTCCACTTCTTGCCAGAACAAATTGACTTTTCTGTTGGACAAGTTTATCAGCAGTATCAGTTTTTGTTTGCTTTTTATAGGAAGACTATGTCCAAAGGACATTTGCTTATCCAGTGGTACTTGTGGGTGTTAATGCTGAGATATTGAGTCTCTTCTTTGCTGCAGTAACAGACTCTAGTCTTCTAAAAAAACTACACTAGAGGATTGAACTGTATTCAGCCACAGGAGCTTGAGGTCAGGTGCTGATGTTGGATGATTAGTTCTGGATGGCAAACCCTGCTCCAACTCATTCCAAAAGCATTGGATAGAGCACTTCACTTCAGGGAAGACAGGTCTACTGCTTTGCCGCCCCATTCTGGGGAGAGCCCTCTAGCCAGTGCTTGGCATTCGGCATGGTCACCTTAGACTCATGTGTTGGACAGTGATTTTTCTATGGAGATTATACAAGCCGTGTGTGTCATTGAGTTCAAATTTCACACCTAGTAATGTGTTGAGATGTGTCTGCCAAACGAACTGCTGTTTTGGGCAGAAAAAAAAAACAAAAAACCGAAAACTGAGCACTACATCCTGTATGACACTGCCAGGTCCAGTAAACCCAAATCAAGACTACAATAAATCTGAATTCCCCCGCAGTTAAGTTTGTGCTTCGTTCCACATGGTCTGTAGCTCTACAAATTCTAGAAGGCGAGGAATACAGTACAGGACTGATTGTAAAATGACTTCTGTGTGTCCCAGTCTTATTCTGTCTCGCTTTCAGTTTCCATTTGGATTCCAGCAACACCAGTTTCAGCTCATACACACATTTTCCCCTTCTTAGAAAATGAGCTGCCAACTGGAAATTAGGCTTCAGACCTGCAGTTTTACAAGTTAAACTGAAATGCTTCACACCCCGTCAGAAATTTCCTATGCTTAAAAGAAAAAAGGCCTCCAGTGGAAAGAGGTTTCCTAACAGTTCTTCGCCTGTGTTTGTGACTGTACTGTATGCGGCCCGGCAGGTATTTTTACGACTGTGAGAATTTCAGCAGTTTTGTTCTTGTTAATCAGCCTGTTTTCATGGTATCGTGCAGTCTTTTGTTCATACTGCTCTGGATGTAAGCCACTAGAACTAGCCTATAGAGAGTGTCATTGCCCTCTTTTCCAACAGGAACTCTGGTCCCTGGCAGGTCTGTCCTGGTTCTCATTATATGTGGAAATATTTTTTTTCCTTACCTGGCTGAACCCTGGAAAGCTGTGCCAGACTCAGGCTGCATAATTGCAGTGCTAGTAGTTAATAAAAATAACAACTTTTACCTCTGTAGTTACATTTGGCCTCAATTAGTTCCTTTTATTTGGCCGTATGCTTTTTGCATTAACATCAAGCACTTCTAAGTGCCAAAACTGCTCAACAGATACATATACTATTGTTTTTGTGTTTGTGTATGTGGGATTTTGTCCATCTGCTGAGAAAAACCAGATGCCACTGAATGTCTTGTAATTGTTCAGACAGATTACGGGTTCATGGAGTTGTACACTGTAATTGTACACTCTAATTGTTTCGCCATGTGCATCAGCAAATGACGGATGACAAATCTGAAATCCTAGTCTATTGATAATTATGAGCATATTTATAGCTGTTTATATCCAAGTTTATTTATTGCTGTGTTGGCTTCTTTATTGACCCTTTACTTTTGCAGGCATATGCACGTTTTGCTGGTGCACCCCTGAAAATTCACAAGATCTCCAACCCCTGGAGAAGTCCAACAGGTAAGGTTTTGTTTCCTCTGTGCATTTCAATTTCTTTGGCAGTCAGTCTTCAGTAATGCCAGTGGATTGCATTTAGGCTGATCAGATTTCATGCGCTGGCAGAAAGAATAGTGCAAGGATAATATTAACCACACATAGCTTGGAATGATTTGAACCAGTTCTGTTTGAGTTGGAGGATGACTGAAGGAAATCTGGCCACTGTGGACCTCTTCTTTCCTCTAGTATCGACCTTATCTTAAAACTTTCTTTCTGTTTGTTTTTCTTTTCCCTGTTTTTGCTTTCTGTCCCCCGTCTTCTTTGTCTGCTGTGTTTTATTTGCCTGTTTGAAAGTTCCGCCCTGAACTGATATGGTTTTCCTTTAGCTGTATATATGTATATATGCATGCAAGCACTAATATTAGCATAAACTAATGATTTATTAGTATTAGTTAGTGTTAGTAGTAGTACTTCTCTGCAGCATAACAGAACTGGATACTAATAGCAATAGTACATTACTACCTAATAAACCAGTATGACAGTGTATTACATGCACCAGTCTTACTGGGATGTGATATCAGAATGAGTATCTGCACACTAACTGAACCCTAATGCATGTCCGTGGTGTGTTGTGGCTATGGGGCATGGCTACTAGGTTCTCTCCCTGCCCTGAAGACCAAGGAGGAGGGGAGCTTCTCCCAACCCAGCAAGATCATAATCCAGCTCAGAAAACAGGTGACTTCAACCACATTTTATTTGGATATTTCTGTTTAGGTTGTAGGTTTTGTCAGACTCTTAGAACTTTAAACACTGAAGTTAACAGAATATAACACAGTCCCTCCAGGAATTTGTGATCATGAATTCTTGCAAAAAAATTAATAAACCTTTGCAACATTTGCAAGGACTTGCAATTTTGTCCAGTCCCAGTGCAGATATTTCAGCTAATGGCAAACCCATTCACAAATGCTTTACATGAAAGTAGAGAGAAAGCTGTTTTGTATGGCATGCAACATTATTGTTGTGGACTATAAACTGATGTCACTTGATTTTCTTTAACCTTTTACAGACTATTTTGCAAAGTTTTGTAATTAATTGTATAATTAAAACCCTGATGCTTTTTGAAAGTATTGCAATGATTATCACAGGTCAGGTGTTCTTGCTTGTAATAGCCACATCAAATGCTAAGAGATCCTGATAGGACTTAAGAATTTTGCTTCACTTCTTGCATTAGAGACTTCTTCTGTCTGTGCTTAGATGGTCGTTCTTTGCACTTTCCTTGAACTGTGCCGTCTAATTGCTTAATGGTTGTTTCCTGTTGTGGTGGAAGTTGGATGGAAAGCCTAACAAGCCTCTACTGACCTCTTATTTATTTTTAATAGAGAGGGAAATAAACATCTCATAGCAGCGCTAGCTAGCTAGTTTACCATTTCCTTAAGAGGTTTGAAAACACACTTTGCAACTTTTTCTAAGGCTACGCCTGTGGCTTGGTACAGTTCACAAGATATATAATGTTTTCGATTGTTTTTTATCTGACAGCTTTATTTATGCTCACGTGTACCATCCAACATAACGGGATCTGATTGTTCTGTTTGTTTCAGAAATACAATGCAGACTATGACCTGTCGGCAAAAGAAGGAGCAGACACGCTGGCCTTTATCTCTCTGTTGGAAGAGAAGCTGATGCCTGCTCTGGTGAGACACACATGAGGAACATATAAGCGAGCTTGTGGAGATAAATGATCAAGTACTGTATTTAACGAGAACAGATCAGTTTTTACGATAAGGAAAAGTGGACTGGGGCACTGAGTATTAAAAGAGGGCCACTATCTTATCTGAATGCTTTTCTCGTTTCCCCTCATTATATGCCTTGCAGTTTTCCCCAAAGCAAGCTCTCTCTTCTGTCGTCCTTCCCCCCCCACAACTCATTAGTAGGTAGAGGGCGAGGGGGTTATTATCTCCGGTATTTAGTGGCTGCAGTATAAAAATTCCAGACAGTTGGAGCCAGCAGAATTGTAGTTGTTCTCTCTTTAACTTCACCACTGAAAAAATTAAAGGCAGCATAGGGATGTACCTTGATTTTATTCATCTAGTGTTTATTATTGTTTTTCTCAATTAGTCCTAAACTAAACCCAGCCAGATTTCTGAATGACCTTGAACTGCTGTAATGAAGCCATTGCTATGTGCTATGCTGATTGCACACTTACCCCCCTATTTTATCTATCTGTTCCCCCACTCTCAAACTCCTGCAGATTTACACACTGTGGGTTGATCCTAAGAACTATGTGGCGGTGACACGCCGCTGGCATGCGGAGAACATCTCCTTTCCCTTCAACTTCTTTCTGCCAAGCCGTATGCAACGGCAGCAGCTAGAGAGAGTGCGGCTCATGCGGGGAGACAGCACTCTGGAGGCCGGCGAGGAGGCTGAGAAAGAGGTGAGGAGATACAGAATAGTTTTTTTAGATATTTAGTGTGTCAGACATCTTCTACATAGCTGTAGATTTGTGTACTACACAGATTGGTTTGACTAGGATTGATAAAAGTTCTCAGATGGAATTCTTAATGACTGCCATCCCCTCAAAACTGCAAACCCTAGACTTTATAAGTTGCAGGAAAATAATAAAAAACTCGACACATGTCCCTCTATACTCATATTTATCTTGTTTTCTTTGTGCATGTGACACACATCTGCCTGCTTATTTGGAGTTTTTGTAAGAGCCATCCATCAATGCTGATGAGCACGCCAGCCCCATTTGAGCTGTGGATTGATTTACTATTAAATTAAAAGTTTTACACTAAGTTTATCATCAGATAACATTCTCAATAGGAGATTATGTTTGGCCCCTCAAGACTAGTAAGTATTCAAAGCAGGGGTCTCAAAGAGAACCCTACTGCAAAGTATTTGTCGACTCCTATCTATTGAACATGACCCCACTGATGAAGATCATTGTGCAGATCTGAGTATTACAGCCGCAGGTGTTGAGGGATGTACTGAAGCTGCGTAACTTCTAGGACTTTATATGCTTGTAACACACTCACAGACACACTCACTTTGGAGTCTTGCAGGCTCGCCTTTCATCGCTATTCATTACTGCAGCTACACTCTGATGATGTCATGCAAGCCAATGTGGCAGCCACATGGACCTTATAGTGACACTGTGATTTATTCTCCATAGAAAAAAAGAATCCTGCAGAATGTAATTACATAGTTAGAACAGGTCTCCGGGGAAATGTTTTTCACTTTTTATAACGTGGCTTCTCCTGTTTTCTTGTGTTTCCTACTTAAGCTGTACCATGATGCTCAGGAGTGCATGAATCTTCTTTCTCAACGTCTCAGCTCCAACAAATTTTTCTTTGGTGATTCGTAAGTATTAATCAGAAACATGTAGGCTACTCTGTTATAATGTTTTCTACGCTGTACTTCCCCCAGTTAAAAATAGCTTCCTCCATGGTCACACTAAACAGATTCACAGAAAAACCTTTAGGGACATTTTATTTATTAAATGTAATACACAAGAACAAGTAGGTCATGAAGAAAGAGCATAGTTCTTTCTTTAGACAGTCTTTGGTATACCTTATTTACTTTATATTATTAAAATACATGAGCTGTGATTACTATATATATAGTACTATATATCTCAAAACCAAGATTTGAAAAAAGAACTAACTAGCAAAACCCTCAGAATATATCTATACTTCTTAATAAGGTCATTTTATGGAATATTAATCAAATCAGTTAGCTGTCTTGCCCCCTCCCCTCAAATATCAGGACCTAAACCATTTAGAAATGGTCTCATAATAATTATTTCAGTTAATTTATATATTATAAGCTAGACTCCAAAAAAGATTTTAAGATTGGTTATTAAAAAAAGTTCTAATATTCATGGAACACAAAGTTATAAAGCAATAAATAAAGCAGTAAATATTTATTTATATCCACTTTGGTTATCTGTCAGAAATTTGAGCTTATCCCAAATTCATTCTAGATGGTTATTTTAAATGTTATACAGTTCTGATAATCATTCATTTTGCACTGGTAATAATCTGTATGACCTGGAGAACATAACATCCATTATTTGCATACACAATCTATAAGGTTGATTTTTCGAACCATACTACATGTTTCCACTGCAGATCACTGCATTACAGATGAGGCACAGAGAGGTCAGCAGCATTTCTGGATGTTGATGACTTTGACACAGTGTGACTAGTAGAGTCTTAAACTGCACTCGTGGAACAAGTAATGAACAGTATTTGTGATGAACAGCTTTGTCAGAGTATTCCTGAGCCAGTATGGTGATATTCATGACAAAACCAGTTGTTAATAAACTGATGTCTGAGGAACCAAAGGTCACAGGCATGCAGCCTTTCTTTCATTGCATAGAGACTTTCTTCCATGTTTGCTAAATCTGTTGATGATTATAGTTATTGTGGACGGTACAGTATTCTTGCAAACACTCATTAAGGAGCATAGTTCTTGTTTCTTTTTGAAATGGTGAACCCTGACCCATGCTTACTCATAAATTAATTGTTTTTACAGATATATTTTTTCTACCCAAGCATGATTACATCCAAATATATTTTCTAAATATTTTTGAAATTGCTCAGTCCCAACTTCTTTGGAAACATGTTGCAGGCTCCTGTTTCAGTTCAGTAAAAACTTCAAATGTCTTGTTTTTATACTGGTTTCATTTAAACACAGGTCATAGTTGATTTAATATTCATTTTGTTTCTTGTTTCTTTACAAAATGAATTTTCCGAGTACACTATCTATACATAGATACACAGAATAACTCGAAAATGTGCCCTCTGCTTGCTGAGCATGCTTTAGTTTGACTGTGTAGAGCTGGCTTCAAACATACTGATGTTTAGGTATGCCCTCCAGGCCCTCCTCGCTTGATGCCTATGTGTTTGGGCACTTGGCTCCTCTTCTAAAGATCAAGCTGCCCAGCTGCAGACTGCAGCAGCATCTGAAATCTCTGGACAACCTGAACAGCTTTTGCTGTAACATCCTGTCCCTCTACTTCCCCAGTGAAAGTCAAGGTGAGGAACCAAGCACAGATGGCAGTGTGCCTTCAGGTTATTTTAACAATTTTGGGTACAGTTCTTAAGACAGTCTTGGTCATATAATGAACAATATAATTATCTCTGTGGTGTCACATAATATAATGCATGTTGTCTAAACATGTACTTTCTTTAACTATCACAGTGTCATGAGGATTAGGCCAACAGAAATAGTACTTAAAAATACTTAACATTGCTATTTAATGTGTTTTTCTTCTTCTAAACTAAGCATCTTTTTTTGCATATACAAAGTTTTATTCCAGCAGCAGTGATATATTGATTTTGGTTTAAATCCACTGGGGACAGCTTGCCCTCTTTTGAAATGTTTAGTGGAATGATTGTTTGTTTTTGTTTTTTTAAACTGGTACTTTATGTATTTGCGTGTTGACAGAGGGAGTGGGACGACCAGCATCCAGCACTCCGGAGGGGAGTGACTTTGACCACGAGCCGTATAAGAGACGCAAGCAGCTGCTGTCTGTCCTAGTGGCTGTAGCAGCCATGTTGAGCTACGCTCTCCTCACAGGCATTGTTGCTATTGAGCATGTGCAGGAGGAGGTGCCAAGAGGAGACACCGCTTCCATGAGAGCGATTCACGAGGAAGAGGAGGAGTAAAAACTGAATGTGTGCACTTGATTTATCCAGGTGGGCAGAGAATTCACTGAAGGTTTGCACACCGAGAAAGATCAACTACACATCTCCACTGAGAGAGAATTCTAAATACAGACTGTAAACTTGGAATTTGGTTTGGCGTCTCCAGTGTATAGAGAATGACAATCATTTGTTACTTTTCCCACAGTTGTTGTTTTTCTCACAGGGTGCTACACGTTGTAGTATTTTTCTCAGTTTTTACTTTTTGTCATTACCTGCTTATAATATAGTACAACAGACTTGAATTTGATCATTGTGCTTGCTTTGAAAGATCAGTTTGGTTGATAATACTTGGTTTGTTTACATATCACTGTTATCTGCATGGAGTTGACCAATAGTTTCTATTCAAAGCACTTGGAAAAAACATTTATCGTCTTGTTCATTGAAGACTTGCCACCTAATTAGCAGCAGAGTAGTCAGGCAGTAATTGGCCTCAAAAGTTGTGCATCATGTTGTAGACGACATCATGCTCATATAAGAAAGTGAATAACATTTTTTTGGAAATTCCCGTGATTGCGTCCTGTGGTACTTTTGCCATGACAATGTTTTTTATCAGGTGAAATACGAATAATAGTACACACATTCTACAAACAAGTTAACACTACTGTACACTGACATGATGATGCATGAAAGTAAGTGTACTACTAGACTTCAACATTCCTAAATACCAGTAAACTGTGTACTATTACTGGTAAAGTAACTAAAAATGATTGGTTCAGTGTGCAGCAGTGTTAGTGTTATTTATATTAACCTAATAGTTCATAGAACCTCTTCGATGTTCGCAAGAAAAATGTATCTACGGCATAATATATCTGCATAGCAACATTTTTATATACCATTGTGTGTGATAGCTGTGATTTTTGGAAACACCATTTCTCAAATAGAGGAAATCTAATAAATGGAGTTCTACAGTG
Source organism: Megaleporinus macrocephalus (assembly GCA_021613375.1). NCBI lineage: Eukaryota > Metazoa > Chordata > Actinopteri > Characiformes > Anostomidae > Megaleporinus > Megaleporinus macrocephalus. Next base: position 36,476,725 of record CM038705.1, read on the forward strand.
ATATGGGCATGATGCAGAGTACAGAATTGTGTGCCAACTTCAGAATCACGTTATGTCCATGGTAAATTATCTTTAAAGAAGCTTGTATCATTGATTTAAAAAATTATTGCAATTTGTTTTATACCTGTTTGTTTTAATGTTTTTGAAGCACATTGTAAGTCAAACTTTGAAGCTGGAGCTTTACTCGGTGGTCATTTGCCTGGTTGCAACAAAACAGGAGGAGTTCATCAATCAATATTTGTAATAGGAAACATTTTGCACCCAAAACAGTTGTGTATGTGACTTGGCTTTACACATATGATTCCAAAAAATGTATCCAAATGTATCTTTAGAGTAAATGCCTAAAAACATTGTTCTGTGCTCTTATTACATTTTTGTTTTACTTTTGATGACATACCTAGAACTTCCTGCAGGGTATATGGCACATGTGCACTTCTCTTTACGTTTATTGAAGTGTTGAAAGAAAGTAAATGTGTTTGGGGACCATATATCATTGCTATGTCTTTATAGATGTTTGGTATGCAAAACCTGCTTCTCCTGCACTGGTAATAAACCATCAATCTTATGCTTCTTCCAACTCTCACGTTATTATTGTCTGTACTTCTGTGGCCTCCTTAACTGTATTTACACACCATTCCTAAACACATTCAGCAGGATATAAAATGTACATAAGTATGATCAGGATGAATGTTTTTCAGTTTAAAAAGTGGTGTTTCAACTGTTTCTGAGTTGGCTACAAATCTCAGAGCACAGGCTTTTAATAAAGAGAAGAAGATGATTTCTCAAAAGAGAAGCTAATGAAAAGTTCTGTTGCAGAGCATTTATTGGCTGTTCCTGTCCCCTTCCACTGGTGGTGTTTTGTAAATATATCTAAATATATTTTCTTAATTTATGAACAAATAAATGTGTGCTTTAAGACCTGTGGGTCGATCACCTTGTTGTATTGTCCTGCAAAACTTGCTGGCCTGTCTGTTGTCTTAGAAGAAAGCTTAGAAGAAGACTTGGGTTTGTCTGTGAATCAACTCTGAGGATTTCGAATGAGCGTCCTAGTGGGACTGGAACTGTGGTTGTTTGGATGAGCCCAGAGGGTCTGGTCTCTCTTTTATTTTCCCTCTTTCTTATTGAGGGGTAGTAACCGGTCTCAGTGTTTCCGAAGCATCTTGTGAAGCTGCTAAACCGTAGGCTTTCTGCGCAGAGCACCCTGGGGAAACACAGCTGTGTATTACAACAAGCCTCAGGAATCCCACCTTGGCTCCTGTTCAGTCCGGGGTTTGTTTAGGGGTGTGTGTGTGTGGAAACTTTGTGAAAACCCCCAGAATTGGAGCAATCATTGTTACCCCCGCCATCACCCCCCACCCAACAAACTTGATTGAAGGAAATCCCTGTGCTGGTCTATTTGTATGTGCGCACTGAAGGAGCTCTGTGCCCCAAGTGCAGTCACGGGAGCCGGTGTTTAATGACCTCAAAAAATGATCTGGAAAACGTCCAGCACAGGAAAAATACTCTGCGACTACACTTTGTTCCATGCGGTCATTTCCATTCAGACTTAGCCAAAGAGGGACAGATGTTGGGGGTGAATGCCTGAAAATATGTGCATCATGTGGTGGTGTCTGCTTCTAGTTTGGTTTGGGGCTAAAAGGTGTGAGTCATGCTCTCAGGCTGACCAATGCTGAGCATTAAAACCTCTCCGAACTCACATTTTCCCCTCTGGGAGAACGCCGTTAACAAGCCATCCGTTCCAAGCAGACGCATGATTGCATGTTTAGCGTGCCTCTTTAGCAGAAACACTTTCAAATCGTGGAATGGTGTTCAAGGAGTGCATGTACCGGCCACTTTCTTTCCAAGTCTCCTCCTTTCAAGGTCCAGTAAAGATGAAGTATGAGAGAAAAAAAGTCCCCTGGCACCTGCTGTTAAAAACGGTTGCTCAGGCAACAAAGTTGTAATCAAAAATAAACATTTTTTTCTCTGAGCAGGGGAGGGTGTGTGTGGAGACAGGCTGGACACCAGCTTCTCTGACCTCATTGATTGAATTAAAAGCTGTCTGAGGGGTTTTCTTCTTTTATTGAATAGTTGCATGCAGAAGTTTGAGCACCCTGTTGAGTTTTTTTTTTTTTTTTCTGGTGAAAATGAGTTTTCTACAGAAAACACTTACACAATACAACAAACACATATTAATATTAATTTGCTGAAAAATAAAGCACAAAATGTGGCCTGTTCATTTTCCCTCCAATGCTAATCGCAGCAAATCAAGACATTGTGCACTGAAGTTTGCAGAAAAATGCTCTAGGGTTAGTTAGTTAACTTACTCATAAAAATTCAACAAAACATGCAATTTGACCAGACGTGTTCAAGCTTTTGCATATGACACTGTGCTTAACATATCCTCACATCAGTATAATAAACTGTTAGACTCTTTAATAACTCTCGCTGATGGAAACAGTCTACTCTCCAAACTCTGCACCTTCAACAGGACTTGAAAAGGTCACAGAGGTCACTGGGGGTCATCTCTTGTTTGCCTGAAGGGGTCACCTGTGTGGTCTCTGAAATACCTCTTTACCTTGTTTGAGGTTTCCTGTCCTCAAACGTTTACTGTAACTGAAACCAAAGCTTTATTTTAAGGGATATCCTGTTAAACACACATACACTGTATATAGTGCACTTACACAACACATGGAGCAGGCACTTAACAAAATAGGCTTTAAAATAAAACAAGTACCACATTGTGTAAAATATTCCCAGTTCTGACATCACTAAGAAAACACTGAAAGACATTTGTGTCTGAATGAAGACTGTGTCTGCAGAGTGATTCAGCGTGGAGAGAGGTAGGATGCCCCATTGCCCAGCTACTGCCAATTAAATGTTGGGTTCCTGCCTCCTGCTTGTCAGCAAAGTCTACTGCATATTAAGTTCACCGTGGTATGCCAGAAACCAATCGTCAGTTATAAACTGGCTTGTTATAAATAGTTGCACTCATTTTACTAAACTACTGAAATTTGCAAACTAAAAAGTTAAGGATTGTAACCTGAATTTAGTTTAATGCACTGTATAGAAACATGTTAGCTTTTGGTAATTTACTAGATTTTGTTAATGCCTTAATGATTTAATTATTCAGAAATGTTTGCCTTTATAAGATACTAATGCACGTAAACATCCCTCTCCCTCAATTTGTCCCCTTCCAGCCAGACGCTGAACCATACAAGATTTAGCCGTGAACCTAAATATGAGGTATGCTGTTGTCAGTGAATAAGTATTTTGAAGATATCTCAAAAGTATTCTGTTTAATATTCAGTAATAAACTAGTTTTACTGATATGCACTTCACCACATTGAATCCAACCAGCATCCTTATCCATGTGGTTCCTCTGAGAACAGCTTGGCTTCCTTTTAGGAACGTGGGTTTGGTTCCTGTGTTCATCCAGAGAGAGCTACTCAGTTTAACTACCTACATGTTTTTTATGGATCTTTCTCCACACATAATATCTAATTACAACCCTGCTGGAAAAACACTGGACTTGTACAGCATATCAGTATCAAAACACATCATATGCAGGTTTTGCTGGTGATCAGTCATGCTGGTCTGTGCATGTTCTGCTAGCAGGGAATAATGAGAATAACATAAAATAATGAATCCATTATAAGGTCACGAACAGTGAAAATAAAATGAATGAAGTGTTGCTGGAAACTGGCAATACAATACAACAGGACACAAAGCTTGTTGATCTGGTTAATCTTAGATCAGAAAGCGTTAACGGAGCAATATGTAAGAAGACACATATGCCACACAGTCCCTCCTCATCCCTCTTCACTCCTCTCCTGTTTACTTACCCGTCTATGAGAATCGTTGCGAGTTCAGAACAAACTGTATCCTTTACTCGCCAAGAGTGTCTCCAGACGTGAAAAGCAACGCCAATGTTAACTCTTGTTTTGCTGCTTTATGTGTCACGTGTTTTCTTGATTTTTAAACATTTTGAATGCTTCAGGCATTTTGGACTCACTGACGCCTCTTCAGGTACACAGAGGTATTACAGCCATGGCGGGTCGGAGCAAACTGGTTCGCTAACATGTTAACTTTAAAAAATATCTGCAAAACGATGCATAGACGTTTTTTTTTCACACACATTCAAAGGTGATATTTCCTCACACGGTATAAATGAGGACTAAAGTCAGTTGAAAGAGTGGAAATATCCTTAGACCACGACCAGAGAAAATGTGAGTGGGTGAAATTGTAACATTATTGAAATAAACATGCTAATCACTATTAAGAAATTTCCACACAACACCTACTTGTGTGCAAGCACTTTTTAACTACTCGTGTTTATTATTTAGTTTTGTTTTGATAAATGTCACCAGATGGCAAAAAGCTTTTTAAACGGTTTTACATTTCTACAACGCAGTAAACTAAATCAGTCGCTATAGCGACCACATTTCACAGAAAACAAAGTCAGAGACGTTAGAAAACACCGTCATCCGCAGCGGCTAATTCAGCGCAGTCCAGCGCCAGAGGAGTTCTCTCTCTCTCTCTCTTCCTCTCTCTCTCTCTCTTACTCTCTCTCTCTCTTACACACTCTCTCTCTTCCTCTCTCTTACTTTCTCTCTCCTTCTCTCTCTCCCCCCCTCTCTCTCTCTCTCTCTCTCTCTCTTACTCTCTCTCTCTCTCTCTCTCTCTCTCTCTCTCTCTCTCTCTCTCTCTCTCACTGAGTGAAGGAGCAGAGCAGCTGGCTGATCAACCCAGCTCTACATCTTTCCGCTGCATCCCCTCTCACCCCATTAGTCTTCACCGCTCACTCTTACTGTCCTCTTCCTCTGTTTTCTGGGTTTTCTGACTGGACTTCATCATTATCCCCGGTTTGAGTGAGTCCAGCGCCCTTTCTTCGTGGACATGAGCGCTAAACGATGCGTGTCAGGCTGGATTATACTGTGCGCGCTGCAGCTGGCCTGCTGGGGGGAACCTCTGGATAAACAAGACCCTCAAGGTAGGCTAGTTATATCTCAGGCTGAAATTTTACCTAGTCGTTTATCACAAAAATTAACCAGGAACGCTGTTAGAAACTGATTTTTACTGTGCCGGGTAACAATACTGCTGTTTTACTGCCACATCTGTGTAATTCCTGCAGTGCTGTCTTCTATAACCAGCTGTAGAAGAACTTAAAGTTATTCCAAATTATTAGAGCAAATGTCCAGATTTACTTTAAGACTCTTGTGGAAAGTGCTGTGTGTTACTACATGATGTTACACCTTTTGGTCCCAACCACTCTGATTTCCATAGCATGTATAAAGAGTGTGTTTATTAGTGTAATGGTTTAAAACCAGGTTACTGGTTTAACTATGTTAAAAAAGATATATGTGGAAAGGGGGGTATGTACAGACAGAGTAATGATAAACTCATTCAAAACCAACATGTCTTCTTCTTACCATCTAAACTGTATAAATGTACGAGACCAAAGCTTTCTACATGTTGAGTGTGGCTGTTGTGATGCTTGTGTGTGCCATGTGTTGATCTTTCTTTCTCATTTCAAGTCTTCCATTCACTGGTGCCTTTGGCGGCTTTTGTCTAGTGTCTGGGTTCTTAGCGGCGCATGAAGGCTGAGGGTAAGACTCCAGTCTACAAGCCTGGAGGTTTCCCACCGCTGCCTGTCCCTGCTCCTTATTTCATTCTTTCCTTCTGTCCTTACCTAAGCCTCACACATTCAGCTTTCTCCTGGCAGCGCTCCTGCTGGCCTGCCACAGCCAATTGTATAAACGTTTTGATAGTAAGTGAGTCAATATGTCAGAAGTGAGTAAGCAGAGTTGGGGTGAAGGGCAGGGAGGGAGATTTATTGGAAAAGTCAGCAGGAGTCTTTACCCTGCTGCTTGGGCAGGAACTGGGGGTCTGGGTGTGTGGTAGACGTGACACTTGTGGATAGAGGTGCTTAGGCCAGTTTACAATGACAACGGTCAACCTTTTTGTTGGATGTTGTCTCTGCCTTCAATTCCAAGACTTATTGCATACTAAGGCCTGTTGTTAAGTAATGTGGAAGACTATGCAAACTCCTATTCTTAAGTTTTAGGTCCAAAAAATGACAGCCTGGAACCACCAGCATGTCCTGGCGATTTAAAGGGTTAAAAGAAGTGAAATACACAAAGGTGCTCACCAAACACATTTGTTTTGGAAGCAGTTCGCTAAAATGTACATTCTCTTTAAACTGCTGTAGAAATTAATTTATAGTTAATTTATAAGGATCATTATAAAGCTGTCAGACTTTACTGAAGGATTAAAAATAAATTATACATTGTAAAGAAATGTAAAGAAGGTACCATTCGAGTTTCTGTTACAAGTGTCCAACACATTGAATGTTTTGAATGTCCATGTTTAAGTAACACTGGCCTATATTTGGTGGAAAAAATTAATGTACACCACTGCTAGATTGGCACTGACACAAATGTTAAAATTCCAATATATGTGCTAGTTAAAATGATCAATGTCGCAGAGGGGGTTCTTAAGTTGTTTATGAAGTAAATTATTCTGCACTAAACACTGCTACATAATGATATGCACTGCTATGGGTAGTTGGATAACTGACCCAAAGCAACATTAAAGATTTTTGGAATTAAAGTGGCTTAAAAAGCATTATGTTATAAAAACTATCATTTAAATTTGCAGATACGTGCAGATTTTCTGATAATGCACATTTTCCCACTAGTCCCTCCTACAGTCTGAAATAAAACCAAAATAATAGACATTTGTATACATTTTTAAATAGTATATATTCATTTTACATAGTGTTTTTAATTCTATAACACTATAAATTATGAAGTGTTTTTATTATTTATTATTTAAATATGAAGTAAAATCATTATACATTCAAATGTTTAAATGATTAATTTGAACACCAAGAACGCACTACATTTAAAACATTTCAGTTACAGACTTTCTTGAATAGCCCATGCAGTGTTCAGTATGAACAATACCTGTGATTTATTCAGAGAAGTGTTTCACAATGTCATTTTTCACAATGGTGATATATCTGCAGATCACACACCCACAGCTGCCTTAGGAGCACACGGACGTGGTGGGAGAAATTCATGCCAGTACGAAGAAGGAACAAATATTTTCCACCTTTCTCCCTCACAGTTTGTGATATTGGTAGGATGTGAATACTTGGGCCTAGAACTGAACCTGGAAATGTAGTCACAGTTGGAACAAAACCTCACATCTCTGAAATAGTAGAAAAATAGAAAATGGTAGGGAAAAATCCTTTAAAGTATCCAAGTAATTTAGTGTTGCTTCTGTTGGTAAATTCGTTATGAGTTGCAAGTTTTTGACATGACAGAAATAATACTTATTCTTTAGAGCGACACTAAATGTAAAGATTTTAAGCACTGTCTGGAAAAGTTACCATTTCAAGGCTTCACCATCGCCTAAAAGCGGCACATCCTGAGGTGACCACTAAGCTCTTCCTGTTCTGTGTTTTAGTGATAGACATGCTGGCTGTGCAGGATGTGAAGCAAAACGTGGCTGCTGTCGAAAAGATATCTGGAGCTCTCAAGACTCTCAGTGATCTCTACATCGTCTCCACCTTCCGCTTGCCACCCAAACTGGGTGGAGTTCTGCTGGGCTTCTACAATAAGCAGGACAACAAGAAATACCTGGAGCTTGCCATCATTGGCAAGATCAACAAAGGTACTTTTCGCAGGCTTAGGACTAAACGTCAATTATGAGATGACAGTGTTGTATTATAGTGTAGCACACTGCAATGCTAGTTGATCAGACTAGAACAAGTAAAGACTGCCAGGTCGTAAGAACAATGCTCTTACTGTTCTACTTAAAAAGACTCAATATTGAGGTCACCAGAGTGTAGCCTTCAACCTCTGTTACAATATTAGCACACTCTGATGTTCTTCTTTTCTTCACAAAGGCCCCATTGCATGACACAAAACATCCATGATTACACAATAGCAAAGTTAAGTACACTGTAATCACTGGCATATTACTAACTGGTTTGTAATTGCTAATATCTGGTTTCAAACGTATGCATGAGCTGCTTAATAATAAAGTCTGTAATTACTAAATGGCCGTTCTGCCAGCTCTGGTGCGGTATATTCGTGAGGATGGGAAGCTGCACACAGTGAACCTTCAGAGCGCTAACCTGGCGGATGGGCGAACTCAGTCCATCATCCTGCGCGTTGGAGGCCTACGCAGAGACAATCTCAGCCTGGAGCTCTACGTCAACTGCCGTCTGGCTGACTCTGCCCAGCGTCTGCCCCCACTGGTTACTCTGCCTGCAGAGGCAGAGTTAGTGGAGATACGGAATGGCTACAAGGCATACGCTCGGCTTCAGGTGGGCTTATTGAGGCAATTTAGTGGTGTTTTGCTCAGAATATAAATGTATTTAAACCATCTGCTATTTTCATAAGCTTTTAGTCCATAGTTTAGCTGTAGCCATCCTTTATCTTAACACATTAGAGGCTTCTTATTTATTTATTAATCTTGACTGACATACAATCATAACACGTTTATCTTCTGTGACATAGGTAAAAAGATGGTATCGGGGGCTCTTTACAACTCTTTACTGAAGAACCCTTGAAGAACCATTAGCTTTCTATGTGTTCAGTATTAGACTACGAAGAGTATTCCTTACATCTTTTCTTAGATTTTGATTAGATATGTGTGTATGAGACACTAATGAGCAGCTTGAAGGCTGAGTGGGTATATTAGATGAATGTAAAGCTGCTTGTCTGAGCATGACTCTGTGATTACAGGGGTCTGTGGAGTCCCTTAAACTGGCTCTAGGCGGCAGTGTAGCCAAAGCAGGAGCTCTGACTGACTGCCCTTTTCAGGGAGACTCCTCTGCCTACAACATAGGTAATACATCATATTCACAAGTATGCAGAGTTTACAATGGTTTATTTGTGCCACTGGATTCTATTCTGTTTTTACTGCGTCAGTAAAAATGTTCACAAGTTCTAGATGTAAAGTTTGGATTCTGGATTTATTCTTTTCTCTCTTTGCTTTTGATCACAGTGAACGGGGAGGCAAACTCTATTCTAGGTGAGCCAGAGTTGTAGCTGTTACAGTTGCGGTATTGTAATTTTTTTAAGTGGGTACATTGCAATACAGACTCATAATGCATATGTTGTTTGATTGTCACAGGTGATCACACCAAAGCTCTGATTGGACAGCTCATAATCTTCAACCAAATCCTAGGCGAGCTCAGAGAAGACATCAGAGAACAGGTGCGTATCTGTGTAGGCTTGTTTATAATGAAAATATCTGGCTTTTAATTCTGTGTGAATTGGTCTACTTATGCATGCCCCTCTACTAACTATAGGTGAAGGAGATGTCTCTCATTAGGAACACCATACTGGAGTGCCAAGTTTGTGGTAAGTGTTCCTGTTCAGGTCTCTCTCTAGAGCCCCTGAAACCCAAAATCAGCAAGCTTTAAAAAAAATACCTGTCTCTTGAGTTGAGACTAAAAGAAGTAGAGCAAAAGAATTTATTGTTTTTATATCAAAACCATATACGAGTGCATTTTCAAATGAGCGTTAAGGGGGAAACTTAATTTAACTTAGTACCACAGAGTTTGTGAACTGTCTTTAGTTGACTTAGACCAGTAAGAAGCAACCTGTGTGCTATGTACATGACAGCACATCCACAACTAGCTGGCAGTCTGACATGCTACAATTAGCATTCAAGCCTTGATCCAGAAAAAAAGTAGATATTCTGCCTTCTTGGCCAAAATAACTTGCCTACAGTTAGAAATTTAATCACAGTCTTAATATTTGTCAGGAAAATTCCAGCTTGAATATTTTCCTTAAATCGCTTAGCCCTAAAAGAATATTCCATTCAGAATTTTTTATGGAGATAAATCACATGTAAACTGAATCAGGATGACATTCTCAAATTCTTTAGATATATTCAGAGAAAATTATCTGATACTTATATTATTGTGACATGGGCTTTACGTTTAATCATAAACCTGATCTGTCTATTTCTGACTACAAATCTTTACCAATGTGGTTGGCAGTAAGGCAACAATTTAATGTTATTAGTGCTTTTAGAATACTGAGAAACATATCCTAAAAAGACTGATTATAGTGATGCTGTTATATGTTTAATACCAAGACTTTGTTATAGTTACCTCTGGTCATTTTCTGTGCTCCGCTATTCAGGGTTTCATGAGCCTCGATCCCGTTGCCAGCCCAATCCCTGCTTTAAGGGTGTGGCCTGCATGGAGACGTTTGAGTTCCCAGGATATCGCTGTGGGCCGTGTCCTGAGGGGATGGAAGGCAATGGCACCCACTGCCACGACATTGACGAAGTGAGCAAAGTTTTTTAAATAAAAACAAAAGATGTGATTAAAATGAATGAAAATAATGAGGTTCACACATAATAATTGAATTGTGCTTTGTCTGTCTCAGTGCATGCTGGCTCAACCCTGCTACTCTCCCAGTGCATGTGTAAACACAGTGAAGGGCTTCAGCTGTGAGCCCTGCCCACCTGGGCTCTGGGGTCCACCTGTTTCAGGAGTAGGCCTGGAGTATGCCAAGAAACACAAACAGGTACACAGAAGCACACTTGCATATCGTCACTGTCAGTGCAAAACCTTGTAATTTTTGTTTACAACAATTGCAAATGTCAGCTAAACTTTACCTTGTATGACCATTTTGGATTTGCATTTCTTTGAAAATGTAGTTTTAGTACTATATGTTTTAAAAGAGCATTCACATTGCCAACTTTCTTCTAAGTTACTTACTTTTTTGTTTCATAGGAATGCTTAGATGTAGATGAATGTGTTGAGGTTGCCAATGCCTGCACAGCCAATTCTGTCTGCATAAATACCATCGTAAGTATAACATTGTTTAATTAAACATCACAAGCGTTTAAACAAGATCAGGTGCAATACAGTGATGAAATGAAATGTAAACTAATTCATGACTATCTACTTGGGCTGTATAAATAAAACAGGCTTTCTGTGCAGCTTTCTATGCAGTAGAATAAGAGAAATTTCTCCAGTCTATTTTCATTATTTCATTACCTCTCTCTCTCTCTCTCTCTCTCTCTCTCTCTCTCTCTCTCTTTCTCTCTCTCTCTCTCTCTCTCTCTCTCTCTCTCTCTTTTCAGGGTTCCTTTAAGTGTGGCCAGTGCAAAGTTGGGTATGTAGGTAATCAGACTGCAGGCTGTTTTCCTCGGAAGTCCTGTGCTACGCTCAGCTTCAATCCCTGTGACTCAAACGCCCACTGCATTATCGAGAGGAACGGGGAGGTGTCCTGTGCGGTAAAATGATTTAAAAATGTTCTGCTTTTTTACTGGCTTTTTTACTAATTCACATTCCTCAGTCAAATAGTACTGAAAGATTGGACTGAAGAGTTGCTGTGTATTACTGTGTTGTTCTCTCTTCAGTGTAATGTGGGCTGGGCCGGTAATGGGAACACATGTGGTAAAGACACAGACATTGATGGCTACCCTGACCGCTCTCTTCCCTGCATGGACAATGACAAGCACTGCAAACAGGTCTGAAACCTTCACACTGCCTGCACTGCAAATAGCACAGTGTCTTTTAGGAACCTTTTACACAGCTTTACATGTGTACACTGCAAGTGAACTGCTGTCACTAACTTAAAACGTTAGCATGAGATAGAACCTCTACCATGAGTGGTGTAGTAAAGAGACGTGCTGCCTTATAGGAACTTTTGCATGCAACTGTAATATTTTATCAACCAGCCCAGGCTTACACTTGAAAAGGCTGTCAAAATGGAATTCTTAAATATATGTACATTCCTGAATAATTCAGAATAATGGCTTTTTAGGCCAAACTACTATAAAACAGTGTCTCAGAAATCAGGCAGCATATTCAAAACAATTTCATGTAATAGCTTTCGGACTCTCTAGGGTTCTCTAGAACAGCATTTCACACTAAACCACTTTAAATGATTTTGTTTACATCTTAACTGTTTAATTATATAGAGTTCTTAAATCAGAGGAGTTCCCATTGAAGTGGAACAGTTGGGTAAGAAAGCGCCACAACCACATCTGTGGCCAGAAATTGGCTGTGTTCTTAGTGGGTGGGAAGGATGACTATGTCCTTTGTCTTTTCTTCATTTACAGCAATTCTAGTCAATTGAAGGTGGTCATGTATACAGAATTGGGCAGTTAGCGCTCTTACTTAAGTGGGTTCAGCTGCGCTATGACGTTGCGTGAGCAGCAGCATTCAAAGCGGCTTGGTAACCATTAGTTGTTTTGTACTCTTTAGATAGCAGTTGGAAACTGGCAACAATTAACATTGGGAAGAAAAAACTAAGCAACCAAGTAAAATAAAAAGGAACATGATTTCTCCAAGCTACTTTTACTTTATCCATATTTCCACTGTTCAAATATTTACCATTGCAGGGGAAAAAAATCTTACTAACATCTTTTACTGTGTAGGCACTTAGTTAGTTGTAGGTAGTTGATATCTGAATATTTCTCATAATTTTGCAACATCACACTTGTTGATCAGTCATCTTCATTTGTGTTTATGTGTGTGTCTGTGTGTGTTTATCTTTCCTGTACAGGATAATTGTATTTATACACCTAACTCAGGTCAGGAGGATGCTGATAATGATGGCATAGGGGACCAGTGTGATGAGGATGCTGACGGGGATGGCATTAAGAATGTGGAGGTGTGGTGAATATTTATAGCATCTCACTCTGCTGTCAATAATGATGCTACCATCAGCTACTTTGTGCTAAATACAAAATTAGCTGCCTCTTCTATTGGTTTGCTTGTAAACATGGCACTGATTTTGTGGAATGAAGTGCAACTGGTATATAGTATGATTACTGTGTGATTACTGTATGCTTATTATATCTCTAACCAACCAGGATAACTGTCGACTGGTGTCTAATAAAGATCAGCAGAACTCGGATACAGACTCTTTTGGTGATGCGTGCGATAACTGTCCCAACGTTCCCAACATTGACCAGAAAGACACAGACAACAACGGAGAGGGTGATGCCTGTGACAACGACATCGATGGAGACGGTTAGGTTATATAAGATTTTATTACTGCAATGATACATTTATACAGGAGAAGTAAACAACATTCAGCATTAACAAGTATGTGTTTTCTATTGATCTATTAGTCATAAAATATTCAGAATCACTTCACCAAGTGTGTTATAGATAGTTATAGATAAGAATTTGTCTTGGTAAGTGCACACATATATGACATGATATAAAGCGCACCAGACTAATAGCAAACATTCCAAAAACAATACAGTAAATGAGTAGAAAAAACAGAATGAAGAATAAGAGAGTAAATATAAAGAGCCAATATGAAAGAGCTAAAAAAGATAAATATATGAGTATGTACATGTGCAAAAATGATACAGTTATACAGTACCACAGGTACTGTCAGCTTTGCTGTGACAGTGATGATATGTGTGGACTTTTTTATATTTTTTATATTTTATATTAATGTATTTACATTACTGGTGGCAAAAAGGTAATGCCAAGATCCTCATAGTAAAATGTGAAATAAAACATTCACTGCCCTCCAGGAATATAATTAAATTAGTTAAATATACCTTTTTTTGAAGCCTAAAATCTCCAAAACATTTTCTTAGCCTAGGTTATGGTTGCAGTTAAGATTTTATGGTTAGACTCAGACTGATGGTTAAGGTTAGACCTTGGTTCAGTCTCAGGACATGGTTGGGGTTAGAAATATTAATAAAGGGATTTACTTACCCTAACATTTAGGTCAGCATGTGAACATCACTTATAGTAATAATAGTGTGCTTGTGCCTATTTGCATCTCTAGGGCATCTGTGTGTGTGTGTCACAGGCAGGGTTTGTTGTTTTAAAGATAAATATATTACATGAATGGTGTACATTTGAAGAGTTTCCTAAGAAGAATGGGAGTGAGTTGTGTTTTTGCCTGTGTGGTTTTACTTGTTTACGTTCTTTACGTTCTAAGATGATCAGCTCCCACCTAGTTTTCATCTAAAATTAATGCCTTTTAAACTCATCTACATGTTTATTTCTGTGAGCTGATGAAAGTGCTTAGAGCTAATTAGTGCAAACACAACGCGCCTTGTTCCTGTTGCAACATGAACCCTTATGAGCCAGAACAGCCTTTCAGCAGAAAGAACACACGTTAGAGTTTTCAGAATGCTCTCTATTTATATTTATTGTTAAAAGGAGATCTCAAAAATGGTCTCAGACATTTGTACCAGGTTGATCTGTTGACTTTGACTTGATACCCAACAGACAACACAGTTAAGAAATAAGTCCCAGGAGAGAAATCTAGTTTTCAACGATATTGCATTTGATCCAGTGTCTTGGATCATTTTTCACTTATTACTTGTTTCTCTGTGTTTTGGTCTCTGAGCTTTTAGTGTCAGTGTATATATTTTTAAAAAGTAACAGAAAGTAATCTGATTACATAGCTTTAATATAGTAATCATTTGGATTAACCCTCCCAACCCTGGTCGCAGGTGTTCAAAATGTGCTGGATAACTGCCCCAAGGTGCCAAACCCCATGCAGACCGACCGGGATGGGGATGGAGTGGGAGATGCCTGTGACAGCTGCCCTGAGATCAGCAACCCCATGCAGGTCCTTACACCTCATACAGTAGAATCATAATGTCTTAGTGTGAACATTTAAAAAAGGCCCACTCAGGAGGTTTAAAGTTATTTAAGCTTTGTTTTTATTATTTTCAGAACAGAATCCAATATGCTCACATGTCCACTTAAACACTTAAAAGGCAATTGTATCCTTTTTTTTTAATTATTGTATAATTAAGTCATTCAGAGTAATGTTCTATTCTACAGGACTTTTTGTGGTGTAACTATCATGATTCCTGGTTTCTATCACCGCTATTGTAAAGAGTTCATAAATTTCTCTACAACTTTGCAACAAACCACTCTGAATGACTTTGTTTACATTTCAACAAATGAATCCTGCCGAAATTTGGAAAAAACGGTGCAATTGCCCTTTAATTGCTGTTTATAGATTTCACCACATGGTTTAGCTGTACATTTAAAGGCACAAGTGGACTTGGAACACTTTTGGCTTGTTTCCCAGACCAAATTACACCTAAACCTAGACTGAAAAGACATCAAATGGATTATGACTAGGCTTTATCCATGCCTGGGAAACCAAATTGTAAACATTCTTGTAAACATTCTTTTGTTCTCTGCTTGTAAGCACACTGTCTTTAATTAGAGTTCATCCTAATTGTGAATAATAAAATGGGTATTATAACAGTTATGTCTTTGCAGACGGACATAGACAACGATCTTGTGGGAGATGTGTGTGATACCAACCAGGACACGTGAGTTTTAACACATGTGCACACGCACTCACACACATTTACCCAGCTGTCTTGTTGTGCTCGTTTTAAGACTCAGCTGTCTCCCAGTACTTGCTTTAGGTTGTTTATTTGCAAACACACAAACACTTTTACGCACACCACCTGGAACCGATATACTATTCATGAAGCTAAAAATAAGCTTAAGTGATCTATTAAACTACAAAATGCTGGGTGGCCCAATGCTTTGCTTGAACTACTTTAATTCATGTAAGGTATTGATTAACTTGCCTGACCATATTGCTTTGGTGCCACCTAGTGTCTCTAAACACTGACAACATGCAATAAACTCATCAGCTGTAGAGTTCAAGCTCCTTGTCAGCTGTGCATGCTGATTGTCCATGTAAAGTTATTTGCTAGCAATATCTTGATCACCAAATGTGTGTTCAGCTTAGCCCATAACACACTGTTCATCTATTTCTTTGACCAGTGATGGAGATGGACACCAGGACACCAGAGACAACTGCCCCGACATTCCCAACAGCTCTCAGCTTGACTCAGACAACGATGGCATCGGAGATGACTGTGATGATGATGATGACAATGATGGAATCCCTGATGCTTACAGTCTAGGAGGTCTCGGCCCTGACAACTGTCGGCTTATTCCCAATCCCAACCAGAAAGACTCAAATGGTAATAAACTCAACAAGTCCTTATCTGTACTTTAGCCCTAAGCTTTGTAGACACCTGCTTATCAAGTGTTTCTTCTGAAATCAAGGATATTAATATGGAGCTTGTCCCTCTTTGCTGCAGTAACAGCCTCTGAGACTATTCTGAGATTGTTCATTAGATGTTGGAACATTGTCATATGAAAAATTTGATTGCATTGAGCCACAAAAACATTAATAAGTTCTACTGATAGCAGATGTTTATTGTGTAATGACAAACTCCTTTCCAACTCATCCTAGTATTAGAATTAGTTGGAGTTCCATCACAAACACCAAATGGACAATTTATTAAGTATGACTACTTTGTATCTGCACTCATTGTCCATTTGATCAGGTCCAGTTATCATAGAGATGCAGTTCTACAGTAACAGACTGTAGTCCATATGTCTCTCTTTCACCTTGTCCCGATGGTCGGGAGTGGCGTGTGAACACTTATACACCAACACACCACCAGTTTCACTGCAGTGCTGAGAATGGTCCGCCACCCAAGTAATTCCTGCTTTGTTGTGGTCCTGTCTGAGTCCAGACCATTAAAGAATAGGGTGAAATTAGCTGACGTGTGCAGAGAGACAGATGAACTACAGATTGTAATTGTAGAACTACAAATACATGTAGATTGTAAAGTGGAGCTAATACAATTAACAGTGATTGCAGAAAGAAGAAGGTGTACCTAATAAAGTGGCTGGTCAGTGTATAGATGCATTTTGTGGTTCTAGAATTGCAAACTGTAGTCCAGCTCTGCATAGTTTGTTAGCTCCTCATCTGTTCTTAACTGTTTTTCCGTTGTCAGAACCACCACAGAGCAAGAATTATTTGGGTGGTATGTGTGGATCAGACACAGCAGTGCTGCTGGAGTTTTTTAAATTCTGTGTCCACTCACTGCCCACTATTAGACACTCCTACTTTCTTGTTCCGCCTTGTAGACATAAAGTCAAAGACAATATCTCATCTGTTGCTGCACAGTGTGTGTTAGTTGTCTAATATTTCTTCATCAGTGGGCACGGGACCCTGCTCTCCGCACATTGTTAGCTTTACTTTTTTCAGGATGAAATATCCTTAATCCAGCGGTGACACTGAGGTGTTTTGAAAATTCCAGGAGCTCAACACTTTACCTACTTACTCCAATCAATATGTTTATTTATCAACCTGGCAATTACTATAAAACCATCTGCAGAGCCAACCCCTTGTTTTTTTTAACTCTGTGTGTCTCTTCTTCTCCTCAGGTAACGGTGTTGGAGATGTGTGTGAGAATGACTTTGACAATGATGCGGTGATGGATTTGATTGACGTGTGTCCAGAGAGCGCTGAGGTCACACTAACAGACTTCAGGGCCTATCAGACTGTCATACTGGACCCTGAGGGTGATGCCCAGATTGACCCTAACTGGGTGGTGCTTAACCAGGTGAGACGCATATCTGGGTCATCACTGTAATCACCGAGATCAGAGCTTTGCATAGTATCTATCCACAGGTGGGTTTCTGAGGAGTAACTGTTACATAATTTATTCAAAGAGATAATGTACATTTAAATTACATGTTTCTGGCAGAAGAAATGTTACATTTTGTGTTTTAGGTCTAGTTAAATCACTGCACTTGTGATGCATTGTTAATCCAAAACAGTGAGAAAGTAAGAAATAAATACATGGATAATAAATACAAAAATAAACGATGATCAGGTCACTGTACAAAGAGAAGCAAGTACCTCCAAAATAATACCTTTACAAGAAAAGGCAGAAACATTCTTTACTTTCAATGCAAAAACATTTTATTTCAAGCTATTTTTGAGGAGTTATATTGGTCCTTTCATCATACAATTGTTACACAATGTAAAGGACAGCTGCCAGGCTCAGATGATGTGGAAAAGTGTGAGACAGATATTAATCATGTAAATTAATGTCAAGTCGAATAACCATACAAAATTATATAAAATAATAATAAGATCTAATGCAAAATTATTTGGCTTTTAGGGTATGGAGATTGTTCAGACAATGAACAGTGACCCTGGACTGGCAGTTGGTAAGTTATCTTTCAAAGCATACCTATCAATGTCTTATCTTCATTAGCAACATTTGCATCTTTACTGGTAGTAGAATCACTAAGTGCTTATTATTTTACAGTCATGCAACAACCAGTCAACATAGAAGTTCGAATTTTATGCTCAGGCTACCATGTAATCAGACAGTCTCATGGGTTAATTATTTGCATTACAGTGTACATAATGTACGGTAAGGCAACCTGGTTATGTTTTTCAGTGTTCTCTCATCTCTCTGTTTCTCACCATCTGCAGGCTACACAGCATTTAATGGAGTGGACTTTGAGGGCACTTTCCACATAAACACCATCACTGATGATGACTACGCTGGCTTTATTTTCGGCTACCAGGACTCTTCCAGCTTCTATGTGGTGATGTGGAAACAGACAGAGCAGACCTACTGGCAGTCTATTCCTTTTCGAGCCACGGCTGACCCTGGCCTACAGCTTAAGGTGGATACGCCAGTCAGATTTTATTTATTTTGGCACAGTTTAGTATGTTTGTAACATTTTCCCCACTAAACACCAAACCTATACCCAGTAAATTATCATGATTCATAATTGCATTATTCAGTGCTACTAAGAAACCTTATATGTAAGTTATAGATGATTAAGTGAACTAGAGAAGTGCACTGTGTTTGTAAACTACAGGCACCTAATTTTCCAGTAAAACATTACCCTGTAATAAAGGTGTACATTTGGTTTGCTGTCTCTCCCTGCAGGCGGTGAAGTCACGTACTGGGCCTGGCGAGTTCCTCCGTAACGCTCTGTGGCACACAGGAGACACAGACGGTGAGGTGAAGCTGTTGTGGAAGGACCCACGTAATGTCGGCTGGAGAGACAAAACATCTTACCGCTGGCAGCTCAGCCACCGACCACAAGTCGGCTACATCAGGTCAGTCTGGCTGAAACTGGGCCTGTGCAAGGACCAGCTCTCCAAAGGACAAACATGGCCTACTTTACCATTTGCATTCCTCCTTGTCATGAAATTGCTGCAAGTAAACATGTGGTCTGCCTCGTTTCTAGCTGCTAGTATTTGTTCAATCTGCAGAAATATTACTGAGTGCACATAATTTTTTTTCTAAGACCTCACACTTCTTTAATTGCAACGCCTTAAACAAATTACAAAAGCAGTTTGATTATGGGGGGAAATTATTTCTAGTAGTATTATTGCTCATTCAGCCCCTATGCTGTACATAGTTTAAATATTTAATTATGTTGTGATCTAATTAAGTACATAACATATTTAAAAACTTAATCTGATCTACAGGTATATACATTTATTACTTGATTTATTTTATTAGATTATACACTATTAAAATGTGTTAAGCTATTTTATTTCAATTTGTACACTAGAGGGTGCTATACTGCATACAGTTAATAGATGCATTGATTCCAATGCGAGGGGAACAAAATCCTTGTTGGTGAGCTGTGAGATGGGGGGTCTGGCTGGTTGTCCTTAAATTTTCTTTGCAGCACCCCCCTCCTCCTCCTCCAGCCCTCCGAAACCTCTGTGACTTTACTGAGTGCTTGGGCCCCCTGGCCTTTCATTGTTATGGTTGCCATGCCAATGAAATCCTTGGCAAGAATTTCCTTGGTGCCTGTTGATATGCAGATCCAACGGAAACTACTGTAGTGGACAGACGTGAGGGACAGAGTGAGGGACAGAGAGAACAGGGAGTGTAGAGAACGAGGAACATGCCTAATTTCCTGTATCATGTGCCACTGAAACCCAGTCCCGTGTTAATTAGGTGTAGTCATGTGCAAGTATTTTCGGAAAGTCACAAAAAATAATATGCCAGAGGAGATAAACAAAGACTATATCTTCATACATATATGTACAGAGTTATAACAAAATTTTAAAATACAATTTAGTTGTATATTTTTCAAAAAGCTTAAGTTGGAATTTTTAAAAAGTTTTTTCACTCCTCTGTGCACATTACTGCTTACAGGAGATGGAGGGAGGCCCTCTGTTGGGCTTGTGTGTGTGCGTGGCCAGTGCTTTGTGAAACTCCAAGCTCTTTCAGACACACACAGAGAAACACCTGCTTTGTATTCAGTCAGAGGAGTGAATAGAGCTCAGCGCACGCACTCACACACGCACACTCGCACACACACACAGAACATTTCACTTCAGTACAGCTTCCCTGAAGCATCACGTCATTCTTCCAAATCCTGTCCTATGCTGTAACCCAAGCACCAGCAAACAGGGTCTTCACTCATCCTGTCCCAACCACATCTGTCTTTCACCGAGTGCTGCTACACGTGGGAGCTAGACTTACCCTGACTACTACTCAAATCTAGTGTTATCTCATTAATCAGTTATTAATAGGGAGTTACGAGTCTAGTTTCAAATATCTATTAATCTAGGAGTCTAGCTGAGTAGCAGACATGATTAACATAGCTTCTCTTGTGTTTGTGCATATGGCAGAGTAAAGCTCTACGAGGGAACTGAGATGGTGGCTGACTCTGATGTGGTGATTGACACATCCATGAGAGGAGGACGACTTGGGGTCTTCTGCTTCTCTCAAGAAAACATCATCTGGTCCAACCTACGCTACCGTTGCAATGGTACAGTCTAAGCAAACATGCTTCTAGAGCCCCCAAAAAAGGAACCTTTTTTAAGGTTCTTTATTATAGATATTACACATTTAATAATGTGTATATATAATAATATATATGATAATGACAATAATTTTCTTTACATTCAATGAACCATTTAAGCATTTGAAAGGTTCTTTGACGAACATTTTTCCATATATAACCATTACCTTTACTAAAGAACCCTCAAAGCCCTTACTAACTATGTACTGATTTAACTTACTCTAACGATGTTGTCATTTTGTTGAAGTCTTTTAGTAAAAAGAGTTCTGTATAGTACCAGAACCATAGTGGAGCCTTTTTAGAGCCATATTGAACCTTTCTTTAGAAGGCGCTTTACGTTGCCTTTTAAAAATGATCTACTTTTTTAAGAGTAGTAATGATGTTTGGATTTAGAATTAAAAACTGAAGTCATACATGTATTTAAAAATTTGTTGTAATGTTATAAGACAAAAACATCACACGATGCTACAAGTTTAATGAATACACTTCATATTTGTTTTTGTGCAGACACGGTACCTGAAGACTTCAGGCCACATCGTAAACAAGTTCTAATGCACATTCAAGTGTGAGGAATGAGAGACTCATAGATGGCCACCCTGACCTGCACTGCCTTTTCACATGGATACACACTCACACAGCCTCCACACTTTGCTCCAAGTCTCCCGACCGGCCGCTGTGCATGAGTGAGACTGCTGCGCTCTTGTGTGAAAGGAAACACAAGATCAAAGGAGCGAGAGAATGACACCACATCCCTCCGAATCTGAAGAGGCAAAGCCAAAGCACAGAAGCACAAACTGACCTTTTTTTTATTATAAGAACTAGCAAGCTGTAGCAGGGAGGAGCCTCAGGCCATGTATAAAGGTGTGTGAAAGTGAGCGTGAGTGTGTATGTATGTATATGAGTGCGTGTGATGATGTGCGAGTAGTGACAAAAAAAGGAAGAGCGTGTAAAGATGCGTTAACTATGATAACTAAAGTTGAGGGGATGACTGTTCCTTGTTGGACAGAATCGATGGGCAATGTTTCCTGCCCCGTCTTTGTCATCCCACACTTGTAAATATCAAGCTATAATGTGTATAAGATACCAGTTTGCCAAATAACACTCTTTTTTTGATGGCCCAACCTGTGTCATCTCTCTCCCTGTGGTGTGTTCACATTTCTACTAAATAGAACTAGTCAGAACTCAATATTAGCATCAGTGACAATAAAAGTGTGTTGTATTTTTATATTAAGCCACTCTCTTACCTAGTTTAAACAAACTGAAATTCGGTTAAACCTTCAAATATTTAAGTGAAAATGTAATTGTATTTCTAATGTAAAAACTTATTTAATTAATCACATAGTTGCATTTGAGTAGTATAGCAAAAAGACAGTAATAGTGCTTGACAATATGCTTTATTATGTTTTAATGTTATTTTACAGTATTGGTTTGTGGAAAGAAATTTCAGCCTGTTGATACACAGTATAACTTTAATATAAATGTTCAGAAAAACATTACGAGAAGTAATAATTGGTCATCATAAACACTGTACCTTAATTCCCACGTGACTATATATCTAAAACATACAGATCTAGGTATTCTTGGCCAAAAAAAACTACAGTTTATGCCAGTTTCACTTGATAAGTGTGCATCAGAACAGAATTATTTTAGTTGACTGTTTAAAAAATACCTAAATCTGCCATACAAATGAACTAACAGAGGTGAAATGTGTTTAACACAAAAAGAAATCCGGCCTGTAGGCCTGTTGTTACTGGCCTCTCTGATGCTATGAGCTGGATTGTGACAACAGTGAGACTACCTGCTGTCCAGCGGTGTTACAGCCCATGATCCGGCTCTGTGGCTTCAGAAAGGGCTGCAAGCTCCTCGTGGTCTGGGAGGCCGGGACGAGTGCAATATTGGTGGGAGATGGGACAACAGTGCACCGCACCCCGAGCCTGCCAGCCCCCGGGACACGTGGAGCACATGAGGTGGGAGGACAAACACGCTGTCCATCTGTGAAAAGCACACAGACACAGAAGCTAGTTTTTATTGTATTTCATCCTTTCCAAATGTGTTAAATATGCAGACATAGCCACACAGAAAGACACTTTAGGTTACTTTGTCATATAGTATAAAGACACAAGTTTGAGCGAAGGGCCAATGTTCCAATGTACATGTACGTTGATGTGACACATTTGAACAGAAAGATGTCAAATGAATATTTTTTAATTGATTTTTGATTTTTTTTACTGTATTTTAAATTATTAAAATGTAAATTTTCTTTTTTCTTTAGAGGGAAAGAGCGATGGGCGGGGCTTAACAGTGGCTCCGCCTCAAAAAGGCACCCAAAAGCTTTATTTATTTATTTATTTAATTTGACTTTTTATACTTTAGATTGACTGTAACAACGCTATGATTCAATCCCTTTTTTTAAATACACCAAATATATGACAAAAAAAAATACACACCAGAGCGCGTGCGCTCCGTACAGCACGCATTTTGAAGTGCCCGCGAGCAACGCATTGTTTCCAAGACAACAGGTTGCTTAGAAACGGTGTAGTTGGCGAACTACAAAAGAGCCCGACTGAAAGCGTTACCATGGAAAAGTTAACTTTCCCGCAAACGAGCGAATCGCTTTCATACCGGATCACATACCGTTCAATTACACAACGAGCGAAACCCGGACACGCTCGATCTGCTCGCGCGTAACTTACAGAAACAGACCAAACAAAGCTGTGACTCACCCACCGCCACCGAGCGGCCGCGAAGCGACTGCTGACCGCCGCGTCCTCGCTCAAGTTTACAGCTCGGCTTAGTTTACGCAACAAAACTGACGCAAAGAGAGCCTAAAACGCGCAGTTCTCAGCGCGGAATTCCTCCCACCTGTACTGTAGTCCGTGTTTGCACGCTTTTGGCACGTCTGCAACACCCAGGATTCGGTTCTAGCCTTTCTTTCCCCAAATCTCTCCGCACAATAGGGTCCCGTCCCGCAGAGCCCCGCCCCCAACAGCACAGTCAACAAAGAGCAGAGTGGAGAGAGTGCTCAGTGGAGCAGAGAGAGAGAGAGAGAGAGAGAGAGGGGGGGGGGGGTTGCTTTCTACAAGAATCGAATATAAAATAAATGGTGTTTTTGGTTAGATTCAGATTACACAAACCAGTATAGTAAATTTACAAAATATTAACTTTACAGGAGAGGACAAAACATTATTTACTTATAAAGTAAGTTGATGTAAAGAGGTCTAATTTCACGTGATTTTGGAGCATTTCTATTGGTTCATTCGTCATGAAACTTTCACAGTATATAAAGAGCAGCTGGTGTGTTCAAATTATGTGTAGAAATGAAAATGGAAGATACATGTTTTCTTTAAACAGCTCAGTATTCATCAAAAAGGTTGGATCTTCAAGGGTTCTCGAGTAAAGACAAGTGTTATACAACCATGGACACTCAAAGAAGCATTTCCATCCTTGAACGGTTGAATCGTTCTTCAGACTGATGGAGAATGTGTTATATATGATTCTAAAAAAAGAATATGTTTTCCATATAGCACCAAATAAGATTGGCATTGTAGCGATAGCAGACCTCTTTTTGGTGCCATAGAGGACCATAATACAGCACATTCTCCTTCAGTCTGAAGATGCAAAGACTGCGAAGAACCATTTAATGGCATTAGAGGGTAGAGAACCATTGGCTTTACCTAAACACCCTTGAGGAACCTTCTTTTTAACAATATCTGTATTACACCACTTATAAAAGGTTCTTTAAAGGAACCAAATACTACAGGTTCTCTATTATAGAGAACTGTTTAGTAATCTAAAGAACACAGTATGCATTCACATTGGTCTTATACAGACTTTAGTTAGAACGTGTAGCTTCTAACAATAAAAGAACCCTCTTTTTGGGTGCTACCAAAAAGAGAGAACCATACATATCACATTGTAGATCACTCTATAGAATCATTCTACCATCCAAATAACCATTTAAGCATGCAAATGGTCATTTGTGTGCTCATGCTTCTATATTTAACCACTGTCTTCACTAAGGAACCCTTGAGGATTTTTTAAGAATGTATAAAGCATTTATAGTGTAGTTTTAGCTGGTTATGTATAATATGCAGTTAGATGTGTGCATAAGCCGACTTGCTGTAAATAGTCTGAAGGTCCAGTCTACATACCAGATTACCACTTTATTCTATGCTCAATCCCCTAAACAGCACAGTATATACGATAAATTGCCCGCCTCACTTGTCCTGGTGTGGCCTTTGCTCACATTTCAAACCCAGAGGAGTCCCACTACCCATCCACCTGTCGAGAACTGTGTGTCACAGCTGCTGAGTCAGCCAGCGGGAAGAAGCCTGACTTCAGCCTGAAGGGACCTCTAACTGGATTGAGTTTAATCAGCTACAAAATAAAAGGAGAAGAAGGCCTTTCGAGCAGGGCTCATCGCTCTGAGTCTGTGTTTGTGTGGGGGGGTGTGTGACTGTGACGCAGAGTTTCCCACCATAACTTAGAGCTACAACCAATTATTACTGAAAGCAATTTCAATATGTGCTAAATATGTACTACTGTTTCTAAACGACGCAAGAACACAGTAGAGAAGACTTCTTAACTGGCCAGTGAAGGAGAGTAATGCAGTAATGCAGATACAGCTACACTGTGAAGTGTTGATCCAGTTAAACCTCAAATATAAATAATAGTGATTATTGTTCTGATGAATTATTACAGAAGTTCAATTAACTCACTTTTATAAATGATCATATCTACTGTTTTAAAGGGCTAGTATGCTATATTTTCCCATATATATGACTATATATAACAAATGTGTGGTTTTATGGAGCCTACCGAAAACAGACGTTATTTATTTTTTAATGGGCATTTTCTACACTCTCTTTATTTCTTATGTCGTCTTTATATGTCAGCGCCAGGCAGTTGAGGCCAACATGTTTTTTTAATGTTTTCGAAGGAGCAGCGATGGAAAATTCTACTATCGTTAGCAGCATCCAGTAATTACAGGAATAAAACAAATTTCTTTTTTGTGCGAGCCAAATGTCTTCTTGTCAAAGTCCAGACACACCCTGTATTATAAAACAATGACCTTAAATAAACAATCGACACTGTTAAAGCTCTCCTTTGATGATCCTCCGTTTTCGGTGGTGACTCTGTCCCCATGCCAGTGTTTTCATGGCTGATGGTGTGCCGTTTTGAGCCATTAAAAACATTTTTTAAATCCAACATGAAACTGCGTGTTTAATTAGAATTAAACAAGTTTTTAACTGCACCTAAACGACTGAGACATGTAAATGACCTCTGTACTGATTGGCTGTGTTGTGCTGAAACACTCCCTATAACTTCAATGTGAATGGGCATGGCTAAACTGCTAGAGGCTGAATACATCAGATCGGCAAGAACTTTGGCTTGGAATATTATCCCGCTCCTTTTTTGAGGTAAAGCAAACAGCACTCGCCAAAGGCTGTTATTAAAATTCATATCAGGTGAATATATATGCACGCCATCTGCCATAGAACTCTGCCATAGAAACAACACATTGGAAAGTTACATTTGTGCCATCTTGAGTTCCTTACGTCTACCAGCATCAAGTCCAGAGGTTTCTGCCCAGGCATCTATTTTATGTTATTGACTCTACAGGTAGGTCAGTTCTGCTTTTGAAAGTACGAAGTTTAAATATTTCCTAATATTACCTGGAATACTTTACAGTTTTGTTCTACAAATAGTACGTTAGCTAGCATTAGCACTGCTCTAAAAACTGTCATGAACCCAGTCGTCTAGCCTGAGCCCCAACTGGAACATGGCAGTGAAACAAATCTGAGATCAGTAAATTTATTGTTAGTACAACCAACCACACAGCAACAGTATGGCATTATATATTTTTACCAGTTTTAAGTACAAATGTAGACTTTTTTCATGTTTTGCTGTTGTTGTGCGTGTGGTATTGTTTCCCCTAAAAATGGGCGTGGTGATGAGTGCCCAATGTGGATTGTCATTCTGATTTATAGGCTATAGAGCTATACAAATGTGCTGTCTTTAGTGACATCAAAAACAATGCACTTAAAACAATGTACTGTTCCTTATTTTGGATACCGTGGTGGTTGGAACAAAACTGTTTAGTGATTGTTTGTACATTGCCAGCTTCCCTTTACATCATATCAAAATCCAGTGACCAGTCGATCAATAGAAATGGCCCAAAACTGCCCACAGATAAAATCGTTAGTTAAACTCACATTACTTCCTACCAATAAGAAGGTTTTTCCTTTTATCAGCTACACTTTTGTTTTGGTTTTGTTCCAGAAGAGACAGTATATGGAATGAATGAACTGAAGGGAATGTAGGTTTTGATCAGTTTTCCATTATAAGTTAAAAACAGTTGTACGATGGCAAATGCCTGTTGGTGGCATCAATCACAAATCCCTGTGAGCAGACAAACAGTCCGATCTCTCACCAAACTGGTACTTTTCTCAAGTGCAGAAGAGCACACGTGCTTCACAGAGCGCTTTCATAGCCACGTTCTGGTTGCTCTGCTTTTAGAAATTAAATTTATTGACCATAACAGCACGCTTTCGGGACGAGGGGGATTATAAGAACTTTAGCTTTAGCTCCTGCTTCTCTGGTTAAAATAGCCCTCGCGCGCCCTGCTCTGTTCACTGCTCCTCCGCGCGCAGCTGTCGCGCGCGTGGCAGGTGCGCACTGCGCGTGAGGAAACCTCTCTCTCTCTCTCTCTCTCTCTCTCTCTCTCTCTCTCTCTCTCACACACACACACACACACACACACACACACACACACACACACTAACTTACCCGCTCACTCATTCACTCATACTCACTTAGTTTTGCATGCGGGAAGGTGAAGAGTAGTGGTCAGTGGACATGAGGACACGTTTAACGGACTGACCGTTTCACAGAGGTAAGTTATCAACACCTTTATGATCGCTGATTACTAACCTACTACGAGAAGACACTGGCTGTAATGTCACGTGACACTGCTACAGTACCATATTCCATTCTGATCTTATATCTGCAGACTCTCTAACTCATTACTAGAACCTGCAAGGCCACGTGACATTGACAACTAACATTCTTGTATTGCTTTCTGAATAACAAGCAGAATCAGTTTAAGTTACGCAGTAAAGCGAGTTAGTTCCTGGCTGCTGAGTCAGTAATCACAAATCACTGCATAGTCAGTCGTTCAGACTGGCAGTGTCTGGTAATTGGTGATTGTTTTGACCAGGTGTCTGTTTATGTTTCACTTTGAAGACACTCACAAAGGTTTCTGGACTGTCCAAGCTGAAACTGCGTGGTCAGGTTCTAACAGATCAAGTATTTTAAAGTAGGAACACCGCTCTAAGATCAGATCTCAGCAGTCCATGCAGTGCTTGTAAAGTGCATAATCTGCACCCAGATCAGCATTTTTGGTATATTTATATAGTTTACTGGTGCTGAAGGCATATAGGGCAGTGATGTGTGAGGCTACTGTATGTCAAACCCAGTAGTAGGAATACTGAGTTGATGAGGAACTAGCTGTAGGCTTTACTGGGGGAGACATTAAACAATAATGTACTCTATAAAGGTTCTAAGAGATCAATCATGCCCATCCATTTCCCATCTGCTTTAAATATGGCTCAAGCCTCTCCTCCAGGTGGTCATAAATGATGACATGCAAATACAGCAGGGAGTCTGTCATACTGGTTTAAAACATGTGTGTGTGTTGTCACAGAGAAACCACCACCAGCTAAATGCCCTTGTGTATATATTATATGTATAATAATATATATTATGTATATTACTAGGAAAAAGTCTGTTTCCTGCTCCGGTAAAGTTATTATTTTGAAGATATAAGGTTTTGCTCCAACAGCAGCGATATAGGAATGTATGATATACAAATGCTAATAGAATACAGACACACATGCCATGGATGTTTCTATATGTATAACCGAATAATACATAATGTATTATATAAAATATGTTAACTGTACAGAAGCAACACAGTTAATTTAAGCACAGAGTAATTTGGATTTTGCTCCGTTCATTGTAAAATTCTAACATTTTATAAAAATCTATGCTAAATAAGATGATTATATGCAAAAATAAGGAATGGCTAAACTGAAGATTCAGTATTTTAATCAGATGATATGGTATATTTGTACAAACCCATTCCCTGCTATTGTATAAAATACCTGTGTATGTATGTATGTGATGCTGCTGAGGTTAAAATTCAGTCAGTTCTAGTGTAGATGGTTTCCATGGGGTTCAGTGGGGAGGGTTCATTTACAGTAGCGAGTGTGTGTGTCTGTGTCTATGTTTGTGTGTGCATGCACCTGTGAATCAGATGGTGCTGTGATTAGTGGAGGTCAAACCCTGGTGTTTGTCTGGGATCTTGTGTTGTTTACTTTGTTGTTTCAACATTCCTGTGTCGTCTCTGGGTTCCAAGACTGTAAGAATGATATGCTCACAGTGCTTCTGCTAATTTAAAACAGTAGATATAAGAAGAAATGTAAAGGAAGAAAATGAAATGAAATATTCTTTGCACACACACTTGGAGTTATAATAACAAGAGTGAACAAATGTGAGATATACAGGGCCTTTACCAGCACAGAGGCCCTCTACAGCCAAAGATGTCAGAAATAGCTTGGCCATTCTGCATGCTGAGAGACCCGGTTGAAATTAGATTGCTGAGGGAAGAAGATAGCCCGTGTGGGGCAGAATGCAGTATTTCCAACACCTGCCTTACCGCCCCAGCATTTCAGCCCCAGCTATTTCAGATGCGACAGGGGCGGGGTAGGTTTGAGGAGCACGCTGGCATGGTGGTGTATATTTAGAGCCCTCTATTTCTGCCCTGTAACTTCCCCCTCCTCTCACCCGATTACTACTGTCCCCTCGGCCATCCCATCAACTGGAATAAATGTCATAACGGGCTCTGTCAGCATTTCAGGAAAGCATTCTCTACATAATCAGCTGCAAATGTGCGTCAACGTTCGTGCAAATTCCCTGAAGCTGAATTAGACCCACCCATAAATATATGAAGGTCCTGAAGCAGTCAGTGGAATGTACCAGAGAGAATCAATGGAAGTGCTCAGCGTTGAACACTGAAATATGATCTCTGAGCCTGTCGTGCACGTCTGCCAAAGAATGTATCCCAAAGTCAGTATTTCATTTTGTTCATTCTAAAACAACATAAACTCAGTCTGGACATCCACTTCAGATTAGAGCTATTTGCCTAATCACATACACACGAAGGCTTTCGAGTTTGCTTGCTTGCTCTCAGTGTTTGCTCTCCACAATGCAAATAACAGAAGGGTCCAAACTGCAACATGTCCCTTTCAACAGAAGCAATGTCGCTCTTAAACAAGAATAGACCCTTGTGGACATTAGCGAAACAACTGACCTTGTATTTTGGATGTTGATGTGACACAGGTGGCCATCGCAATTGTAACCATACAGTGATCTGTTTTTCTTTCTGTAGTGGAGTTGAGTTCAATTCAAAGTCCCCCAAACTGTCAGAATTCAGCTCCTGGACTCATCAGCTGTGTTTATATATTCTTCTTTCACACCAGAGAAAGACGATCTCACAGCGTTGTCCACTTGATGGATGCGGCTACATTCATTACTTCGGACCAATCTTTTACTGCAGATCCCGAGCATCAATCTGACACTTGAGGTCTTGCAGTCAGTCTATGGTAACTAATTCTGGCCTTTTTGCTTATCACAATGTGGCCTGCTGCCTTACAGTGACACCTATATATATTTTTTTGGTAAGCACTTTTTTTTTTTTTTAGCATTTGATAGCTTTTCCTGCTGGATGACTATCGACAAAGCATATAAATATGAAACTCCATTGTTAATCAGGCCGCCCTGATTGCTGTTTGACTGTTTTTTGTGTTTGCTCTTGTCTCCCTCATGTGGATGCTGCCTGCAGTGCACTTCAGCGCTCCGTTTCACAGCTGCAGTGTGAGGAGCCCCCGCAGCCTGCTGAGGCTGTGTGTGTATGGATGGGAATGGGAGCACGGGCTGGCTGCACAAACCGCACACAGACCACATGGAAGAGTCACAGTTTCATTGTGCTGCTGCTTGTTCTCCTTTTAGCCCCACAAGGTGAAGTTCAGTCTTATGCTTCCTCTTTAAAAAGTCATATCAAAGCTAAGGTCACATGTGAGAAGATATCACCATTGATAATCGACAAGACAGATCTAGATTTTGAATGACTGAGCTGTAAAATTAATCAAATCTAATCTAATCTAAAACCATTGAACCCACATGTCTCCATGTGTTTTACGTGTAATGCTAAGGATGGTAAAGTAGTGGTAAATCTGAAAAAGAAAAAAGTTTTCTTTGGGTATTATCAAACACATTGCATGTACCCCCACCATGATTTACAAATCTAAAATGTTTTACCTCAAAACTATCATACTATCAACTAACAGTGGCCCAAACATCAGGCAGAGGATTTAGAATCATTGTATGCAATAACTTTCTGCAAAGAAGCTTTTAGAGGCATTTAAATATTAGGACATCTGATTCTCTATGAACAATTCTTACTTTTAATTTTTTTCCAGGAGCATTTCTACTCTCAAAGACTTTGTAAACATCTGTGAAATTCCCCTTTAACCTTGACAGCTCTACACACAATATTTAGTTCGATGACAAGTAGTGAAAATCCCAGTGAAAGTTTGATATTATATGCATTAGTTTTTTACACTGCGTTGTCCCAAGCTGTAAATAAGCATCCCTGTTGAGGACCACTGCACACTATTATCTACTGGAATGTATAGAAGCGATTTTTAGTAGATTTTCTAAATGGTTAGTGGCTTAGATACCTTGATTTTATTTATTTTTAATATGTGCAATATGGGTTATTTGTAATATGTCACCAATACCAAAACCTTAGCTAGAGGGGTGTGATGATTTAAGTCATTTGATTGTGGAGCAGTTAATCTACTCTCTAAATAAATACCACTTATCACCTTTCAGCTGTATTTGTAATGCTGTTTGTGTGTCAGACATAATCAGTCAGCATCAGTGGCGGACCTCATTAATGCTCTTGTGGCTGAATGCAGTCAAACTCCCTGCTTATTCCCTTGAATTCGGAAGATAGACTGGAAGAGCAGATGTCAGGATACGACTGGATTACCTTACATATTCACAGACATTCAATCTTGTGTCTGCTGAACTATGTAGACATTTCCTTACTGTTGTAACTTCCTATATCTGCAGCATGGGCCCAGTGTCGGATCCTGCGGTGTAACTCTGATTTTGTGGCCGCTACCTTGGACCTGGGAAACAGTGGTGGTGGTAAAGAGGCAGGTAATGACGGTTACTGCAGTGCCTTGCGCTCCTACGCCCTCTGCACCCGGCGCACTGCCCGCGCCTGTCGTGGCGACCTGGCATACCACTCGGCCGTACAGGGCATAGAGGACCTGCTAATTCAGCACCGCTGTCCCAGGTCAGGCCCAACGGCTCAGCCCAGGTTGCTGCCCCAGGCACCGCTCTCTGGGGACGCCTGTTTCTATGAGAGGGGCTATGTGCAGCGCGAAGGCCGTGCCCCGGAGTACGTGCACTGTGGTGTCTTCGGGGACCCCCATGTTCGCACTTTCAGTGATGAGTTCCAGACGTGTGCAGTGCCCGGAGCCTGGCCGCTCATCGACAACCAGTACCTCTACATCCAGGCCACCAGCTCACCCACCCGAGGAGGCTCTTATGCCACTGCACTCACCAAGGTCTGCACAGAGAACAGAACTCCCCTTAAACTGCAGCAAAAGTATAGAGACTTTATAAGAATGATGAGAAGTTCATGCTGGGCTTCAATCATTTAAATACATTTTGAACACAACTTAAACATCCCAAGAACATTGTTCAGCTACCCTATAGTATAGTGTCCTGGCATATGGTCACGTTATTTATATATCTTTCCAAAGTTCAAAGTCGCTTTAAAGAACGCCCAAAAATTAATATCCTATTTAATGTTATAGTAAAACCTTTTCACATACACTGGTCCCAAAGTATCTGGACACTTTAACCACTGGTAAAACTTAAAGAACCTCTTTAGGTTGCTTCATAAAATTATTATCAAAATAATACTTCTCACATTTAGCACAAACAAACAAAACAAACTAATGGTGGACCTTTTGAGAGGATAAAGCCTGGAGAATTCCAAACAGACACTACTGAGAGTACTGTAAAGCACAAACATCATATTGTTTTGCATGCAAGAATGAAAAGCTATTTTGTAATCTGAATCTGAATATTTTAAGTGCTGCAATAAGTTTTGATGCTTAATAATAGTTTTAAAATGACATACTCATGAGCCCCCTTAGGTCTCAGGGTTTCCTTACTGTCTTAGCCTGCTTAGAGCTACACTACTAGATGGTTCTTTGACTATTACAAGCTTGACATCATAACAATAGAACATAGATCCATTTTTAGAAATCACTTTTCACATACAACATTCTATGAATTTCACCGTTCAATTAGTTTTAATATAGAACCACTGATTTACCTTTATGGTGTAATTAGTGTTCAGTGTTTTTCACTCGTTTTTTCTATCTCGTATGCGCTGTGAGACAGAAACACTGCCCTCTTATAAACCTCTCTCCGTCCCCCTCGTTTCCCCTCTGCAGATCACCATCATCTTCAAGAACTGGCGGGAGTGCGCGGAGCAGCAGATCTATCAGGCGGAGCTGGATAACGTACCTCCGGCGTTCGCGGACGGCTCTACGAGCAGCGGGGAGCGGCGGGGTCAGCACAGCCTGCGCGTGCGCTCCCAGGCGCCAGGACGCCACGCTGAGATCTGGGCTGCGCACATAGGCACCACGCTGGTGGTGCGGCAAAGCGGGCGCGCGCTGGGCCTGGCCATGCGCTCTCCGCGCGCCATCGTTGAGTCGTACACGCCGGAGCAGGACGTGCAGCTGTGCGTGTGGGGCTGCCCGACCTCCCAGCGCTTAGAGACACCGCACGCGCTGCCCACTGCGGCTGCGCACGCACACTGCTCTGCGCTGCTGCCCACGCGGGACATTTACTTCCAGGCTTGCCTCTTCGACCTGCTGGCCACTGGGGACACGAACTCCAGCTCCTCGGCCCTGGATGCCCTGGAGGACGCACGTGGCATGATCGTTGACCCTGAGAAGGTGCATCTGCCGGCAGCTGCAGGGGTCAGGGTCGGGCCGCGGCTGCCAACGCTGCTGGCTGCGACGCTATTCGCGCTGAGACGCGCGCTGTAAATCGACCAGTTTAAGCTCCGCCCACAAACGCAGCATTACTAAATTCGGAGAGTCACAGGATGTTGATATTAGTCCCATTCAGAGCAATACTCAGCGAATGCGCACACACTTGTAGACACTAACGTTACAGCTGTGTCTCAGATGACTCCATACCTCCTGTGTAGTGCACTGTGTAAGTCATCAGTTATGATGCTAGAGGAGTATCCAGGGACTTAAGGGAGCAATTCATGCTCCAAATAATAGGAGGCAACATTATAGGAGAGAGTGATGTGGTGTCCAACGCTTCTCCTCAATGTCAGCAGTTGTTAATTCCTTTACTCACCAAAAGTGTCTCCAGCAGTGGAAAAGTAACCATGGTACAAAGTGGTATTATGAGACAGGATGGTTTGGGGTCTAGCTGCTTAATTTCAGTAGATATTGCTCCAAAATTATACATACATGTCTTTGACATGCCATCAAAATGGTTATTTCTTCACATTCTGTTGATAATTTAACTTTTGAAGTATTTTAAATGAATTGCTCCTTTAAGTTATTGTGCTGAAAGTTTATGTGGCATGTGTGTTGTACAAGGATTATCATGCCCTTTTCCATTTCAATAAGATCTAATGCTGAAACGCACACTGAGCAGGACATATGAAAATGTTGTTATTATTATGTTAGATTACTTAAAAAAAACACTATAAGGCTGCTTTGAAGTATATATATATATATATATATATATATATATATATATATATATATATATATATATATATATATATATATATAACCCTTTGAACTTCGGTCTGACGGGAAAAAACTCAAGATACTACTCATTGTGAAAAAAGGCCAGTAGAATGTACCGTCATGCAATGTAAAGTTATGGCCTGAGAGTTAAGAGGTGTAAATTGAATGCAGTGTGTGCCAAAAATTTACCTGCTTTGAGTCAGTACCTTGCAGCATGGTGTTTACTCACAAACCTTTAACCAAGGGTAAATAAAAAAATCTAAAATAAAAACAAAGCTAAGGAAAATACAGGATAAAAAGCCACACTGGCATGTATTTTTATGTACATAAAGTGGCTTCAGTGGGACATGATGATTGGTTGGTGGGGCAGTGCTAAATGAGCCCCTAATTCCCAGCATGCTCATTCTGCTTATAGCAAGAAACAGCCCTGCAAATATCTGTATGCATATGAAAAGTTACCCCTTTAAGGCTTAGGAGCTGATAAGCAAGTGACCTAACATTAGTTTGGTGGCGCATTCATCTAGGTCAGTGTTTCCCAACCTGGTCCTCATGGTTCTCTAGACTGTCCACATTTTTTGCCACTATGTGTTATGAGTTTTGTTGAAGCAAAAATGTGGACTGTCTGGTAGACTCTGAGGATGGGGTTAGGTACTTTCTTTAGCTTGAATGGGATTTTACCAACATTCTGATGGCTAAGCCTGGCCCAGTGGGCTCAGATAAGGCCATGAAACACTAACAGACTTAGCATTTCCCTACAAACACATATTTGACCCCAACCCAACATTTGGGCTTGTTGGAAAACATTGGGTTAGTGATTACCTTTGAGAATTAACCTCACATCAAAATATTGCCAGGTCTGACTTCAGCAGTTTATTTACTACTATTGCAAGAGCTCAAGTATGCATTATGTTGTTCACTTATACTGGTTGTCTTGTGTTAGAAAATGACATGGTGTTACCCTTTTAACATGTACAAGAGAACTTTTTTTTATACTGGTACTGGTAATAGGATACCATATACCCCAACCTCAGGGTAAAGAAGTGTTATGAAAAAAGAAAATCAATAACATTCATACTGTGAAATTGTGGTCATACTGATGTAACTGAAATGGCAGCTATTATCTATCAGTAGGTGTTATACAAATAATCAGTAATGCCCCATTCACTACATATAGCATTCAGTGTAGTGTACTGTACTGCACTTTGATTATCAGGAAAACTCTTGGAAATCTGGTTATTGATTATCTTAAAAAGGTTTACTCTCACAAACAAGATGAGTTCTCATAGATTCTGGAAATGGGGTTTTATGAAATGTAAGCCAAATACCTGCAGTGTTAATTTATTTATATCCTAAAGTTGAAGTGATATATACTGTAGCTCAGACTGCTGATGTTGAAATATGTTGTTAAAAGTTTAAATTGTGGTTATTATTTCTGATATATTTGATTTTGTTCACTGGAAGAACATAATGAATATAGTACATGGACTTAAGGAGACAGTCTGGCACTGACTCTGAGACAAAGTAATTCAGCTTTATGTTTTTTTTAAATATGTTAATCCAGTGTTATAAATGTATAAATCTCAATATGTTTTTTTCAGTTTGTGTTATGATGAGTGTCATGTTTAAAACAGTGTTAAACAGCAACTACTCTTGAGTTAACATGTACAGTGACTGACATCCTAAAAAATGTGCACATATATAAAAACAAACATGTCAGAACAAAAGACTGGTTTCATTTGTCATTTTCCAAGTAACCTGTTTGTGAAGAAAAACTAGGACATTTGAGTTGCAAGGAAAGGAGAACGGGAGGGAAGCCAGTAGGTAAATTTGGGAACTCGTCTGAAAGATGTCTGTTTATAAACTGTACCAGCAGATTTTTGTTATAATAATAAAGTCAGAGTGGAGCCTGTATGAGCCACTCTCTTCCACATTTATTCTAATATATCTCTGAGACGCTGTGGAAAGTAACATTCCATTGAGTTTTATAAAAAAAATCAGTTAACGGGACCCATAATAGGTTTAACTGGCCCACCTTATGGTTACCCCCTCACCCAATGAGCACACACATTCTTATTCCATATGACTTATTATGTTGTACATTTCTGTGATTTTGAAATATTTTAGTAACAAGATATGACCTGCATTCCACTCCACAGGGTCACTAAGCAGTACAGTTATATTCCTTACACACTTGAGCACGGAATGCCGGTTAAGGTAACTGCAGTCGATAAATATGTTAATTTGGAACGTCCTACAAAATTGATAAACCATAGTTCACTACTTAGTGTGCATTATGAATCATTCCTTAAACCACGAGAGCAAGGTGATTGCAGCCATATATTTATTATAAAATACATATTTTGGCATCTTGTCATCGTAAGCAGTGCACTAAACATTTGAGCATCCCTGTTTTTTATAATACTATAACACTGAATAATATTCTGCAGTCGTCAGAACTGTAATACTGAGAAGTAATTTGAGAACATTATATAGTAAGAGCCAAAACTATCATTCACCTATAAGCAAGCTGATGTAGTCTTTTCAACATTAGCCCTAATGCTGTTACTTTTAAATTGTGGGAGGTTTTGTGTTTATGACCTGGACTGAGAGTAGCTTGTAAAGATCACTCAATAGGTGGCAGCATAGCTATCTCCACTGGAGAGGGTGAGATGAATATGCTCAGCCATCTAATGTGGCACACTACATGTTCCCCTGGTTGGTGACATAGAGCACTACACGTATAGTATGTACGTATAGCCAGCTGCAGATTCTTTGTTGAAGACTGGATTCTCAACTTAACTTAGTTGTTCGCATCTACTTAGTTGTAGATTACAATTATGTTATAGATTAAATTTGTAGTCCTCCTTCCGTAAATGAACTGATTTTAAAAATAAAGAAATGGCTGTCTACAGTCCATGAGCTTGGTCTGTGCTCTTAGTGGAATGTTCTGGGTCAATCTATTGGCTATGTGTGTTTAGACAGGAGCATGTTAAGAAGGCAACGTTTAGCTAGACTTAATTATAGTGCTGCATTCCAAGCCAATGGCTTTTAGGTCACTGTGTCAATATGCTTGGATGGGAACCACAGAATTGTGAAGTAATACGTGCAATAAGGTCATATCTAAAAGTCAAAGGCAATATACTAAATGGCTTTATTATTTTATTTTTTTAGGGATTTCCGCTCTGTACATGCATCTGTCTAATATGCTGTCTCATCCTTTATAGTCATGTGCAAGTTCTAATGCACAGTTTGGGCGTCAAAGAAAAATATGTGGTGCAATACACATGATTTTAGTTACCACATGACAGGAACTAACCACATGACTGGAAAATTTAAAAAAGGCCAACTTCTTTAGATTTTTATTCTATTTTATTTTTATATTCATAACAATTGTGTGGTTTCATGTAGCAAATCACATTTGTGTGGTTTTATGCACCACTTATAACATTTGTGGGGTAAGTAGAAATAAAAAATAGATTTTCCCCATTATATGTGAAACACCATCCCTATGAAATACGTAAACATACACTCTCGCCTTAAATGGCCAAAACATGCCATCATCATTAGCCCACTCACTTCTAGAGCACCGCAATGTCTGACTAATCAGCCTTTCACAGGAAAGGTGGGTGCTACTAATGACGGTCCACACAGTTTCTGCTAGCATTTATTCTTTGGTAAAACATCAGGTGACTCATTAAAGAGGCTATGCAACTTACACAATGTACAAAACTTTAATCCAGCCAGTCAACTGACTTTTGAGTATGACACCTGTGCAAAACATTACAACCATGAACATAAATAAACGAATTACTGGCTGTAAGAGGTATGGCAGCACGTTGCTCAAGTGTTTTTATTGTCATTCATCAACATAACTTGTATAAAATTAGAATTAAACATTCTTCAGGTCCTATGATGCAACACACAACAGCAGCACATTATAAAGGACTACAGAGAGTGCAGATACACGATGACAGTGTTAAGCAATCAACACACATTGTTTCTGTCCAAAGAAAAACATCTTCAAAATGTCACTGTTACAGGGCAGGCAAAATCCTTTCATTTCATTGTAAATCAAAACCAGAATTATTAAGTTATTTTGGAGCATTTCTATTGGTCCGTTCATCACGATATATTCAAACAATGTAAATGACAGCTGCTGCATTTAAACAATTTAGAAAAATAAAAATGTTTCTCTTTGGACAGTGATGATACAATAAATACTCCAGACAATAAACATACAGAACAATATATTGTCGCTGTCCAATGTATCTCCATTGTTGTTGATTTCTATTTTTCTAC
Source organism: Megaleporinus macrocephalus (assembly GCA_021613375.1). Taxonomy (NCBI): domain Eukaryota; kingdom Metazoa; phylum Chordata; class Actinopteri; order Characiformes; family Anostomidae; genus Megaleporinus; species Megaleporinus macrocephalus. Next base: position 36,515,584 of record CM038705.1, read on the forward strand.
ATCAGTTAAATGCAGCAGCTGGGGAAATTTCATGATGAATGGACCAATGAAAATTACTTAAAATAGCTTGGAAAAAATTTTGGTTCCACTGACTTACATTGAAAGTGAAGACATACTTGTTTTTCATTGGACAGCGATGATATACACAAGACAAATAATACCAGACAGGACAACAAAACAATGTGTATAAATGGGAACACTGGTACTTTTTGAGCATGTGAGTGGGAACTTGTGAGAACATTGTCAACTGTATAGAAAAGTTTAGGTCTCATAGCAGATTCTTGTAATTAAGAAAACAAAGTGCAGGTCATGGTAAAGTGGTCTGTGAAAGGTGGCGGGTATCTAGATTATTTTAGCTGTATGCTGGGAGGCATCAGGTAAATGTATAGTATCTCTGAAAAGGTGGCCAATAAATGTATGTCTTACGATGTTCAGAGATGGATGCAATCTTCTCTAAACCATTCAGCACACTGTGTCTTTTAGAGCTCCACGTATTCCACGGGTGAAGCGGTCACTTCAGTAAACAGAGCAGAATTAGAGATCTGTAATGTAATACACCAGCAAAACAACATGGTTAAACAACAGAGCAAGTATTTACTGTCAACATGTGTACAATACAAGCCCAAGAGAACAGGCAGTATCTGATAGGCTGCCCATGTAGGGGGGGGGCATAAGTTCCCCCTCTTGGTACTGTAACCCAAAGCCATGCTCGCCTCCCCTTTCTCACTATGCCACAAGGCCATGCGGTGTCCACGCACCCCTGCTGAACGCTGATTGGTCAGTGACGACCCAAACAACGTGCCCGGCCAATCAGAACGTCTACCAGGGAGTCGAGCACGTTGTGCACGCGTCGAGCGCATGCAGGCCCCTTTACGCAGGTAGTACCTCATATTCAAAGCAGGCCGAGTGAGGGGCTTCAGAAGTTACTAAACAGCCTATATAGCTGCTGGGGCTCATTCACTGTTTACCACGCTTCCACAGAAGCAACACAGACAAAAACAAAGACAGCAGCGAAACAATAGTTTAAGAGAAGTTTCCCCAGTAAATGGGCCGGCTGGCTTAGGTTTAGCGAGAAAAGGAGAGAAAAGAAGCCCAACTAAGAAAGTAGCTAACGTTTAAGTCGTGCTCATTTTTCACCTGCAAGGATGGTTGTGCTGACAAAGAAGCCGAAGACCTTCGAGATTCAGTTCCGTGATCCCAGCAAGGCTTTCTACCGCAGTGGGGATAAGGTGGCTGGGAAAGTGGTTTTGGAGGTGTCGGAGGTGACTAAAGTCAAGGCTGTGAGATTGTATGGAATAGGCTGCGCCAAAGTGGAGTACCAGAAGGGGAAGCAGCGCTGTAGGGAGGTAGTAGATTACCTAAGATACGAAGATGTTCTTCACCTGGACCAGCAGCCCACTGGTGAGTGAGGGGGATACACAAACGTATGAATGAACAGTTGTGCTTTTCTAGTTGTTACTTAAATCTTTGCAGCTAACATGGCTTATTTGTTGTCTGCCTTTCAGACGTGGATCCCTCAGTTACCCTCAGACCTGGGAATAAATATGAGTACATGTTTGGATTCGAGCTTCCCCAGTCAGGGTGAGCATCTTCAGTAAACAAAGTATGCAAATCAATTCTGTGTTTTCTGAAATATTTTCCTGTATTTATATATTATGTGTATTTTTGGCTTTCACAGGCAGTTGGTGTCCTCATATAAAGGCAAGTTTGGCTCCGTTCAGTATTATGTCAAAGCAGTGATGGAGCGGCCCTCCCACTCAGATATGGAGAGCAAGAAGTACTTTCAAGTGGAGGAGCCAGTTGACGTTAACACACTTGAGCTTACGGTGAGACAGAACAGTCATGAGTATCCAATTCTCACTTCATTAGAATTCACCTGTAGTAGACAATGGCTTTTGTAAAAGGCAGATGAGAGGAAATAAATCATCCTGATATGCCCCATTCTTCCTTTCTCAGTCTCCAGCCACTGGCACAAAGGAGAAGAAGCTGACCTGTATGTTCATTCCTGACGGCAGCGTGTCCATCGCGGCCAAGATCAACCGCAGGGGCTTTTGCGAGGGAGAGGACATCTGCATCGATGCCAAATTTGAGAACACCTGTTCTCGCATCATCATTCCCAAAGCTGCTATCATAGGTACGCACACCTACCTGGCTAACGGCCGCAGAAAGGTCTTCCGAGAGAAGATCTCTGCTGTCAGGGGTGACCACATCATCTCTGGCATGTGTGACTTGTGGCAGGGCAAGAGCATCCGTGTGCCCAAACTGAAACCCACCGTCCTTGGCTGCAACATCATCCACTTGGACTACACGCTGATGGTGAGCTTGAGCACATAACTGTTACATATCATAAGATCATACAAGTAAACTGTTTAAAATTAAGGTGATTCTTAACTTGTGGTTGTAAAGCTTAAAAAAAAGAATCTTTAAATAATGTGGAGGATGTTCAAACTTTAAGAAGGTTCTTCACACCATTTTCTGTTCAGGGAAACAGAAGTGGTTTAACTCTTTTATGTTTGGTGTCTCTTATATGCTTCAGGTTTATGTGCACATCCCAGGCAGTGAGAAGCTGATCTTGGAGCTACCCCTAGTCATCGGGACCATACCCTTCAATGGCCTCGCCAGCCGTACCAATAGCATGAGCAGCCAGGAGTGCAGCGTGACCTCCAGCAGTGTGGCGTCCATGCCCTCTGCACCCCCCAGCTACAGTGAGATTCCTCAGCATGGCCACCTGGACAGCCCCCTCACTCCACTCCTGGATGACTATGATGAAGATGATTGTCCGATCTTTATGAATGCCAGAGAATACTATCACACCCCTCCTCCTGCCTATACCGAGGTATGCAGATCTAGTCACACATGAATTTGGCCCATCTCTTGAGAAATTCTTATATGAGTGGGCACAAGCAAAGGCTTATGTTTTCCTTCTGTTTTCTTATGTTCCAGGTGGTTGAGAACTGCAATGACAATGGCATTAACCTCCAGTTGTGCTAAAACAGCTGTGACTGTAAGAACTTTAGAAACAGACGATGAGACCTGATGCCAGACTTCAAAAGAACAGCAGTCAATGAAAGGATGAGATGGGGAAAGATTTATGTACTGGGAAGTGCTTTGGTGTTTCCAGTAAATGTTATCACACGTTGTGAAACTCCTATTTAAGTTTCATCTTGTTATGCTGTAAAACAGATATAGAGGATGTATTCACATTTATGGGAATTAGTCCCCTTAAGAACAACATTAGACTGAATGTACAGTCTGTTTTCTGTCTTAATTCTGGGGTATCCTCAGTGTTAGAGGTCTGAGAGTTTTTCAGATAAGAAGTTAAACTTTGCCATATTGGTGTAACGTTAAGCTTGCCTTTGTAGTCATTCCAGATCAGAATGTAAAGGAATGAAATGGGAATGTAGAACATTTTCAGTTAAACTTGTCAAATTAGATTTCTCCTTTTTGAATACAACTTTGTATCAGAGTATATGGTTTGTTTTGGTTTTTTGTTTGTTATGAAAAACTATAACCTTAATAATTATTGTTGTATGTAATATGACAAGTTTAAATTTCCAATAGTTCATTTACTTTCATTCTAGAAATTGCATTTAGTCAGCACTTAAACACATGTCTAGTTATTTGATAGAATTTGAAAACAAGTTATTTGTTATTTAGTTACTTGACAGAATTGGACAATAAATTTTGTATGTTTTTTTTTATTAAGCCCTGAAAACACATTGTAATGATGTAATTTAACATGAATAAATCTGAAACTAAATCTGTCCAATATGTGTTGGTATTTTATTAAACTGATGTTAAGTTTGAACACATTAAGATGTATTCTGCATATATGTACACTGCATAATCACTCATTCATGGATTTCAAGGACAGTAGAGGTGGTACTGTTCAACACAAATATTCACAGTCCCGTCTAATGAAGGCCAGTCATTCGGCATTTAGTTTCAGATGCTGTTTCACATGCTGTTTTATAGGAAGTAATATCAGAGAAGAGAATCTGCCTGCCTTGACGACATATGAGTCAGTTCTGGGCAGAGCGCTTGAGTAGGATACTGCAATGTAGGGGAAAGGTCGGCAACAGGATATAAAAAAAGTACCCGTGACACAAGGCTGTGGCACCCAATATTAAGTGGGCACCTGTTGTGTTATCATAAGCTGTTCAGAAACTGGTGGCCTCTATTGACTGATGGGTACTATCTGCCAAAAACGTGGTTGGCATCAGGATGACGTGAGTGAATGGAACAAAAAACAAGAAAGCTAGACACATTATGTGGGGTTTCTACCCCCTTAACCATCAAATAGTCACTAATGTATTGTGCATTTTTAACCTGCCAACATGACAAATTAACACAATACCCGTGTTGAATGCAATATAATATACATTCCACTTTGTAAACAAGTCAGATGGTATTGAATGCAGATGAAGGTCATCCACAATCTACTGTTCATATCTGACAATGTCAATACTGTAGAGTCAAAATTAGCTACAGTGATGCATTCTGTCATATTCTGTCATATTCTGCCATATTGATGTATAAACTGTCCTATTTAATCACCTACACAAAAACGTAATACAATGAAAACATACTGCAATATATTATATTATCATTTTTTTTAATTATCCTGAAAAAGTAAAACTATATATTTCATTTTTACATGGGCCTTGTATTTATCTGTACTCCCTGCACACTTCTTAGGCTTCAAAAAAATCCAAAGAAGCCTTCAAGTCCTTGGGTTTTGCCAGAAAACATACAAAGTTGCAGGAAAAGTGCAGGGCAGGCATACGTGCATGAGGGCATGCGAGCATGACAGCATATGTGAATCATGTCAAGGGTGAGCTCAGCAAGTCCGCAGCCCTCAAATCAGAAACCCGATGCTGTTGTTTACCCGCTCAGCAGCTGTTTGCCTAAACAGAGAGCCTATCTGAAAAAGGAGCAGGATCTATCTTCTCTCCCTCACTCGCTTTCTCCTTTTCTAGCTCTCTTCAACCTACAGCTTCCTCCAATTTTAGCAGCAACTATGGACCAAGCCAAGGAGCAATGTGTCACCTCCCAGCCTCACTGTGCTGCTCATAGAGCCTTTCAGATTATCACAAATACGCTGTCTAGTTAAAGAAAACAGTCAGTGGTCAGTCTACAATAGCCCCGTGCCGAGACTTGGAAGCAGCTCAGAATCGGCAGTGACATTTGGTGCACTGAGGTCTCTATGTTTGCTGAGCCATTCAAACCAAAATGTCAAGTAGGCACTCTCTATGCTGAAGCACAGCCTAATACCCTTCAAACAGGCACATACACACACACACATGCAGGAAAACACGTGGTTTGCTACCTATGGCAAAAGGATAAACTATGTTATGCTCAATGTGCTACATTTTTTCATATATTTTTTTGTATGAAAAATCCACAAGCCAAATATTCCACCTATTAATAACTTTGATTATGTAAGTGCTACAGTGTTTCAGATGCTGCAGCTTTGCATGCCCTTCACTGACAACGCCCTCTGACATTTGAATACTGATTGGCACGGTGGGATTTTCCTTGCTTGTGATTGGCCTGCAGTCAGTATCACGCAGGCACTTATTGGTTGATGACATGTTTCATGTGCTCACTGCATGATCTGATTCATAATCATCTTTGTTGTGGACAATGAAAAGTTGATAACAAGAACCATGGGTAAGTACCTACAAAATACTAATACCAGTAATGGTTAATGTTAAATGTACAAATGTATACTAATATATATATATATATATATATTCTATAACAAAAACATACTTTACTTTCAATGTAAGTCAATGGAAACAGATTTTTTTCCAAGCTATTTTGGAGCACTTCCATAGGCCCCTTCGTCATGAAATTTTCACACAATGTAAACAACCAATAGTTTTTCATTAGACAGCAATGATTTATATTTCCAGTGTGCAAAATTTAGGTGCATTTGAATGTATGCAAATATTCCTGCATGTGTTCTCTGTATAGGTGTATAGATCTATAAAAGCATCCAAAGACATACACTGACATACATACAGGCGTACATTTCTGAAATGTATTAATTTAAAATGCCAAACTGTCTCTGTAAACATGGCTATTTGAACCAGACTGATGGTTCATGAGGCCTGTGTCTCTGAGAGGAAGGGCTTTTCTCTGACTGACAGCTGAGAGCTACTGCAATTAGTGCTATTACAGCAGGTGGACGTCTGTGATGGTTGGGGGTCCTAATAATGCAGCTAGCTCTCTTATTAAAAGGGACACCAGAGTTTTGAAAACTGCTCCATAACAAACAGTGAACACCAGCCAGGAACAATGTGTTTTCTGTGACATGTACAGTAGAATACTTGTGAGATACGGGTCCAGCTCCACTGTACTACTCAAAATGTGCTTTCACACAAAGGCCATGCAGTGTTCTGCTATAGCTTAGATTTATTTTTTCCTCCACTACAGATTAAGTGTTAACGTTGTTCTGTATGCCAGTTTGTTTGTTTTTGCTTTTCTTTAAACAAGGGACGTTTTAAGAATTCACCAAATTCTGACAAGTGACCAGTGACAAGTTACTTCTCTAATCTTTAACCTTTAAAGTTCACCTCGTACAGTAGATACTGAACTGGCAGGCCTGGTATGAACTCAGCCTTGCTAATGCGTTTTGACTGGCCTCCAATGCAGTGAGCCTGGTCAGTCAGTGTCTATGTGCAGTGACCTGTGTTCTAAATATCTTTGCCCAGCCCTGGGAATCAGCCAGCACAATGCTTTATATCATGAATCAGCAAGTACTGTCAGCTTCCAGAGGGCTTCCAGATTAAACTCACCCCAAGATCTCCAAATCAGGATGTTACTGAAGAGGAAAATAGATTAAATATTTTTTTTCAGTCTAAAGAATACTTCTCACACTGTGTTGATTGATTTTTTCAGATGTGCCACCAGCTTGTGTTGTGTTTTAATATGTAGTTCTTATGTAAATATAGATGTAGATGTATAGTCACATCCAAAAGTTTGAACGCTCCTGGTCTTTTGTTGATTTTCCAAGTAAACACAGTCTCTACAGTGAACACACTTCTGCATACTTCAATGCACAATTACTGTTAATTTCTTGAATTTAACATAATGGCATAATGAAGTGGCTCTGTGTTCCACAGGGGGCTTTTAGGTTGTGGTATGCAAAGCTATACCGCATACTAAAAGGTTCTAGATATTAACTGAATGAGTTTGGAGTAGAAACTGCAATGAAATGCCAAAATAGTCAAACTAAACTATGCTGTAATGACTTTACTGGATTAAGCTATTGAACTGATAAAGGACATCATAAATACCTATATATATTTTTTTTTCTGAAGTAATTTGTTAGAACCCAGTAAAATCACAGTAAGAATCACTCCTTCTTTTACAGCCCAAATTCAGTTTATACATTTATAGGTGATAAGCAGGTACATGTTATTTTACCCCACATAGCTACTTAATATCTACCCAAAATAATTTAATTATACTTCTGAGTTTGTACCTCACATTTACCTGTTTAATACCTGGAATTTAAAGAACAGTAAAAGAAAGTGACACCAAAGTATTTACTATGTTCATCTGTGTATTGGCCCTTTTAAAATGAGAAAAATGAATACAGCTAGCTTTTATTAAAAGATCACAAATAGTTGTATTTAATACAGTAGACATACTGAGCTTTATTATTATTATTATTATTATTATTATTATTATTATTATTATTATTATTATTATTATTATTATTATTATTATTATTATTATTATTATTATTATTATTATTATTATTATTATTACCTGGACTCTCTTGTGTATTTCAAGCCTCTTTGATATCTGAATAGACCAGACTAGAATGATCTGCCTCACAGGCACAAACAATGTGATCTGCATCTGCATATCACAGAGAGGAATCTATGTATCAAGCCCCAAAACAAAGGCTGTTACTGCCTTAAACAGGTGTGTGTGTGTAGTTTAGGAGTTCTGGACACAGTGTTCAAGAACAAACATCAATTACTGAACAGAAAAACACAGACTGTTTGAGGGGACAGAATGAAATGGAGTGGAGAGTGTCATGAGGCCTTGGATTGCTTTTGTTTTCAGCACACGACCACTGTTCCTCTCTCAGACGTGCCCAGCGCTGAATCTTAATTAAAGGGGATGAAAGACGAAGAGCAGCACTTGTTCCCCTCAGCTGGAATTACTAACCTGCTCTGCATGGTTATTTGTGCGTGTGTGTATGTCTGCATATGTCTGCTTATTTACTTCACCCCGAGAGGATCCTCTTGTCACTCAAGAGGTCATTTAGTGTTACTGAAATACAGCATGTGTCCTTGTCCTTTGATTGGTTTCATTCTTGAAGACAAATATGGAAGGATCATTAGCGCCTGGTGGAGCATATTGCAGTATCTTTCTTATGCATGTTTATTAATGGCACAGAAAACCCTGCTTTATTAATATCTGAACTTTATATAACTACAGGACTGTGCAACATACCAACCTTCATTTATTTAACTTAGTTGTCAGTTTTTCAATATTAGAAAAAATCATATTAAACAGAAAATCACAGATGTCTTAAACTAAATAAACTAAACTAAATATAATATAATATAATATAATATAATATAATATAATATAATATAATATAATATAATATAATATAATATAATATAATATAATATAATGTGTCTTACATTTAGTGTGTCTTTACATTTATTACAGCTTCCAATTTTTTTTGGAAAACTCCAGGAATGTTTTTTCTTAGCTTTAGAAGATGTTGGCTGCATCTTATGCTTCTCATGATCTGAGTTTTCCCAAATACATTTAGTGATGTTGAGGTCTGGACTCTGGGATGATCAGTTCATTGTTCTGAGAACAACAGCAGCTTCCTTTACCCAATCTCATTTCTTATTTTTACCCCTATCCCTTGTTTTCGATTGTCACCTTACCTTCTGAAACTGAGTATTAAAAGGTAGTGGTTGGAATTTAGCTATGGAGACATCAACATACTACTAGCAATTTATGTTACTATTAAGAATGCTTGGTATGAAGAAAAATATTATAATATATCAAAGCACCCTTTCACTAAGACAATACAATGTTTATGGCCAATACTTAAGAAAATACTTCAGATTTGTAGGTTTCTTTAGTTACTTATGTTCTATGAACTTTCTTATAATGCTCTGTTTGGATTGTGCCTCTGAAAGACCTTAGGTTGGATGGCCATGTAGCACTAGTCAAGTCAAGTCAATTTTATTTATATAGCGCTTTTTACAACGATGTTGTCTCAAAGCAGCTTTACAGAGTTTTGAAAACAGTTATAACATATATCCCCCAGTGAGCAAGCCAGAGGCAACAGTGGCAAGGAAAAACTCCCTCAACTGGAGGAAGAAACCTTGGGAGGAACCAGACTCACAAGGGGAGACCCATCCTCCTCTGGTCAAACAGTATTTACAGTTTGAACTAAATACCAAAGAAAGGAGTCTCTGTTTGAAATCTGGATAGCAAAGCTTTAGAAGCTGCACAGATAGAGGCAGTGTATGACTGAGGCAGTCTCTGGCTGAGGCAGTCTATGACAGTCTTTATGTAAAGTGGGCGTGAGCTGAAACAGTCCCATCCTATCTCAGTGCTGGTGCATCTGGATGGCACAGTGATGTAACTGAGGGTGTAGCAGTAAATGGACAGGTGAGCTGGCTGGTGATGGTGGGGTGATGGCCCGATGATCAGTCCTTCAACAGCCTTCAACAGACAGGAGGACAGTCATTTCCTCAGGAAGAGTAAAGAGAAAGAGTTAGTTGGGCTCAGGAGTATGACTGTAGAGAATATGAATTTTCAGAATTTTAGAGTGTGGTTGGTGACTCCGGCAGATCTAACTATAACAGCCTAAACTAAAAGGAGAGAACCAGAAGGTAACATGGACATGAGAGTACCCTGAGACACTGGGGTCCCCCCACTCCACCATCAACAAACCTGTGTGATCGCGTGAAGTGGTGGAACAACAGCACCAACATCTCAGTTTACCATAAACCTCTGTGTCCAAGAACCCCCAGATCTCCTGCCTTTATCTAAAAGAGAAGCTTAATTACCAAAAGCTACACTAAACAAGTATGTTTTTAGTCTAGACTTAAATATTGAGACTGTGTCAGAGTCCCAAACATTAACTGGGAGATTATTCCACAATTTTGGGGCTTTGTAGGAAAAAGCTCTTCCCCCCATTGTAGTCTTCTGAATTTTAGGAACTATTAGAAAACCAGCATCCTGTGATCTGAGTGAACGTGGTGGTTCATAATAGGAAATTAGATCTTGCAGGTACTCCGGTGTGAGACCGTGCAGGGCTTTATACGTCAGTAATAGAATTTTATAGTCGATACGGAATTTAACAGGAAGCCAGTGTAGCGCTGATAAAAAAAACTGGACTGATGTGATGGAATTTCCTGGTTTTAGTTAGTACTCTAGCTGCAGCGTTCTGAACTAACTGAAGTTTATTCAGGTTCCTGCTGGAGCATCCTGACAATAATGCATTACAGTAATCTAGCCTTGAGGTTATAAAGGCATGTATCAACTTTTCAGCATCAGACACAGATAACGCATTTCTTAACTTTGAAATGTTTCGTAGGTGAAGAAACGCTGTTCTTGTAATATTACCGATGTGTTGATTAAATGTCAGATCTGAGTCAATTGTTACACCAAGATTTTTGGCTACTGAACCAGGAACTACAGAGAAGTCAGCAAGATTTAACATTAAATCTGAACATTTAGTCCGAGCAGCCTTTGGGCCGAGGAGGAGAACTTCCGTTTTATCTGGGTTTAAAAGAAGGAAGTTCTGTAGCATCCAAAGTCTAATATCTCTTACACAATCTTCTATCTTATTTAATCTGGATTTGTCATCTGGTTTGGCTGATATGTACAGTTGTGTATCATCGGCATAACAGTGGAAACTAATTCCATGTCTATTTATAACTGAGCCTAATGGTAGCATATATAGTGTAAATAACAGAGGACCTAAAACAGAACCTTGTGGAACTCCATATTTCACTTTTGTAGTGTTAGACGATACATTATTTATCTTTACAAACTGAAAGCGATCACTAAGGTAAGATGTGAACCAGGATAACGCTGTTCCTGTGATTCCAACTATATTTTCTAGCCTGTCCAAAAGAATAGTGTGATCTATAGTGTCAAAAGCTGCACTTAGATCTAGTAACACCAGTAGAGATACGTGGCCCTGATCAGAGGCAAGAAGAAGATCATTTGTTATCTTAACTAAAGCTGTCTCTGTGCTGTGATGTGGCCTAAAACCAGATTGGAATTTTTCATATATGTTGTTCTTATGTAGATGAGAACAGAGTTGTCGAGCTACAGCCTTTTCTAAAATCTTAGAGATAAAAGGTAAATTGGAAATGGGTCTATAACTGGACAGTTCTCTGGGGTCAAGATTTGGCTTCTTTATCAAGGGTTTTATCACAGCTAGTTTAAAAGACTTAGGTACATGACCCAGACTAAGAGAAGAGTTGATGATAGTTAAGATAGGTTTAATAATAGCTGGTAATACTTGTTTCAATAGGCTTGTTGGAATCATATCAAGTGTGCATGTAGCAGAAGTTGAGGAAGAGATAAGTTTTTCTAGTTCTGTCTGCTGTAGTGGAGAAAATGTTTCTAGTCTTTCTTCTAAAATCACATTTTGTGCTGTTTGAGCCAAACCGGATGAAGGATAGGTTACTCGTATTGGTAGAACTTTTTGTCTAATATTCTCGATTTTGCTATTGAAAAAGTCCATGAAATCATTGCTGCTGTGGTTGGCGGGTATTTGAGGTTCAGATCCTGCCTGATCTACCACTACCACTTTGCCCTACCCCTCGATCTCAAAAACAATCAGGGAAATGGGACTGAGCTTTTGTTTGATTTCCTTTTCTCAGTAAGGGCTACTTAGTCACTACACATCCTTTCAGAACCATGATGCTAAGTCTTTTCTCACAGTGGCAGATGGACAGAAACACCTGTGGATGTATTCAGATCTGAATCAATAGTAAATCTTGATTTTCTCTGTTTTCTCAAAGATTTTGGTGATCTACGATCTAAGATTTTGGTGACAGTTTTGGTGATCTACTACATCCTGCACGCTTGTTAGGATTTTTCTGGATTCTTTAACATAACAAGTCGATTATTATATATATATATATAATCTCAGAAACATCAACTAAAAAGTAGAAACTTAATGGCTTAATGAGCTTAAAGATATTTGATTAAGCTAAGGTTGAAGCTTTTGAACGTTTGCACGTGTAATTGTAAAGTTGCTGTGTTACTATTAATCAACACCACAAAGATTTTGCAGTACTGGTGCTGGAGGATTTGCAAGGAGACGGTTTTAGACACATACGTGCTTCGTTTGGGCTCTGAGTTAGCACCTGCTGTACCAGTCGCAGGCTCATATATCACTATTTGTGCTGGGGATTCAGACCAGATGCTGAGAAAGCACCGGGGGACTTATTCATTAACAAACTGCTCCAGGACCGATTTGTTTTGCACATAATGACTCAGACCGGCATCAGGAAAGCACCAGTGATAGTTTGGATAATACCCACAGGCCCTGAGGCTTATATAAGGAGTTATGTGCATTAAGAGAAAATCAGGTCTTAGTGAAGGCAAGTTATTAAGCGGGATGTTGGGATGAAACAGTTCTGAGGGACTGTATGGCAACCCCAGTTGTGTGGGTTTTAAAGTAGTGGTAGGGGAAATACTGAACAAACTGTGGTGGGATTTCAGTGCAAACTTGAGATAAGAGTTCTGGCAGAACAGATACTACTGAAAAGTGCCGCAGAGGTGTCATATTATCATGTGCGTCATTCCCAGGCTATTTGAAACTGGACTGAATTCCAGAAGTCAGCTTTAAGTCCTAGGCGTCTCATTGAGCTTGTTATCATTTTGTCATGTAGTGATGAACATGCATAAGAGAGAAACTGTAGACTTGCACTGATTTAGATTTCTTTCTCTTTTCCTCCAGCCACCACACCCTCTGGCCTACCCTGCTATCCACCCCTCCCACCACCGCCACTGGCTCCTGTTTCACAGTTGCAATCCTCCACTGGATGACTTTTCCATTTCCCTGAATAAAAAGCTCCTAGACTGTTCCTGGAAGAACTAATAAAGAAGATTCATTTAGGAGTTTTTTTAGGTTTTAGCATTTTTTGATCCAGGTACATCACATTCATAAAGCGCCTATATACATATTTTTTTCATAGTCAGCCTATTTTTATATTCGTGTGGGTTCTGCAGAAAAAAGTTAATTAATTTTTACACTACCGTGCGCCATTAAGACTGACACATGCAAATAAGCTCTGTTTATTCCCATCAGTGAAGTTGATGTGATGCACATTTCGATGCACTGCCAACAATCTTATCATAAAGATATGAACTATGAATGTGATATGATACGATTCAACCCTATTGCTACACAATGTGATCTGACACAAAGTTATTAAAAACAATGCTCTGCAGAAAATGTTAAATTCAATATGGTATAGTGTAATTTTATGTATTTAATTATTGTTTCTTTTTGACTTTGGCCCGTTCTCAATGCCTTTACTGCAAAAATGTTTCAGACAAACGATAAGATAAAACCTATAACACACTCTCTATAACACTAAAGCTGGAGAACTTTGCAAACAAATAAGGAGATTGTTGCCTCAGTTGGACATGAAAAAAGTGGCAATACTTTGCTCATCAGTCTTGCTAGGGGCACCACTGAGCCAGAGCTGAATCTAAGAAGGTAGATGCCTCCATGGTCAAATCATGTTGCCATGTGCTGCCTGTGTATTTTGTAGCAGCGCTAGTGCCAGCATCTTGCCAAATTGTCACCTGAAGATGCTCCCAATTTGTGCATGACTTGGCCGAGAGAGTTGACCAGAATTGGCCACTGACAGATGCAGAGATGAGAGGTTGGGAAACAGTTTGGAGAGGACAAATCAATCTAAATTTAAAATTATTGGTCACATTTCTAAATGGCAAAGTTACATGGCCTTTATTAATAATTATTGTGAATAAATCAGATTTTACTGATGCAAAGATGTTAGAAACATCCCAAGTTAGTCCCAAATTGCATCCGGGCACATTTTTTAAAATCTGGACAATCGCATCATAAACTTTTATGTGCATCAATGCAAATTACACCTACTCCTTATAACTTACAGTAACAAAGAATTTGCTGCTTAGTTTCTATAAATTAACTCCTTTAGTTAAAACGAGATATTTCACATCATGATCACTGGCTGTACCTAAATTTACTGTCTGGACCCAAATGTCATCATATTTTTCACTCAGCTTGACCTATTGAGCCCCAGGCATAAGATTCATTATTTATTATGAATTGTAACTACTGAAGAATACATTAGCTATGTAGTTATAAGAATAAGGTCCATAAGGTTTAAGGCGTTAAAGAAAATGTTAAATGTTCTCTTTTTTAAGACTGCCGCTATATATCCCATATTGTGTATAATATATTATGAAGTGAAAACTATAATGCAGGAATTATAAGTCTTTGTAAAGCTTATCTTCTGCCATGTTTCAGGGGAATTTTACAGACTCTTTAAAATGTCTACAAAATTGAATGGCTGAGATGTAAACAAAGTCAATCAGAGTGGTTTGAAATGCTTGGTTCTAGATAAACTTACAGAGTGAAATTGTTACATGTATGATGAAAGACACCAGACATTTAAGGCATTACATGAAATAGTTACAAAGCCTGATGCCTGGAACATTGTCTGACAGTAGTTTGAGAAATATTTTTGCAAAAGATTCATTTAGAAAAGAAAAAACACTCTTGGTATAGATGTGCATGTAAGACATAACAACTACTTTAATATTACATATACAAACTTAAACTTATATAGAGTCATTTGTGGTTCTGAGTAGAACATAAAATATATCTACTACATTTGCGCTGTAGACATGTTGACGCTTATCAACACTACTGTAACAAAAATCTGAGTTGGCAAGTTTACATGTAATGACTTTGTTTTCATCTCAGCGATTTAAAGTTATGCAGAAAATTCAGAGTAATTTCTGTTCAACAATATCCAGAGATACCAACACAGATGAGAGAAGAGAATAGTAATTTGCTACAGAAGGTTTCAGCTGCATATCAGGAGAGAAAGAAGTCTGTAGCTTTCAGGGAGATGACAGATGATTTAAAACTGACCACTGATGGTCAAAGTGATATATAGTTAGTTAAAAAATGTGCTCATGAAAGACAGTAAGCTGGTAACTAAGCTATTTTACTAAACTGAGCTATTACATTAATAATAATGATTATTCACTTGAGATGCATCATACAACAAACACAGCACAACATGTACTGGCAATTGTTCATTTGCAAACATTTAAATAGGTACTTAAAGTTATGGACAAAAGTGTGTTTGGCTACAGAACATAGTAAATATAATTTGTTTCTTGAGTTATTAGAAGTGGTGGCATGGTAAAGTAAGCTGTGCAAAACGCTATTTTGTGAATGCTACTGTGATCCACCACTTGTAAAGGTCAGACTCATAACGGCAGAGATAAAAGTGTAGTTGGGGTAGTAAGCACATCCGTTTTGCAAAGCTATGAGCTATATGTTATGAGGGCTCTGCATGTCTGTGCCAGGGAAACATAGAGGCAGCTGTATATCTTCTAAAAACACTGTGGCTCATCTTACCGGACACAGCCTGGATAGTCTTTCTGCTATTAGCACTTTTAACTATCGTCAGACACCACCTATCTGCCATTCAAAAGAACTGCTTCTATAGGAAGACCTACATTTAACAGTGCTCAGAGGTGAAAATGACATCTGCAAGGGGAATTCTGTCAGTATGTTCGCAACGAATTCATGTAACTTCTAGAGGCATTAAACTCTTAAGATGTTGGGCTCCTATCACCACCACCGTGAAGACTTCTGAATCTGTTCATTTGTCTGCATCATTATATTTCAAATTATGAGCCACTGAATGGCATTGTTTACATCTAACCAATTTAATTAAGCAGATATTTAGAAAAAATATCAAATTCCTAGTTAAAGAACCTGGCACTGCTTGTTGGTCTTTACTTGTTATGTCACAAATAACTGATTAGACTCACAGCCACTTATTTAAGACGGATACATTTATTGTGCTTATTGTTACTGAGACACAAGTGTCTGCCACTAAAACCACCGAATATAACAATAACACAACCTCTATAATACTGGAGTGCTGGTGATGCAAAAGCAAATCTCTGCACGCTACAAAAAAAACAACATGTTAAACATTAAAACACTGAAACATTTAAATGTATAAAAATGTGCACGCTCATCATTCTAAACACAAGAAACAAATACAAAAAAAATAGGACTATTAAGACACATCACTATTTATGAGAAACAGATAAACTTCAATAAAAACCACCCAACAGGATGTTAAAAGTCTACAAATAGCTATACAAAACTTGACAGCAGGTGTATGCATGTATTTTTTTCTTCTTATATTACGAAATGTAATAACAAACTAATTCAAAAATGGAAATTTTACTTTGTTCAACATTGTGAACATTGTTCAGATTCATTGCCATCATTCAACTATACATTAACAACATACCTTATGTTAAGTAGCACATCATCGCTGTAGAAACAAAACCATATATCTTCATAATAGTAACTTTCCAGAAGCATTTTTAGTTTTGCTCCAAGTAATTTTAGGTCATTTTTGTCTTAATGTAAATGCTAGTTGCCGTTTTCAAATAAATACAAAAATTGGTAATACAAGGTTTTGCTCAGACAGCGACAAATTTTCCAATATATTTTCAATTAAAGTTAACCTATCACATTTATAACGTACTGTACGTTGGCCAGTTAAGTAAAATCAATGATGCTACAGGAGCTGATTAAAATATTTAAACCTCTTTGTAGTTGTACTTTCATTAAAAAACATAAATGTACTCTGTACTCTTATAAACATACTGTGTACTCTTATAAATGTACTCTGTTCAAACTTCTTTGTGAAGAGGAACCTGGGTTATACACGCAGCTGCCAAATGAAACAGCCAGCCTTTCTAATGTGCGTAATGTGGGGAGGATTCACTCATCCTCAGCTTAACGTCTGGTAGCTGCACGCAATCCTCCAGCTCAGCATCAGTAAATAGCCTCATCCATATTGTCGTCACTGTCTGCACCAAAATCTTCACCGTTGTCAAAATATGACATGATGTAGTCTGTCTCCTGTGATTTGCACACAAACACAGCACACATAGAAAGAAGATGTTGGAGAGAGAGAGAGCAACAAATGTAATCCCCCCCAACGCCAAATTAAAACAAAACAAAATCTTACCTCCTCAAACTCTTCCTCATCATACTCCTCCTCACCCTCGGCCTCTTCTTCCTCAGTTTTTTTCTTTTCACCCTCCTCTTCATCAGAACTCACCTCCTCCTCTTTTTTCTCCAATGTCTGAAGGACGAAGGCACACATGTGCCACAGAGAATTAATGAATAAGAAACGGTTGATCTATCTGCAATACAGTACAGTGCACTACACATATTTAATTTTCACATATGAATTATTAATTTTTCATGAGATATTTCTGAGGGCCTTAAATGTAAGATTATCAATTAGTATTGGTAACCGACCAAAAAAAATTGGACAGCATCCAATAAACAGTATCTTAAGCTTTCATCTACGAGAGAGAGGAGAATGCTGAGCGTTCTTAGTACAATGGAGTGGCCACCCCAGTGTCCAGACTCCAGCACCACTCAATGGGTGTGTTTCAAAACCTAGTGAGCTCCTACATAGGCAGCATTTTACTTCATTGTATGTTCTCCCGACATGTAGGCTGTCCCAATTCTTAGACACCTTAAACACACTGTCTACTGAGGCACCTTATTTTGCCCGGATTTTAAGGAAGCTTATCAAATGCTTCCTCAGCCGCTAAGGCAATCCCATGATGTAACGCAGGCAGAACTTTTTCCCTAACGTGGCGGACAAAAGCTGAGCTACTAGCGGAGAAGTCATCTTCAAATGTAAGTTATTCCGATTCTCTCTGGTGTTTTAATGTGTTTCCTGTCGTACAACCACACAAAAGAGCATTTTATTTGCAACTTTGCTGCGAGTCATTGACCATTTTGCCGTTTTATATTCGAGCCATTAGCATTTATGCTAGTGGATTTTTAAGCCTCGAGCTATTGTTTTGGATGTACAGCGGGCGGGAACAAGCCGTGATGCAGTCTCTCTCTAACTAGAGCGTCTCAGTAATCTGTTTTATGGGGAGAGATGTCAGAATGAACGCTGCTACTTAAACAGCTGCCTACATAGACAGCCTACTTAGACACTCACTAGGTTTTGAGACAGACCCAATGTGTTTGGGATGATTTTGGAAAGTGAGAAGAAGAAAATGCAACCAACATCTATAACTGAACTTTGGAATGTAAACTGTAAAAAAGGAAAATACTGAACCTGAATCTGATATTATATTCAGTGATTGAGGCTTCTGTATGTTTTTGTTGTTTCCAGTTTATGTATGATGCTAAAAAATAGTAACTCATACTTAATTGACATTTTTATTGGAAATGAAATCATGGGTGACCTACTTTTGCTTCGAACTGTATATATTACACGACTGTACACAGAGCACACAAGAAGAATAAGATGCTACCTCCAACTTGCGAATGATCTCCTCTTTGTCCACCCGTGGCCGCTTGCTGTGTTTGGGAACGACAGGGTTCTCTGAAGAACAAGCATTTCCTCAAAGTAAGACTGACAGGGCTTAATTAAAAGTAGAGTACAGAAAGGAAGTAAATGTGTGCTCCAGTGGATTCAACTACGCACAATCAAGGAAAACGCAATTGATATTGATTCTCTTAAAAAGACTAAATATGTTGCTCTCTTCAACGCTGCAGCCTTTATGTCGCTCATCGCTCTCTTTCCTGCTGGATCTTTCATCCATCTATCCACAGCCTTTCATTTTGGAGGTGCGTGTAATGGCACAGAGTGCTGTCTTCCTGTATTTCCCCCGAGACAGCAATGAGTCAGAGCCTACTTTCACCACTTAAGAACTAGAAGGCAAGCCACCTCATCCAGGCGCTCTAATTTATGCCATTTACCCTCTTTTAAGAATACAGAAAGACCTGAGTATTGCAAGAGCCCACACAGCTGCAGTGGAAGGCAACTTGTAATTCACGCTGTTAACAAGCAGCGCACTTTTCTTTTCAAAGAAGTGCATTCAAAGCTTGACATTATTTCTTTTTCAAAGGTCTAAGTGCATATTTTATCATCTCTCGCCTGTGTGGCTGAAGCAGAGGCATGGCTTTCCCACAGGGTCAAAGTGAGGTTTCGCTGTGGGATGTCTGTAGTTTAGGACCTCACTGGCTCTGGGGAAAGAAAGCAGCATAAACATAAACGCTTATCTGGACTAGTGTGGACTGCTGAAGCTCACTCACTCTCACTCACAGGCCTCTTCATCCGCACACGCAGCTCTTTCGGCAATCGCCTCCAGTCTAGAACAGCAGGACAACAGTAGTTACTTAAACAGCTCCCAATAAACATCCAAATTATGTTGTTGCATCACTGACTGGGGCATGGAAAGATGAAAAAAATATGAAAGAAATTCTTTGTACATTCATATGCATAAGTTTGGTCAAAGTCCATGTTGATTCCAAGTGGAAATCAGTGAACACATTCTCTACAGAAAACACACCTCTGCATATTTTTATGTACAATTACTTTGTCTAAACTACAATTTGCAGAAAATGCCATATAATGCGTTCCCTGTCAAGGATCTGTGTGCACACGACCTGTAGTTGAGTGATGTGAGAAAGCAATAAGCCTTATCCACCAACCATTCTTAAGAACACACTTCTTCTGTAAATCCACATATCATCGCTGTCCAAAAAAACCCATAAATCTCAATTTTTTTCGATATTTTTCTACATCATTTGAACACAACAGCTGCTGTGTGAAAAAATTATTAGAAATGCTAAAGAAAAGTCTGTTTCCACTGACTTACATTTAAAGTAAACACAATTTTTGGCCTCTCCTGTGAAACTGCCATTTTGGATTTTTTTTCATTGGACAGTGGCAATACATAGCTTTTATATAGATTGTGTTTTCCAATTCTTATATGGCATTTGTTCTTAGGCATTTGTTCTTAATAAATTTGCCAATACTCCTTATGCTTAGAGTCAAAATGCACACACAAATGTGGTACATGTTTCAGAAAAATACAGTGCAGTACTGAACCAATTTCCTAACAAATGTTTCAAAAAGGGAATATCTCAACACCTCACAATTAAATTGATTCAGGGCATTCAGCTGCAATTACAAACCAATTTTTCACGCTTAATGTTTATTTTCTATAGCCTACAGATATTTTACAAGTAGTGGTAGCTCAGCTGAACCTGAATGTAGCCTACACACAACACATCATATACAGTATTGTCTACAGTTTATTTTTCATCATATGTAAATTCCAATTGTGATTTTTTTGTGAATTGATGTAGAATCTTTTCAAAAATCCATCATTTTCCCCACTCAGAATGTCCATCCAGATAAAAATCTCTTTCATTGCACCATATTTTAAATCTCAATGGACATCTTCTTTTAAGAGTTCTGCAGCTAAAGCCTCTGTCCAGCTTCAGCTGTCTGATTGACCACCATGAACCACTGTGGAACCCGGGCCTTCCGCTGCTGCCTCAGCCTGTCACTTCTAATTTGCCTGACACTATCATTTCAGGCTCTCAACACTGACACATAGTGGCTTTAATTAGTGTGCCAAGAACCAGTCCTGACTTCATGGTAATTTGTCTTTCAATTAATGCTGTTGATTCAGTCTGGGTAGCTCCATGGGAGTGATGATCTAATGGAACAGACCATGCTTACATCTCTCAATAAAACTCCTTACTGAGTTCCAGTCCATCTTATTAGCATTCTGAAATATATTCAAAACAAATAAGGAAATAAATGAATAAATAGGTCAAACACTTACCCAGGCTATGTTCAATTGTATTGTCGGACGGTTCAATATTCTGATATTTGTCAGAGTAACGTTCCACATCTGGCGAAAAAAAATAAATAATCTGTAAACTATTATAAACAGATGTATTCACATTCTATAAATTTGTGAAATAATACACCTTAAATTTATGCTTACATAAAATCAATGGCTGCCTATAAAAATGTAATTGCAGCACTTATTTATTAAAATAGGCAACAAGCAACATGCCACCAATAACAAAGAAATGCAGACCCGGTACATACAGAATGTAAATCAAACATAAATGTAATAGATTACATAACTGCAATTGAATAACAAAACTTAAGTACTAAAGTTTTTGGGGAGTTTTTTAGAGGTAAAACAAGAAAACATTGTTTTAAATCCTCCTGATGACGTATCTGTTTACACTGTTCCAATACGACCCCCAATTTAAAATTTGATGTCTTCAGTATACTTAAAAAAAGCTGAGACACAAGCATAACAAAAGTGAAATATTAATATAATCCTCAAAATACAATGTTTTGTAATTGGTGAGGGCTTCATAACTGGATTTAAAAGGAGCACCTACCACGGCTCAGCACTTGGCCCAAACGTATTAAGAAAATTGTCAACAGTTCAAAAAGAACATTTTTTAATGCAAGACTGCAAAGATTTGACATCATATTGTGAAAAGATTGAGGGAACCCTCAGACAGCTCAATCAATACAGACAAGGCCAGAACCACTGCTGGATGTGCGTGACCTTTGAGCCCTCAGATGGCGTTGTTGGATAAACCGTCAAGCTACTGTGTTAAATATACCTACATAAGCTCAGGAGTACTGTTGTCACTAAATTATGTTTGCTGCGGCATCAAGAAATGCAACTTTAAACTCTATTATGCAAAGAGAAAGCTTTACAGACGGTCCAAAGAAAAATTAAAACAAGTGGGAATAAGTGCTGTGGTCAGATTAGTCCACATGTCAGCTTGTTTATTGGAAAAACAAACAAAGATGAAAGAGACCATCTACACTTTTACCAATGAAAGGTGCAAACACCAACATCTGTCATGGTATAAGGGGCATCAGTTCCCACGCTATGGGTGATGTGGATATGTATGAAGGTACCACTGACACTGAGGCACATATTGGGATTTCAGAGATATATGTATGCTGTCATAACGTAATTTCTCAAGAAGCTCATGACTACTTAATAGCAGTATATAATAAAAGCAGGCCTCATTCTGCACATGATACAACATGCCTGGTTCATAGAGTCAGTGCGCATGTGCTTGACCTTCAGTCCAGATCTGTCTTCTTTTGAAAACGTATGGCGCATCATAAAGAGGAGAAGTGGACAATGACAACCACAGAGCAGCTAAAGTATGAATTAGTATCCTCAGTTCCCAAACCATTACAAAGTGTAATTAAAAGTTATGAAAAGGAAAACTGATGCAACACAGTGGTAAACATGTCCCAACTTTTGGGACTGTGTTGCATGCATCAAAATAGCAAATTTGTTTATAGTTACTAATACAGTTAACTTGGTTAATAAAAACATTAAAAGTCTTTTTTTTTGTACTTTTGTCAGGTAAATACAGGCTACACTGCATTTTAGAATATGTGCCAACTTACCAGAAATGGGGTTTGTATATTATAATAGTACTAATCTTATTATTAAAAAATACGCAAGAGCACAAAATAATATTTATTTATGTTTTACAGACAGACAATCCGCCTTAATATGCCCTAAAGCTTTTAAGTTCATTTCTGCTTGTATGTCATAGTTGACGCTGTGTCTTAATCACTAATGTCAGTGATGTAATTCTGAGTGAAAAAAATCTGGGACCTTTTTTGGGTGCAGCAGGCCGTACATAGAAAGGCAGAGTCTTCATGGCTGCTCTGAACTCCTGTTTCAGAGCTAGCATATACTCCGCCTCCTCCCCCGTCTGCAAGGGCACTGGCTTATGTTCCAAGGGCTTTACAATTGAAACAAAATAGAGAGAACGGTCATTTAACCATAACAGTCATTAACTCACATGTAAGTATGTATAGTAATTACAATATATTACCACAAACAAATGCAGATTGTTGACCAGACAGGTAATGACTGCAGTAGATAATAATCTTTGGTTTACGTAAACACTGAAGTTATGAAGGCAATTTTGCATCATTAGTGAACACTAGATATACGTATATAATAAATACACCATTGTTGTTGTTGGAACAGAAACCTGTAACTTGAAAAATGAAGGAAATTTAATCAGCATAACATGATTTTGTTATCAGACAATCTGTACCATTTCTGTTGGTTTTTGTAATGACATTTTAAATAAAATGTAGATGTAAATAAAATAAACACGTAAATAAATGTAGTAGTTTTTAATTGAAGGTATGTGCCTTCACTCTTGACATTATGGAATTACGTCATGTTTTATACATTCATCCCATTTCCCGTCTCAAGTGGACTACTGACGGCTCATTTATTACTTGGTGAAATGCATGTTGCCATATCTTTAGGTCGTGAAAAAGGATCAAACAAAAAACTGACTTCTAGATCTACAGTCCATTAATCTTAGCTTATCATGATGTCTGGCAAAGCCTCAATGTCAGTAAAGCAGGCATTAGACTTTAAATAGTCAAAGACACAGACAAAACATTAGCTGTGTCAAAATTATTAAGTTGCACGATCACACTGAGGAGTTCAACAGTGGCCAACCATCTCTGTTAGATCAGAAGAGTAGTCTAACAGTCTACAAGTGTTTAACAGACAAAGAACATGTACCTATGTGTAAAGTAGCATAAGCGAACACAGCTAATGGTGGCATTGGCACACCTTTGCATATGATGGTGGGCTTTTTTTACCTTAATTTCATGAAACAAAAGTGTTCTTCAAGTACTATAAACATCCACTATATCCATAGAAAAAAACATATTGTGCTGCAATTTATCATGATGATATGTCATCATTTAACCCACCCAATGTGGTATAATGTATTACAGTGTCATAAAAATGAATTTTGTTAGCAGTTGGTTGTTAGCAAGCCTGTTAGTGAGCTGTGCGTTGCATGTAACTCACAGGAAACAGTGCCGTAGGCTGAACAGTTGAAGGTGGGAGATTCTCTCCTTTTCCTAATCCTACAGCCTCCATACAGAAACTCAGCTGACCTCGTCCTCTGCCACGTCCTCGTCCAGCCATCGTCCACGCATGTGTCTTTTGTCAACCTGTGTTTTTTGCAAATGGACCTCAGAGATCATAAGGCGCAAACTAAGTCATGTCTTATTAGTGTTTAAGCTGATTAAACATATTTAAGCTGACAGTTTAAAGGAGAATTAGACATTTTTTTTAATGTCTCTACAACACAAACATTAGGATGTAAAGCTCAATGAATGTGGGCTGATTTGAAATGCACCATTCTAAAGGAACTGTGGTGAAAGAAATCAGAAATATTTCATGCCTCGCAGGAAGTTTTTACACGAAATAATCACAAAGGTTGGCTACGCTGTTTTATAAACAGCACATCTGCATGCAATGTGTTGTAAGGACAACCTGTTCTTTATACATATAATCAATATTATACTCGGAAGACTTTTGTAGGTTAACGCTAAGTAGTTTTCGATAGCAAGCAAAATGGCTAAATTTGCATTTTATACATCGCGACCATTAGTTCCTCCCATCACCAATTCAAAGAGACCAGAGTCGATAAGTTTGTCCACGATGCGGATTTTTACAAAAACACAGAGTAACTTATTTAACGTTAACTAAACTTGCCTGAAAGTAGAAACGCAGAATTTGTATGCTGCAAAGTTGTCACTTCCAGGAAAACTGTCAGCTTTACATACGACTTCTCAGACTTTTAGCTCAGTTAACTGCCTAGTAAATGTCTACAGACTAGAAGAGCATCCGAAATAACAAAATAGCTAGTTATATGGCAGGAAAACCACCCCTTTTTATTCACTCATCTTTGATTAAAGGGCGTAACAAGAAAAACAGAAACTCGAGGAATGTGAAGTTATGCAGGCAGCTAACTCAGCTAAGCGTCATGCTAATGGTGCTGTAGTGCTGCAGTATTATTTAAACTGGTGAAAAACGAAGGTCGCTATTAATTCACGAACTTCAGCTTCTATTAATTGCATTTCTGTAATTACAACATTTTGCCAGCATTCCGGCGAAACTTATGATATGAAATTCCCCGCCAAACTAAATGTAAACAAATCCTCTCCGTCTCGTTGCGCTCAAGAATGGCTTCCCTGTAGAAAACACGTCTGATAAATTACTGTTCCTACACTGTTTCTCCAGTAATACACATATAAACAAAATACTGCTGTAGTTGTTGTTGTTGTTATATAGTTATACAGATGTTATATCAGAGTAGTTAAACATATCCTGACAGTGTAGTAAACATTAAACATAACCTGGTAAAAACTCATTCTGGAAACTCTGTTGTGGTGCTGCAGGACAAGTTTTAAAGCATTTATGATTAAATTCAGTTTATCACATTATCCAACTCTGCACTTGACATTTCAACTGGAAAGGGCAGCTGAATACACAGGCCCCAAAAACAGATTTGGACAATTTAACTATTTAATCACTGGTAAGCTTCTTAAAGATTCTTTAATTTTGTTTCCAGTCGTTGATGTAATTTGAAAGTATATGCTGCTGTTTAAATGGTGTGAGAATTTCATGGAGAATGGACCAAATGAAATGTAAACATATGTAAATTTAGCATTTGGGAGAAAAGGTTTCATTCTGACAGTAACTTGTTTTTTACATAAAAATGTTTGGCTTGCATTTAAATTTTAAGTTAATTTGGAATTAAGAATAGCAAGAATCTGTGTTTTGTGAGCAGAAATGTATAATTTCAACTTCAAATAACTAAATAATGCAGCCTGGGCATCTACTTTTTTTAGTTTAAGCCCCCACATTGTGTTGCAGTGCTCTGAACTTGTGTTCATTAATGGGACCATAAACTGAACTGTACAAAGTCACCAGCTGACACTTGCGCAAATGATTGGCCTAATAAAAATACTTAAGCAATTGATTACGGTGAATATAAAAAATGTGAAGTATGGCACAAACTGTGGACTGTTGCACTGTAACTTCTGTCGTCTGATGTGAAATGTGACTGATTGATTGGTCACTAGCGTTTACTTGTAATTCATGAAAGCCTTTAAAGCCACAAAGAGTCGTTGTGGCTCTAATATGTTTGTCTGTTTTGAAACTATGTTAAACAAGCTTAGAACAAAGGTAGAACAAGCTTATGATATATTATGTGTCCAAAAGTATCCAGACACCTCATCTATTTAGTGAATTCAGCATTGACACAGCCCCTTAAATGTGCACACACATCTTATATATTCTCCATTTAAAAGCATTGATGGTTTGATTGTTGTAAACAATAGATCAGATCATTTTTTCTGGAACAACATTAAGACTCTTTTCCATGTTTGAAACTCCAAGCCTCTCATCTTTTATTTGTGTGTGAACAAGGTTATTATTCAGCAGGTTGTGGATTCAAGTCATGTGTCTTGATGCTGTGAACAGTCCCACAGGATCTATCAGAGAGCAGAGAGGTGAACGTGAAACATCCATCATCTTCATCTTCAGTGAATTACCTATACATATAAGAGAATGTAATACATAATACATAATACTCTTCCAGCTATATTTAATGTGTCAGTATAATCTATATTCTCTTTCAGTTTGATGTATTACACAAATACAGCACTGCCATTTCATTTCCATTGAAAACAGCCTTTACGGACAAGTCATTTATTTTCCAGAAGATATTCTTGTAAGATTTGTATAAAAAGGGAAGGAAAAAGTCAAAGGACAAAAAATGAAACAAAATGATAAAAAGATACAATGGGACTCCTAACAAGCCTGAAAGACCTGCTAGACCACCAAAATTGTCACCATCAGATAAACAGCTTTTAAAGCTTCATCTTTGAGAGACAGACAAAAAACATGCTCTACCGCTTACACTATAATGCCAAAAGTATTCACTTACCCATTCAAATCATTAGATTCAGATGTTCCAGTCACTTCAATGGCCACAAGTGTATAGGACCAAGCACCTAGGCATGCAGACTGCTTCTACATACATTTGTGAAAGAATGAGTCGCTTTCAGGAGCTCTGTGAATTTCAGCGTGGTACCGTGATAGTCCAATCACAAATTTTCCTCACTAATAAATATTACACAGTCAATTGTAAGTGGTATTACAACACTTATTTTAACAAGTGGAAGCGATTGGGGACAACAGCGAATCAGCCAAAAAGTTGTAGGCCATGTTAAATGACAGAGTGGGGGCAGCAGATGCTGAGGTATGAAGTGTGCAGATGTTGCCAACTTTTTGCAGAGTTAACCGCTACAGACCTCCAAACTTCATGTGGCCTTCAGATTAGTTCAAGAACATTGCGTAGAGAGCTTAATCGAATGGGTTTCCATGGCCAAGCAGCTGCATCCAGGCCTTACATCACCAAAAACAATGCAAAGCGACGGATGCAGTGATGTAAAGCATGCCACCACTGGACTCTAGAACAGTGGAGACATGTTCTCTGGAGGCAATCTGATGGACACGCCTGGATTTGGCAGTTGCCAAAAGAACGGTACTTTTCTGACTGCATTGTGCCAAGTGTAACATTTGATGGATTATGATGTGGGGTTGTTTTTCAGTAGTTGGGCCCCTTAGTTCCAGAGAAAGCAACTCTTAATACCTCAGCAGACAAAGAGATTTTGGACAATTTCAGGCTCCCAACTTTGTGGGAACAATTTGGGGACAGCCCCTTCCTGTTCCAACATGACTGTACACCAGTGCACAAAGCAAGCTCCATAAAGACAGGGATGAGCGAGTTTGGTGTGGAAGAACTTGACTTGTCCTGACCTCAACTCGATAGAACACATTTTGGATGAATTAGAGCGGAGACTGCAAGCCAGGCCTTCTCGTCCAACTCAAGTGGTAAATAATTCCCACAGACACAGTCCTAAATCGTGTGGAAAGCCTTTCCAGAAGTGTTGAAGCTGTTATAGCTGCAACATCATGTTAAACCCTATGGATTAGGAATGAGAGGTCACTCAAGTTCGTATGTGTGTGAAGGCAGGCGAGCGAATACTTTTGGGAATGTAGTGTAGATCTGAAAACTCAACAGGTATTTCTGTCTTCTATCTTTTCACTGTGAGAAGACAGCTCAACATTATGGTCCTGAAAGAATCCCAGAGTCCAGACCTCAGTATCACTAAATGTGTTTAGGATTAATTAGACTTTTAGAAGCAGAAATTGCAACCAACTTCCAACATCCCTGCAGATTTCTTCTGAAATTAATGGGACAAAGGAAAAGGGTGGACACACTGAATAATTAAACCATATACACTGCTGCGCAAAATTCTTAGGCACCTAAGCTAATTGTTGTATGAATTTATTCAGTTCCTTCAGCAGCAATCTTGATTTAGCTTACTGAGGTACTGAGTTAAAGCAGGTATTAGATGAGAACTGCAAATAATACTGGGTTGTTTCCACAAGAAAAAGCTTGGAAAGGGTTAAATAAACACACTGACATAGGTAAAACTCTACTAACTGTATTAATACTAGTGTTTTGTTGAGCAAATAAAAGCTTCCTGTCTGGGAAAATAGTATTTAAATATAATAACGTCCCCAGGTGTCTAAAATGTACACGGAGTATTTAGTTATTGTTGTTGCAGCTGTTAAATATGCAGGTGGCAAAGTTGTACTTTTGTACTTAATGGCCATTTTGACTGAATAAATATATGAAAGGGTGGTCTCTGATTAGTTTCAGCCTTTTAGAGTTTAAGTTCATATTCTGTTACTAACTGATGTTGAATTCCTTAACTAACATTACAGTTACAACATCAGCAAACTCATGTATATCACGTATTGATGAGCGTGTTTATTACACATTAATGAACCTTTAGAGAGACGCTTACTTACGCTATGTTTTGTGATGAAGCAAGGAGCGAGGATGACTTATACAGACCATTTATTAGAATGCCTGGCACTGAAGGGCTTTTTGTTAAACCATAGCACGTCCTGTGTTGCTCTGAGCCATTGTTTGCATGTTAAATACACTCCTTTGTTATGAGTGATGTGTGAAAAATAGATATTTCTGTACATGAGCCCCATAATCCATTTTAAAAAGCACTGATTTAGCATCTTTTCAGCTGGTAAATCTGGACTGTCACTCCTCTCTCTCTCTCTCTCTCTCTCTCTCTCTCTCGCTCGCTCTTGCTCTCTCTCTCTCAGCGGCATGTGCATGTCACCGTGGGAACGCTTCTGTCGGAATCCACAGAATGTGTTACCATAGAAACTGTGTTCCATAATAGCTACAGTCACTGAGTTAGTATTTATGCAGTCTGGGAATTGTAGCGCAATCCTACTTCCAGTGAAGAGTGCCTCAATATTTATTTAGCTCTCAAATTATAAAAAGCAATATTTAAGGTTTATGCTGAGCCAGGATGTGCTCCCCACCACAATGTTTAAGAGACAGATTTGCAGCACCATCCAAGTCTCGCAATGATGAATGTTCTCCACATCCCGACCTCCCGAAGCCTGCACATCAGAGGAAAGTGCCAGAGACAGTGTGACATTCTTGAAGGGGGAAGGGGGTCCCATCACTTGGATGTGGAGGGGACAATAGAGATAATCGCAATCCAGAAAAGGTGTAGCTGATGCATTTTTAGACACCATTTCTAATTGTAGAACCTCAGTTTCAGCCTACAGTGTTACGCTATTCAGTGCCTCGCATCACCTGTCTGCATTGCTGTGACAATAAATTGGTAGACACCTGCTTCTTCTGAAATCAAGGCTATTAATAGTACATAGCCCCCCCACCCCCCACCCCTACCACTTGCTGCAGTAAGAGCCTCTACTCTTCTGGGAAAGCTAGATGTTGATGTTGAAACAATGCTGTTTGATTGCATTCAACCTCAGGAGCCCCAGTCGGGTCGGGTACTGATGTTGGATGAATCACCCTGGAACACAAACACCACTTTAGCTGATGATTTATTTTAGGCATTGTGACTTTATAGGCTCTGGTGTGGCTGCTCCTGAGCATCCCATCCTATTGGTGGTACAAGCTGTATGCACAACTGATCCCAACCCTTCAAACAAACTGAATTGACTCATCGGAAAGCGTGTGCAGATGGACACTTCTGAGCGTATCAGGTTTGAGCATAACAGCAAATGAAAAAGTGCTAAAGTGTGCTAAACACTGAGGCTTTATGTCACATGGCATTGCACGAAACCGAGAACAGGCAGCGGATAAAACGCAGAGGCGCATCTGCACCGCTAAAGGATGCTGCATGTGGGGTCCAAGGAAGCCTTAAGACGCTGTCAGTGTGAAATGAGATGAGTGCTTGGCCCCCTCCGCACAGTTTGTGTCGGTGAACAGCAGCAGCAGCATCAGTCTGGACGCCAGTCCTTCGCCTCCGTCCGTCCCAGCACACTCCCACTGTCTGCCCACCGGCCGCCCCCGCAGCGCCTGAGAAAACTCGTGGAGAGATGCGATGCGGGGGAAAGGGAAGGGGAACCGATTTAACGCGGAGCACAAGCAGGCAGCGGGCTCTGCGCACAGCAGCACACACATGCGCTGGATCTTGGGAGCAGAAAGCAGCGCGCCATTGGATTTAATATAGGGGGAAACGCAGCGCAGCCACGGTAAGATGCGAGATGTGCTGAGTGCGGAAAGAAAGTGACTGTAGCTCGCTCGCCTTGTGGGTGGTGAATGTTTTTTGTTTTTTTTTTACTCCGGACGTTTGAAGAAACCTAATTCGTTTTGCACTTATATAAGACGACCACATGTGATTTTGAACGCAGTTTCTCGATTCTGTGACTTAAGCGCACTTTTAGAGGCGGCTAATGTGCACGAGCCACCAGGTGCCCCAGCGATTGGACGGCCACAGCAGTATTCTTATGAGATCCTCCGGCATTTCTTTGAATTTATTCCGTTGTATAATCCCTCCACCCCCACTATCTCGGCTGAGGGGCGAGCTAATGTTAGAAGTTAACATGTGAATGCATTTCAGATCCGTCTCCTCCTCACGCGCAGGAACGCTGGACTGGTCCGCAGGTGCCCTATATTTAGACTGCATATATTTACTGCTATGGCGAGAACAGGCTGCGCCTGGAAACAGTGCGGTTCAGAATGAAATTCAAGTCTTTCTGCAGCCGTGCCCTGCGAGCCTGGTGTCTAGAGTGATGGAATGTTTGCTGAGGTTACATAAGATTTCTGTCATGAGAGCAGAAGACGCTGCTTTATTTTCATCAACGACAATCAATAACAACGCAGTTAATAAGTTCAAAGCTAACGTGTCTCTTATGGCTGCAAAAGCGGCTCCTTTGATCTGATCTTATAAGCCGCTTCTATGAATTGGACCCTCTCACAGGCGACTGTAACGTCATAGCGTGTTATGACGAGAATCGTTCTCTTGTTTCTCCATTAATGAAGAAAAAGCTGACGTCAGAGAGGCGGGCTGACGTAGGAAACTGACACTAAATGTGACACTCTAACTATACACTATGACTATAAATAGCGCAGCAGCCAGTGGTATAGCTATGTGCTGCTCACTCGCTCGTTTCGTGGAGTTTAGGTAGTTGATTTATTACTGACCGTTTCTCCACAGGTTCCCTTATTCAGCACCACGGACAGCGATGCTCATGCGAACCACAGGCCTGATAGAAAACAGCAGCCACTGCTACCCACCATTCCACCCCTTTTCAAAATGCTGAAAAAGAAAAAAAAGCACACTAGACAGATAGACCTATCTGACCTATCAGATATCTACCCTCTTGCTGATACCTGCAAATCAGAAAAACACACAGGTGTTGAACAAATGCTGAAAATAGAGGAGGCATCATGCAGAATGTGGGCATTTCCATTTTGTATATTGAGAAAATGTATGCAGTTTAGAGCCCTTTCATTTTTCTTCTGTCATATAACCAGAAAAGATATGCATGGCATCAATATGCATGTTTCTGTGACATACATACCACTGCTGTCAGAACAAAATTTTAGTTAAACCTTAATTTGAAAATGTATGTTGCCATTAATATTGTATGTAAATAAATAGGGCATTTTTTCCTTTGACTAAAATAATGTTTTTTTCCTTCTCCTGTAAAGTTATAAGATTTTACTTTGACAGCATCTATACCCTGACAGTATTAGTTTCTTGATTCTGACTGTTTCTGATATTCAGGCTAGTTTGTGTTCATCTGAGAAGACAGATGTATCTACATGTGCTGCAGAAGTAACATGTTGGGGTGTGAAATGTGAATCCTGGCTGAGGACATTTGCAAATATTCCAAGTAATAAGTTTACACTTTAATAATATCTCTGCAAATGATTGTAAACACTAGTAAGACTGATTTACTGAACCATATAAAAATTCATTAACTGTACACCTGCTGTACACCTGCAGTAATCATCTGTAATCTCCTGTGTTTTTACACATATAAAAGTAATACAGCTCAGTAACCAGTAATGTATTGTAAATGAAATGTACATATAAAAAATTGTTTAATTTTTACCAGACCTAAGATATGTTCATTAAAAAACAATATCATTTGTCATGTTTACTATATTATATTTATAATGACATTATATTATATTTATATTTGCACTGTCGATACAAAGAATAAGGTATTTATAAATATGAAAAACACATATTTCATGAACATTTTAACTTTGCTAAGAATTTAACATGAACAGAAACTAAAATATTTTTGGCAATCGTGGTAAACAATAACATTTAGTCAACATGTTCAAGCATTTAAACATTTAAAACAAAATCTTTAAAAGTCTTTCAAAGCACTAAAACCTGAATAATCAGAATGAAAACACTGAACATGTTTATGCTTTTTGAATGCTGTGTGTGGTGCAGCCCAACATCAACTTCAGTTTTATCTCACAATTAAATAATTTAATAAAAAATGATCATTAAAGTGATTCACTGTAAAAATGTATTGTTAAATATTGTGAAATCCTGGCAATAATGTTTCATAATGCACACAAGTACCCATTTAATGAGACATACATTCCAAACTGTAATGAGTATTCACCTTTTATGTGAACTGAACATTTTAATAGTTTTACTGATACAAGCAAATCATCAGTGTCCCATCAAAACAATGTATCTTAATCTACTGTTTTTATTGTGCCTGTAGCTGTTTTTTGCGTGGATATTATGATGACTAGACCAACAGAAATGCTTCAAAATGGCTTGAAATAACCAACCTATAATGACAACCTAGAATGTGTTTTCCCTTTCCTGTAAATTGCTACAGTAAGGTTTTAGAAATACATTGTTTTTAGGACTGCACCAACATTCAGGTACACAATTTCTTTAAAGCATTTCAGTGAGACTGTCAAGTCAAGGTTGATTTATACAGCACCTTTTACAATAGATGTTGTCACAAACCAGTTTATCAGAAAACCCAGGTCCAATACCTCAATGAGTCATTTAAGTGTGACAGTGACAAGAAACACTCCCCCAGATCAAAAAGAAAAAACCTCGAGAGGAACCAGACTCTAAAGGGAAACCCATCCTCCTCTGGCTGATAGCGAAATAAGCACAAAAGCAATACAAAAAGCTAAAGTTTACAATTAAATTAATGAAATACTGAATATACAGGAAAAGGACAATAACAGATGTTAGAGTCAGAGTAGCAATGAGAAACAGATCTGAAAATCAGTTGAAAATCTGTCACAGTTACCAGTAAACCAGTGACTGCTGTTAGGAGTGAAGAAGAAAAACTATTAATGTCAGTTGCTGCTGGTAGAAGTTTACAGTGATGATCTGTTATTAAGAATATAAGAATACTCCCTTATGTCAACATGGTTGTTTTAGAAGAGTCAAGTGGCCTGTTCCCTTAAACACACATCTAACTGGTTTGCCTCCCTGCTATACCTGAAATTGGAAATTGATTTCTACCAGGTGATCATTGATTTTCTACCAAGTAACCATTTGACCCTTAGCTGGTAGGAAATACATTGACATTATCATAAATAAACATAGACAGCATGAACCTAATCTGCTGGCAGAGAAAGTGCAGAATTATTCTATTGTTCATGCAAAGTCTAACTTGTCCAGCATCAGCATCTTTTTCCCCCTTATTCTATCAAATTGTCCCAAAATCATTTACAGACAGTGATTTTCAAAAATTGAGAAGGGGAATGAAAAAAGACTTAAGAGTCTTTGTTTTAGGACAACAGATATTCTTTGTTGTTGAGCAAGAATTCAACAAACTCCAACACACACACACACACACACATATATATATATATATATATATATATATATATATATATATATATATATATATATATATATATATATATATATATATGACAATAATTACACAGCAGCCTCAATAACTAAATATACTTTTGAAATTTCCAGGGCTATTTTTCTGCACCTCAGTAGACATTGTATTTATTTGCGTTTTATAATATAAGTAATTCCAAACACATTTATTGATGTTGGGGTCTGGACTGGGGTGGTCAGTCCATTGTTCTGAGAACCCCAACAGTGTGTTTATTTTAATTGCAAATTTCATTCTTTTCAGTAACGTTTTCCTGAGAGCTATAAATTCTTTCATACTCAAAGTGTTGAGATGTCTTGCTGCAGTAGAATGATGGATAGAAACACTTGATGTAGATGTTTTCAAAAGCAAGAGTGGTCCTTAATTTTCCCACTGATATAAATCTGATGGTGACAGTTTTGGTGGTCTACCAGGTCTTTCCTAGTTGTTAGGTGTCTGCCTTACAAGATTTTGTAATTCTTTTAATATATTCTTTTAACTTATTTTCTCTTGATCTTTCCCTTTTTTCCTGTTTTTGTATTCTTCTGGAAAAGAGGCACAGTGTGATTATAAAGCAAGCCCTAGCCCTCTACATACCCATATGCCTCACAGTGCTGTAGAGTGGTGCACTCTGTCCCCACCAGCATTTGCGCTCAGGCATTATGCCTGATGAAAGGACTCAGCAGACATGACTGGGTCAGAGGGGCAGAAGGCATTGGTTTCATCCAAACCGGTCCCATTAGCCCTTTACGCGCTGGACCCCGCGGCACAACAGAAGAGGCTTCTGCAGTGGGAATGCATGGAGGAGCTCTAATAGTGGACGCTGTTCTCACAGGCTACAGCGTACCGCCTTTGAAAAGCAATGCATATGCATGGAGCAGCGAGATCTAATGAGCCAAACAGCAGGCAGGAGACAGCCTCTGAGCTCTTTGTTAATTTCTAACAATGCGTCCACCCACGCATTCAAACTCCCCCACCAACCCCCAACTGCAGCACGGAGCACAGACATCGGTCCGAGAGCCACATATGAGAAAAGGGCGAAAAAACAAGGCAGTAAAATGTCGAGGGAGAAGGAGGACTGGGTTACAGAGGTGTGAGGGTGAAGACTTAAGATTCATTTCTGTATTCAATCGTGTGGAGACCAGAGAGAACCCTGTAGTGAACCCTTTAGTCCAGTGATGCATTGCATTCCGGAGGCAGCTACATAACTAGTCATGGTCTACAGTAGGTTCTTATTGGGCAGCATTGTAACTAAAAAGAAAACTTAATAGAAATTGCATTTGTGATGCAAACACTTCAGAATCATCACAGCGCAAAACCTTTACTGCACTGTACACATGATATCAGTTTACTTGCAGTCCTTCATTAGATAACACTTATCTCTGAGTGTAAAGGTGGATACCATCAGTGTATAACAATGGATCCCAAATGTGCAGAAGCTGTTTTCCTTGCAGTCA
The DNA here is from genome assembly GCA_021613375.1 of Megaleporinus macrocephalus. Taxonomy (NCBI): domain Eukaryota; kingdom Metazoa; phylum Chordata; class Actinopteri; order Characiformes; family Anostomidae; genus Megaleporinus; species Megaleporinus macrocephalus. The sequence goes on from CM038705.1 coordinate 36,551,298, forward strand.
CACTATTGTGGGAATTTACAGTGTACGAAGTGTACAAACGTAATTTGATTTGATAAGATTTCATTTTAAATTAAGCTCTAAATATTCACCTGCACTGATGAATCACTTTTACTAATTCTGGGTCACCAATCTGTAGCATCAGTTTGTAACACTCAATCGTCAGGTCATGACGACCAAAAATAAAAAATATCAGCATCTAAGAATATACAGTCACATCTACTAGTTCTAGACATTGTATGTCAGTAAACCGTGAAAAACCAGTTTTTAAAACTGTACTGTCTCTTGTGTTGCAGAGCCCACGTGTTTAGACAGCTAGCCCACCATCCATGTTAAATAATGTTCGCTACAACTAAAGAGTTACAAACTCAGTCCGCCAGATCACAGATCACAAACTGCCTAAATCAAACACAAATGTGTTTAAAATTCAAATCCAAATATGTTAAAAATTGTTACACAAAAATGGCAGTGACGGCAGTAAAGAAGACAAAAATAACTTATATTTCAAAATGTGTTTTGTGGACAAGAAATAGCTGCACTATCTGCCATGTTTATTAAACAGAAGTGATATAACTCCTGGCAGGTGAACAATATCACAGGATTGCCTTTGCCAAGAAGAACACATGTGACTGTGCCTTTAGATTTGTTTACGATAAGGCACCTTAGGAAGCAACTTCCTTTAGAATAGTGTCAAATCTCTGGGATTTGAATCTGAGTCGAATTGTGAGTCACTGGGATTCAAATCACAGTTGAGTCCCAAGTCTTTGGGGGTCAAGTCCAAGCCAAAAGTCTCTGTGGAGCAAGTCTGAGTGGAGTTGCTAGTCTCTGGGTCGAGTCTCAAGTATTTGGGGTTAAGTTTAAATCAAGTCTTGAGTTTGTGGGTTTTAAATCAGAGTTGAGTTTCAAGTCTTGAGGTCTGAGTCCAGGTCAAGTCTTGAGTCTCCAGGAGTCGAGTCTCTGTGGTCTGAATCTGAATTTCGATTCTTTAGGTTCCTAATCGAATTTAAGTCTCAAGTGGTTCACTGGTTTACGAGTCCGAGTCCAGACTTGAGTCTCTGTGAAGCAAGTCTGAGTGGAGTTGCTATGGGTCCAAGTCTGAGTGAAGTCACAAGTATTTGGAGTTTGAGTTAAATTCAAGTCTTGAGTGGGTTTATGAATGTGAGTAGATGAGCTGATATCTTTAGCTAAATTGATACTAGACAACAATTGCAGGTTTCTTCCTTTAAACATCATATTAACTGCATGTAGTGCTTCATTCTGCCAAACAACATGAAGGTTGTACTTTAATGAAAGGCTTGTTATTTAAAGCCATATCAAACCTGACACTGCTGCAAGTTGCAATACAATAGTGATTGTGCTTGGCCGTAACAAAACTGACAGGCAAAGTCATAGTGGCAATGAAAGGTTTTATTCTCTTACCACATTAAGGATGGCACGCTGAACTGAATCAGTTTTATTATCAGTGTTTTTTTTCTGTCCTGCTAAATCATGATTCCGTGTGGCGAGTCAATCAAAATGTGTCACTGACTTGAGTCTCTATCTCTGTTAAAAGTAATGTGAAACCTCTCTGCAGGAGATCTTCACTCCAACTGGTGAGAGATACCTGTCCAATTTTGATTGATGTCAAACAGCTCGCTACCTCCTCCTGAAAAGCATGCACACTCAGGTCAGACAGGGACAGAGTGAGCCTGAAGCACTGGCTGCGAGAAAGAGAGAGACTGAGAGAGACAGAGAGAGATAACAGTACAACGTGTCTTCTCCACTAACTGAGCCAATTGGGCCAATTAATTCTACTCGAACGAGCTCACCCAGGCACACATCAGAGCAGTAACACACACACCTCCATCCTTATCCAATATAATGCTGAGATACAGCTACGCGTGTTTACTAGACTGTGTTTTAGTAGAGTGGAGGATCAGCAGGTCCACTGGACAGAGTTATTAGAGCTGAGAGCCTAGCAAGCTTTCTGTCATCATTTAAACAACATTGGAAGACAGGAAGAGAGAGAGAGAGACAGAGAGAGAGAGCACTTACCCTCACAGCAAATAAAAGACAAGAGCAGGTCTAAATAGGGGTAACCGAGATTGCTAGATGAAATCGAATTGCCTCAGTGTGGACGGCTCGGAGATGTTCTCACCACAGCCCTTGTTTCACAGTCCTGATCTCTTTCTGGAGATGACTCATCCACAGAGCTGGAGTCTGCAACCAGTGAAAGACTTTCTCTAACCTTAGATTCTCAGAAGGAAGGTTTTCGTAGCTCTGCTTTTGCGTGTAAGACGCACGCAGTTGTTTCTACACCTCTCTTTGTCTCTCTTTCTCTCTCTCTTTCTCTCTCTGCAGTGTATTAGTATGCATAAAAGTGTTCCACCAGCTTGCCAGGGCTGTGCATGGTGAGGAATCACTGGGAATGAGTAACGAGGAGGCTCAGGTTAGCACAGCCTAGGTCTAGGGTCTCAGCCAGAGCTCGGATTTGCCGAGTCTGGATCCACTCTGCGGGTGTGTGGGTGTGAGACAGAAGAAATATCAGAGCAGGTACACAAACACACTCAAACTCGCTCCGTCCTCTGCCAAAGCTCCTCTTCTCAGTCTCTAACAATGGCTGCCATGTACGGGCCCTGGCAACGCAGCAGAGAAGGAAGCAAAGGAACGCCTGTTACCTCAGAGGCTCAGAACCATGATGGGGCATGCTGTGTAAACAGGGTCCATCACGTCCGACATAATCAATATAAAGGGGATCTGCAGTCAACTCAGTGTGGAAATTGAACAGAACAGCCAGGAGAAATCTTGAGATACGAATGTAGGAAGCAGCTTCTCTGTCCAGTCCACATTGGACATTAGACTCCTTCACCCACTCAGTCTCCATCTGCCAGGAGTGGAACGGAAAACAAGGAGATGAAGAGAAGCAGAAGGAGGACAGGGAGTGAGAAAATGAATCAATCAATAAAGCTTTTCTATGTCAGCCTGTTCCTTCAGTCTCTCTAGCCTGCTTCACTATTATAGCAACAACAGAAAATATATTTAGCATCTGTTTTGAGCCTTTTAGGTTATTCTTTTAACCTTTCTGGCAAAAATAATTTTATATAATATTAAAAAACCTGTTTTGGTGCTGTGTAAGGGTTGATTTAAAGGTGTCATATAATGCATTTGTTCAGCATTTTAATTTGTTCTCTGTTGTGAAATATTTACACCCTATCATTTGGTCCCAATATTGAAATGAGCGGTTTTTCCTATTTCGTTTAGCTCATGAATAATTTGAAGAGCTCTGCTCTGATTGGCTGGTTTACAGAGAGGCACCACAATTATCACACAAAATCAATATAAAACTATATAAAACAATATAAAAATATTTAAACCTCTGCATAAATAAGCTACCTTGTCATACTAGTAAGTTAGATGCTAACAATGACACTTTTTAATAACTATAATAGCTATTTGCAGTCGATCTCAACAATAACACAAAGTCAAGTGAAGTTGTTACTCACTATAAAACTTTCAGTTTGAGATGATCTGCTTCAACTGAGATGATCTGCTTTAAAGTGGATATAAGCACAGAGCATGGCTGCTGCTTACAGTTTGCAGGTGGTGTTATGACACTAATAAAGGTGGAATTGCTTTTCTTTTCAGTCTCTTCAGTGTTAAACACTGAGTGAAGCTGCTCAATATTATCAGAGGCTTGAGAAACTGTCTATACTGAAATATGTAGAGCAAAGTAAACTTTTCTGGGATGTTGTTAAAGACATGGGAGCTGAGGTTTGCTTTTTATTCACCAGCTTGTTTTGCAAATTTTCCGCTCCACCTTAAACATTTGATTAAGAAGCTGGCAAATAAGTCGCTGCTGAACATGAACCATGCCTGTAGACAGTTCTGTCCTGGAAACAGCATGAAACGTGTTGACATCTACACAGTCTAAATGAATGATTTCTCTGTTGTGGTGTGTAAAATTTGGTGGTGTAAACATTAATGAGTATAACCTGTTATGGAACAGTACAGATTTTAGATTCAGCCCATTTTACTGCCCTCTTTTGCAAATATAGGATTTGTATTTAAAGGAGGAACAACAGTGTGTAAGGTTTATGGTATGTTGGTTCTATATACTGAACACTCTGTATTTAACTATGCCAATGTAAATACCGTTAAAGAGAGTGAATACAGTAAATGAAAATAAATATCATTCAAATGAACCCAATCAGCTGGCAGAAACAAGAACAGAAATATTCTATTGTCATTTAAATGCTCTCAAAATGTTTTTATGTTCAAATTTCCACAAATTAGTGTAAAGACGTAAATCGATTTCTAAACATCAGGTATAGTAAAAGAAAAAAAATATATATACAATTTAAGAGCCAAAGGAGTAAAGTCTGGCTTGAAGTTCTAGGATGGCAGATAATCTTTCTTGATGGTCAAAATTCAAAGAGAATAAAGTAGTGAAAAAGGGGCCAATGAAACCTAAAGAAATGGCCCTTAACTGGAGAAAATTCTCTGAACCGTAAATCAAAGGTGGGAAGATCTATAGATGTGAGGCAATAAAGAGCCGGGCCACTGCCACAGCTCCTCTGACAGCTGTAAGAGCTCTTTGCTGTGTTGATGTGGTTTTAAACCCTACAAAACCCAAGGAACCGCTCTACATACTATCACATACCCTTTAAAAAATTATTTTGAGGAATGAGGTGACGTGTAAATAGCCATAAAGATTGACGTTTCAGATGAACTGTGTTTTGTAGCACTGACATTGGATATCTATGTGCCACTAGTGGGACTATCTGTACAAGCACACAATAACATAGTGAAATATAACATACAGATCCACTAATTTTGGCCTCTCACTCACCTTGTTGTTATGCCCCCCATTCCGGTGTCCTGTGAATTGATTCCTTTGTGACAGGAGGTTGTGCTTTCTCCACATGGTCCCTGTGTAAATTTACCGGCCGCCTACTTTGGTTGCATTGAATTTTAAATCAGTCTGAATAAAGCCGCACTATGAATCAGTCCACACTCGTGGAACACACTATGCCTCTGTATCTTTCTATCTGTCTGTTTCTCTCAGTCGCCCTCCCTCTTTCACTTCCACCCCGCAGTGCTGTTGTAGTAATGCCTTCCTAATTACCACATCAAGCTTGTGTGTGTGCAATGAGCATCTCTCTCTGCTTTCTGTTCCACAAACAAAGATTGATGGGAGACTGTCGGTGCTGTGCACAATTTGTGAATGCTGCCTTTATTGCTTTGATCATCATAATCAGCACTTTGACTCACCCCACAGCCACAGACAGCTGTTGGTTCATTGTCAGCTAATGCTGTGTATTAATGTGGCCATAGCAGAGGGGATATTGATAATGAAGGCAGAGTATATAACCGCAAAGCTGAAATTTTGCCTCCCAGAAGGCCCTGCAGGTGGGAAATGACTGCTCTTTTCTTTGTTTAACTACATAATTTAGTATGCATGATTTTGCAGTAAAACCTTAATGCTACATTGCAGTTTTAGTTCTTATCTTGTCTGTTCATCTTATCTGTAGTCTTCCACTTTGTTAGAATAGAATAAAAATAGTTTAATTTAATTAAATTGATTTGAAATTCATTTTATATCCTATTAGTGAGCATCAAATCAAATCCACTGCTCTGCTAAAACTATACCACTGTGGCTGGGGGGAAATATTATTGTTTCTGTCTAAAGAAACCAGAATCATATTAAACTGTATTAAAGATGCCATAGAATGCATTGTTCTCTGATGGCCATATAAAAGCTATTTGACTTGGCAAGATGTGGTTTTACACACCCATTTACACCATATGATTTGGTCTTGGCAATAAAACAAGCTGTTCCGCTTTTTAAGGGAGCTCGTGAATAATTTAATGAGCTCTGCTTTGATTGGCTGCTTTACAGTAACACAGAGTGGATCACACAGAAGCAACATGTCAAAAAACAAAATAAATTAAAAAGCTTAATCATACAGTGTACTTAGATATGATAATGTGTTCTTAAGCCTTGCTAGTAGCTACTTGTTTTCACTTCATGACATCAACACGATGTACTTAAACAAAAAAAATTGACCTGATCACACAGCATGGCTGCTACTTACAGGTTGCTGATGCTTACTAGTAAAGGTGGAACTGCTCCTCTACTCAAGTTTCTTCAATGTCAAACGCTGAGTCTGTTCAATATTCTCCAGAGTAAACTGTCCAGAGTGATGTGTGCAGAGCAAATAGACAACTTTTAATTCGATGTGAGTGCTAAAGTGGACTTTCTATGGTGGAATGGAACATTTGATTAGGAAGCTGGTGAACAGGAAGCCAACTTCAGCCTTGAACATGAACATCAACCATACCTTAGGGATGCAAATGTGGCACAAGAGCCCGCACTGTTATGTAACACTTTGGGATTGAACAAGTTTTGTATTTGAAGAAGGAGACAACAGTGTTTAACGTTTGTTGTATGTCAGTTATATATACTGAACTCAAAACATTATTCAACTATAACAATGTAAATACAGTTTACCATCAATGGCACCTTTGAGATTATTCAACGTGTCCCTTGAAGTCATAAAAAAAATCTTTGTTATTACTGTAGTCAAGTACTATAATAATATATAGTACAGTAATATATATATATATAAATTTATATATAACATTGTAGTACTGTTTCTACTACAGTTGTGTTACATGTATAGAACAAGTAATATTGGTGTCTGTAATATTTCATACATTTGGTATATTTTGAGCCCATGTGGAGAAGAAACTAAAACATCTTAAACGTGGCATCTTTGTTTCAGAATGTGATGTTCCACAAATGTTTAAGTTTACATAACTTAAAGGTATCAAATGCCTTAAAAGTTTTGTATAATGTTGTACATGTTTGGCTTCAATGTCTGCCATTGCTGATGTTTGAACATGACATATTACCTATTCTCATTAGATTAACTGAATCACAGCATTTTATGGATGGCATATATTAGTCTATTAATTATTCACAGTCCTTGTAATATCTTGAGTGCCATTGTTGCAAACCCCAGAATGGAATGAAATCTTTATCAATCCAGCGTCTATTCTTCAAATTTTATTTCTAGACCTGGTGTATTTTCATTGTACTAGGAACTCCAGCCAATGTGTCATTTTAGGCTCTGGTTTTGTTTCAAATAGTATTTTTATACCCTGAGAATTGCACGGTGCTGAAGCCCCACCAAGTGGGATTAACGCAGGCAGTGGTAAAAATGGTAGACCATACTTCTCTTTATCACATTCTACAGACTGCAAGACTGTTATTTTAAAAAATGAGTTTTATAAGGCCTTTTTATCTGAGGACTCAAAATTGTATTATTCTCTCCTTTAGTGCCAAGCATCAAAGAAGGAAGCTCTCCAAAGCACAGGGACAAATCCACAGATTGCCTTTTGTAAAGTGTTGTTTCTTTGTTTCCTCTCACTACAGGTTGTCCAGGACTGAGTTAACCATGTGCAGACACTGAAGAAAAGTAAGGTGAGGGAGCAGTCGGCACCATGGGTGATGGGGGAGCTCTGCGTACAGAAGGGAATGCCCTGCTCAAGGCTGTGTTCCAGGGCAAACTTCGGCTTACGCGTCTGCTGCTGGAGGGGGGAGCATACATCAATGAAGGCAACGAGCGCGGGGAGACGCCCATCGTGGCCGCTTGCCTGGCAGGGTACGATGACCCGCACGCTCGCCAGAAAATGGTGCGGTATCTACTAGAGAAAGGTGCTGATCCAAATATCCCTGATAAATCAGGCAGGACTGCCTTGATGCATGCCTGTGCAGAGCGTGCAGGGAAAGATGTGGTGTCATTGTTGCTGGAGAACGGAGCAGACCCAAGTCTTAAAGACTATTCTGGGTCCTCAGCTCTGATGCATGCCATCAACAGGGGTGACAGAGAAACCCTGCAGATACTTTTAGATGCCTGCAAAGCCAAAGGCAAGGAGGTTATCATCATTACCACAGACACCTCCCCGTCCGGCACCAAGAAGACAAAGCAGTACCTGAATTCTCCACCATCTCCAGGCGTGGTGGACAAACTCTCGCCCGCCTGCATGTCTCCGTCAGAGGTCGAGATTCGCACTTCAAGCTCCCCTGCTGGTGAGGAGGAGGACGGCATCTTCAGTTTTGCTCTCACCTCTGCCCTACCACTCCCTTCCAACAGGCCACCAGGTGAGAGGAGACCACCACCACGTAAACTCCTTAAAAGGCTGAACTCTGAGCCATGGGGCTTGGTGGCTCCCAGTGTACTTGCTGAGCGAGGGGAGCGAGTGGAGGGTGACCTAGCAGAGGAGGAGAAGGTGACATCCGAGATGAACGGTTTGTCAATCTCCGGTCCAGGCAGACCCTTGCTCTCGCGCAGACACAGCATTGAGACACATGACCCCTGTTCTCCAAAGCTGATCGACCGCTCCTGCTCTGAGGACTGTGCAGCACTATGTGGCTCCTCCTGGGCTGACAAAGTCCAGCAGCATCAGTCACTGTACCGCAGGAACACAGCACCTGAGTCACAGGAGAACGCCAGCCACGCTCCAGGGGGTTCTCGCCCTTTGGCTCACCCTAAACTCACTCGCATGGAGCACTATGAGTCCGATACACACCTGTGCCCTGAGTCCATCCCTGGATCCCCAGACTCTGGCCGTGTGTCCGTGGAGCGGCGCAAGTACAACGCTTCACCGTTGTCGTTGCTCACCAGCTCCTCCCGAGAATCACTAGAGAGCATCCCAAACTCAGTATCTCCCATCACTATGAGGAGGAGGCCCCCAGGCCTGCTGGAGCGCAGAGGCTCAGGCACGCTCCTCCTGGACCACATCTCGCATACACGACCTGGATTCCTCCCCCCACTCAACGTCAACCCCCATCGGCCCATACCAGACATCCGGGCCAATGGAAAGCCCACCTCACCTGTGCACTCCGGCTCCAAGATCCTGTTACCTGTAGCCCCCTCATCACCAAAGCGTGGACTGGACTTCAAGATGAAGAAGAAGCTGTTGAGAAGGCACTCCATGCAGACAGAGCAGATGAAGCAGCTCTCCACCTTTCAGGAGATCCTGGCAGAAAAAGTCATGGAAGTCAATGGAGACTGAGGCTAATGGGGGAGTGTGAGATATATAGCTTGTACACAGAGAAAGAAATTCATCTCAAAATCAGATCACAAACTATAGACAAGTCACAAATTCATAACCAATAAATGTAAAGGGTCAATTTAATTTGTAATGTAACAGTAAATAGCCAACAATTAGCATTATTTCAATTACATGCTAATCCATATGGCTACTAGCTTCCACTAGCTGTTTCCACATTAGCATGTTCCTTTAAAACCACCTCATTCTTATTCATTTGTAGATTCCCATCTTTAATAACTGGATCTTACCATTTAAACCTTTTATTCTTAAACACAATTACTTTTCACTTTCCAGACAGCTGGGATGTACAGTACTGTGCAAAAGTTGGAGACCATCCCTGATTTAGATAAATCCAGCCCAAACATGCATTAAGAACAAGTTACTAATTGTAAAGGATATACTTCTGAATAGATTAGATATAATATAATCTGCCTATATAAGGGAAATGTCAAAGGACAATAAGTGGATAAATGGTTTCCCAAACTAAGGTTCAGAAATACAGAGAAACTGTAACCTGAGCTGGTAGACCACCAAACCATCATAGTTTTTTACTTTAAAACATTCCAAAAACAACTAAATTGTATTGGAGCTAAAATCCTTTTGTATCAGAAATATCCTGCCTGTCTTGTCTTATAATACCACTTTGTATCTTTGTATCTTTGTAAATGGTGATAGTAAGTTACTATAGTGTTGAGGATTAAGTAGATAGGAGAAGCACTGCAGCCCTGGCGGTGTGGTTGAACCTTTTTCAATAATATTAAAGTTCCTGCTCCCAGTTAAATAAGTTAAGGACAAGTAGCCAATAAAATATCGAGTAAGCGCCTGCTGCCACCCACTGCTGCAAAGAAACCACCCGGGAGCAACAAAAAGAAGTGATATAAATGGAAACAAAACAAAAATTAACACTGGCATTGTTTGCTGAACTCGCCAATTTTCTACTAGACTGATAATAATTAAAGAGGGAGGAGGAGGGACTGTGCATTTTCTGGTGATATATTGCCTCCTACTGTTCGGAGTAGGAATTGGACAGATTGCATCATATTACAAATTGCTCCTTTATACCTTTCATCATTAAGAGATAGGAAAAATTGAGCTCCACTCTTGCTTCCACTCTGAGAAGAACACTATCAGAAAGGGATATGTAGCTGTCAAGAAGTCGTTACTGCTGGTGTTCTCAAAACAATGGAGTCCAGACCACAATATCACTGAAAGTGTTTAGGACGATTTTGAGGGTGAGAAGCAAAAAATACAACCAACTTCTAAGCCTGAACTTTGGAAATGTGTAAAAATGTCCCTATAGATTTCTTTGAAAAACTGAAAGCAAGTCTTCTGAAAAGAATAGAAGCTTCAATGAAGGGTTGTCTCTGACTTCAGCACTGTACTGTAGTTCCAATTAAATGTTAGAGGGGTTAATGCTGCTTGCAGAGTAATGCAGTGTCCTCAGACGTGTTCCTACAAAAGCAGCACTAGCGAGTCACAGAGGAATATAGGATGAAGTATTTCTTCTAAGTGTAGCATTCAGCTTTTGTTCCTAAAATCAATATGACGGATGCACCATTTACTAACAATGTCAGTTCGCTTCTTTTTCCTTCGGCATGGTTTTAATCAATGACTAGTCACTTTGATACGACCTGGTAATCTCTGCTCATTTGTTAAAAGTAAAATTGCGCTGAAAACGAAAACAAAAATCTGCTGATTGAATCTACTGCACATTGTAGAACGGCAGGAGGACGGACGTTGTATGTATGGTTTTAAATTTTAAAAAGTGCAATTCTCAACTCAGAATCCCAAAGAAATTCCATGAAACCCATTCATGTTTACTGTACCAAAATGGGAGGGAGGGCACGAAGAATCTGAATGTTGAAGGACACGGCTGCTGTGCCTTGTGTGCAGAAGAGGCAGAGCGCACATGTAGATAATGTACAGATTTTGCAGGCAGCAAAACAACTATTTGTGTTTCAAGTATTTCGTGTGCAATATTCTGTGCTGCAAGATCTCTCGTTTCGTATTATCGTGATGAACGTTGGGTAATCATTACATTTGCAGCACGAAAAAGCAATCTGCACTTCTGGGGGAAACATCATGGCGTGCTGAACAACAAAGTCACTGAAGGGAAACAGCAGAGTTTACCCTAGCAGAGAGAAAATACACTCATTTGAAATTAAATTAGTTTCAGTGTAGTGTTTGTCAGTGTAGAGAGAGAAAACATATATACAAATAAACAAAACATAGTTTAACGAAGCTTAAAATGTGGTTGCCAGTCTTGCTTCTGTTTTATTAAAGTTCTATTTAAGTGCTTTTAGTTAGCCTTCGTTATTTATATTTGTGGATACAACTATATGTACTTTAACATGGAAAAAAAACAGAGGAATATTTTTCTATGCCTGTGTAATGGGACTCATTTTTCACCAACTGTTTCCAACATTTCAAAGCAGAAAGCATTTTATTTTGTTCTGTGGATGCTGGGGTGAAAAAAACGATCTCTCTGCAAAACTTGTTTAAACATCTACCTGATGTTTAAAAAAGAAAAGGGACCATAAATGTCGATATTTTCCCCACCGATAGATGTGTGATCAACCGTTTGACTGCAAACCCATTGAAAGCCACCTCTTGAAAATGTATCAGGTGACACTTTGTATGGTAATTTGAACATTATCTAGTTGCTAACATCTCGTTTTATCTCTTATTATGTGGTAGCTTACCACTCATGTAGGTCTTTCCTGACACTTCACAGAGCAGTGAGTAGTTGCACTGAGTTTTATCTGTTTCTGAGTATCTTTATAGAAGAGAACAAAAAAAAGAGAAAAAAATCCCAGTGAACTTGTATTGAATTGTGCTCAGGTATGTCTGACCAGACCCCAAAACCAGAGGGTCTCCAGTTGTTTTAGTTGCAGTACACAAAGGCCATGTGGCATGGCGTGCTGCTAAGTTGTGTGGGTGATAGGAATAGCATTGCTGCACATCCAAGTGTCTTACTATGCGTGTGTCAAAGGGATAGTTTAACTGATTCAATATTTAATCGTAATTTTTGTATGTTTGGTGTGGTACACTGGTAAAAAAAATGTACTGAACTGAATACTTAACCTCTAAAAAAAAATTGACTTTTGTGTTAGCAGTAAGCCGTACTGGGTGGCAGGCAGTAGTGTCCGTGTAGCACTCTGCACAACATGATGGGAAATAGTCTCATATTCATATGAGGCATTTATGGTGCTTTGAATAAAGGCATGACTAAACCAATATAGTTGTCTCTTATGCAGTTATTTATCTTAACGTTACCTCAACAGGCTTCATAGTGAAACGTCTCTGAGATTACTCGGGCTGAGAAGGGGGGCTTTTATCCCTCAAGGACCATCTCACACCATCACAAACTCTATCAGATCTTCAGAGAGCTTTATCTATCCTCTGTTTGTATCAATCTGCCCCCTGCTTTGCTCATCATGAGTGTGAGACTCAAAACCCTCTTCACACAAGCTGGAAGTTTCACATGTACACACAGTGAGGCTGCACATCAGAGCTGGAGTGTAGGGTTCAGCTCCACCCTTGGCACAGCCCTCTGGACAGTGAGGGATGTCAACATCATGGCCATATAAGAATCACTAATGTCTAATAACTGTCTAAGCGATTTCTTTATTTCCTGTGTTTAACAAAAACACTTCAGAGCCCATATAGTTAGTCTTTTCAGTCATGAGCTCATTAAGTCAAAACACAAATAACACTACACAAATGCTAAAAGCATGTTAACACTCCTGCACATTGAAATGATGTTGCATGAATGTATGTTTATTTACTTTAACACTGTTAGAACAACAGCCACCTGTTTTTGCATTACTACTGCAAAAAACATAATAGTTTTCAAATATTTTTTAGAAAGTTTCTAAAGTCTAAACTGTGGGTGTGTCTCAAGACCTAGTGAGTGTCTAAGTAGGCTGTCTAGGTAGACAACTGTTTAAGTAGCAGCGTTTTCTCCTAAAAATAAAACAGATTACTGAGACGCTCTAGTTAGAGAGAGACTGCGTCACGGCTTGTTCCCGCCCACTGCAGCAGCGACCTGTGGTTTAGCTGGTTGCTAAGTTACCAACCGGCATACAAAACATTAGCCCAAGGCTTAAAAATCCGCTAGCATAAATGCTAATGGTTCGAGAATAAAACTGCAAAATGGTCAATGACTCGTTAAAAAGTTGCAAATAAAATACTGTTTGTGTGATTATATGACAAGAAACACATTAAAACACCAGAGAGAATCAAAATAACTTACATTTTAAAACAGATTTTTTTGTAGATTTTCTGGGTTGCATCATAGGATTGTCTTAGCGGCTGAGGAAGCTTTCAATGCTTCCTTAAAATCAGGTCAATATAAGGTTCCTCAGTAGACAGCGTGTTTAAGAGATCTAAGAATTGGGACAGCCTACATGTCGGGAACGCATACTGTGACGTAAAATGCTGTCTATGTAGGAGCTCACTAGGTTTTGAGACCGACCCAGTGTCATTCAGAGTGGGTTTATGTGATGCACTGTAAAGAAACATACTTTACTCTTTTAATTTTTTAGTGTGGTGGTGATAGAAACAAAGCGTCACAATGTCTACAACACATTTTATGTACTATCCAAAATGATCTAAAAAGTTGTTATTTGTAAAGCGGAAGATTGCAGAATAGTAGTGAATCTAAAAAATACAATTTCTCTGATTACTATTTTGTCAACATCACAATGTACTGCATCCTAACAGATTTTAAAAGTTTCAGACTAAAACTGCCCCACAAAACTGAGGCGCAGTATACCATTTTCAATTCAATACACTTCTGTCAGCGAATATCTCCTCACGGTTCACTAGGTGTCTCTTCTGTGTGTGCCCTGGAAACAAAGCTGGTGTTCGTACACGGACCTGGTTCTGTAAATGGGAAACAAAGGGGCGCCGATTGAACAACATTCTTAAAACCAATCACCAACAGAGGGTGTTGGTGTCTGTGCACATGACAGGGGGAGGAACTGCATGCTGAACTCACCACATTGTCAAGAAGGAGAGATGGCCAAGAAACAGCCAAAGTGAAGAAGATATGAAGAATTAAGATTAAGAAAGAAGCAGGCAAGGGCATTTCAACTGTGGATAGACCTCTGAGAGCTAACAAGGCTGGAGGCTTCCTATTTTTCTGTTCCACCTTAAATGACAAAGCAGTTTCATTCCAGTGCCTGACTAACCATATGTAACGGCTGCACCATTTAAGGTTGAACTGGAAAGGTCAAGCAAGAAACTGGACAGGTAGACTGAGATCCTGAAATAGAACACCACTTTAAAGACCAATGGGAAAACTCAAAGAAGAAGCTGAGGGAGCGGAATGTAGCCTTACCTCTCCACCATTAGGGTGGAAAAGAAAAACTCAAACAAGAAGCTGACTTTAGCTTTGCTGAGCGTAGAAAGCTTGAGTTCCTGTTTGATAGGTGAATAACATTAGGCTATGTCTGCTGTTTTTCAGAATCAGTAGGTCAGTATTGTTCTGTCCTGTTTTCTATTGTTTGTAATAGTAGCTGGTTAGCATTGCAGCAGCAATCGTAGAAACGGTAAGCTAACCTAGCTAGTTACTCTAGGATGGAGCATGTCATATCACGCCACTCTAAATGATATTATTTACTTATTTTTATTTTATAGTTTCTTATATTTATCTTACCTGTTAAAGTAAGTTAAAATAAATTTAAAAAATATCTAGAATTCCTGTTTAATCACCACATTTAACAAAGCTTGCTTATGTGGTGGTGTTTTGGTGAAGTAGCCAGCTTGCATGCAATATGCACATTTAAACTTAAGCATCTTGTAATTTAGAGACTTTTGTTGGGAAAAAGAGACACATCATTGGTTTAACAACATTTCTGTTTACTAAAAGGGCACGAAAATAAAGGTCTATTGAGGTCTATTACAGCCTTGTAATATTTTTATTCTTTTAATGTGAATTGTGTAATTTCATTATGTAATTGTCTAATGAAACAAGACAGTAATAGTAAGAGAAAATTGATAATCAATGAAATATGTATGAAATGATTGTAAAAATGATGGACAATTCCTGAAAAATGACACTTCCTCATAGAAAATAAAATAATTAAGAAATTAGAGATAACCACTAATAGAATATTTTTTATATAATTAGAAATGATTGGTAATTAGTGAACAGACCATAACTGAGAAAATAAAGGTAGTGATAATGATACTGGAATTTAGAAATGCAAAGTTACTTATAGATCGGAAAAAGAACTAAAACATGATAGGCTCCTGTAATAATAATAATAATAATAATAATAATAATAATAATAATAAGAAGAAGAAGAAGAAGAAGAAGAAATGGTCATTTCACCACTTAGCCCCAAAAACCTGTTTAGGTTATGGAGGTTTAAGCTCGCTGTCTGTGGTGTCGTTTGCTGCACAATAGTGCGCCCTCTTCTGGACACTCTGGTTACGGTCCGCATACTGTATGTACGGATATGTTTAGCAATGAGCAGCGTTTAGGTGTATTGACTGGACCACGAAGTGATACAGAAAGGCCATAAATTTTAAGACCTATTTAAACACAATAGTCAAACTGAAAAGATTTATTTCAATATTAAACCAAAAAATGTCCCAGCTTTGTATGTCCCACATTTGTATAATAATTTTATGTACTCATATATGGGTGTCTCACATTCAACACGGTCATAACACAGTCTGGTTTGCTGGTCATTCATTCTATATGTTCACATCATTAATGTGAATGAACTGATGCACTACTCCCATTACTCTGTGATCTCTGACCACAGACAATAATGGACATAGGACAAATGAGAATATCTAACTTCAAGCATCTCCCAAGAAATGCAAAGGATATTTCCAGATAGTGAACAGGATTTGCCTGAATTTCCTAAACCGATTAAGTGAAATGTAATCTCAGCCGTTGTGGTAAAAAAAAGTCCCACCCTTTCTGTTAGTTCAAAGCACTGAATTGCTGAAGTGTTTTAGCACTGAGCTGCAGTAGATCAAAGATCTCAAAGAAAGGAAAAAACGCTTCTATTGATCAGTTGAAGAACACAGTACTTCACATTTAACTTCATCAGAGGCAGATCACACTTAAAACCAAGTTCAATGACTTAAGCAGAGTCCACCTGTTTACTATATATAATCGGTTCTATAGATGATACACATGAGTATGTCTCTCAAACTATATAAAAATTTTGTTAGACGCCTACATACTAGGTTTGGGAATCAACAGAAGGCACTTACTTATGCGAAGCATAAACCCCCTTAACATCCCTTATAACCTCATAGATTTGTATTTAATTGTTGTTGATTTTAACCAAGATTTGGATGCAATACAAGTGTTAGGAAGATGTATTTAGAATACATATTTGGAAGTCTGAGTGCATGCTATATTGGGCTGAATACCAATATATACCAGCCACTTTATTCAGTACACCTCTATGCCCTACAGCATCTATGCACATAGTCTATTTTATCAAAACGCTTACAGACTACATTTTGTCTATTTCTCTTTATACTTTGTTAGCCACCTTTCACCATGTTCTTTAATGGTCAGGACCACCACAGGACCACCACAGAGTAGATATTATTTGGGTCCTGTGACCACTGATGAAGGACTAGAGGACGACTAACACAAATTGTGCATCAAGAAATGAGCTACTGTCTCTGACTTTACATTTACAAGGTGGACCAACAACAGTGAGTGGACAGTGAGTAAACACATTGTTTAGAAACTCCAGCAGCTCTGCTTTGTCTGATCCACTTTTATCCAGAAAAGGTTTTAATGATTCACAGGTAAAATCCAGTTGTGTCTTCATTTGGGCATTATTAATGTCATTTGTTTAAAGTTGGGATAAATACTAAAGCAAACAGCATTTTTCCATTAGTAAAGGAATTTCCAAAGAATATTCTCCTTATTTTTACTGAGAGTCAGTTACTCTATTCAGAATGCCCAACATATCCAACCAGTCACACTGATGTGGCAGTCACATAGATGTGTACATCACAAGGACTAGGGGTGGGATATAAAATAATACATGTATCAGAAATACATATTCAGAATGCAGAAATTAAATGGTAATATTCAGTTAAATATAAGTTACACTTTGTAAAGGCAGTATTCAGAATTTAGTTTTACTTTTTTTTTTTTTACATTTTACAGAATACTTACCCGCTAAACAGAAGAATCTCTCATCTTTATAAGAAACGTCATCAAAGTGTATTAACTATTTTAATATCAGCACTGTGCGGCATAGCATATTAAGGCATACTCTAAAGTAGACCTCTTTATAAACACCCTGCTAAAGCCTGAGTAGACTAAAATTCTCTCCTAAATGCCCCACACAAACCAGCAACTTTGTTAATGATGGTCAAGTTGTTCTGACAATATGTGTCTACAGTTTGTGTGGTTAGTGTTGGTATTTAATGTAATGATTTACTCTTGTTTAGATCTTCATAGGCCAGAATTCAGCAGTAACATCTTGCAATACTTGCCTGAGGCCCAAATATTTAAAACCATTTCGTCGAATGAGCCTCAATCAGAAAATCAGAAAAGACAAGAAATACATGTTTTTCCAAATGGTATCTTTACAGTGGTGGTGATATGAACCAGGGGTCACCATGCCTACAACAATACAGCCTTTTATGTTCTGTAAAAAGTATTTTTACATGTAATGTTAACAATGAGTCATACATCTGAAGAAGCAAGATTTCTTTAGTGACTATTTTGCCTCAAAATGCCCTGCATGTACTTTGGGACGGTATTTGCTGAGCTCTAATAATACAGATTCCAACATTAATACTAATATTAATACTGATCAGACCATATTCCACTTCAACATGGTTCTCAAAGGCTTATTGGAAAAGCAGGAAACCAGAATTGTTTTTGTTAGTTCGGCAGTAAAGTCAACCTTTGGAACATGTCTTTATCCTCTAGTCTCTTTTTTATTTATTAGCTTGAATTTTTAATCCATTAATTTAATAAAGATATGGCTATGTAAAACATGTTCCTGTATCATATCCCAATGTGAGGCAACAAGCAATGAAGAACTAGAGATGCAGAAAATTAATTTACGCTACCTTGTGTTCCGAATCGGACCGCAAGAGACGAAGCACTTAAACACCAGATAAAACATTAAAACAGCAATTCCAAAGATATCGCTGAGGCATTTCCTTTATTTGTCTTTATTGTAAGCTTATTTACTGAAATTATATGGAGCAACATTTGTCCGACAAGAAAACAAGTCTATTTTCTTCACTCTGCTCAGTTTCCACATTCATCTTGCTATCCATAGCAAATGTAGCACATTGCTTTTGTAATGAGAAATCATACAAAAGAAAGTGAAGAGCAAGACCAAGTTGTAGCCCTGGGGTTAAATGGCCATTTCCAGAGAACAAGCGTGAAAGCACTGAGAGCATCTCCGAGTGTCAGAGACAACAGAACGGTTCATTAAGTTGTCTGAGCCTTCCTAAATCCCACAAACATACCATTCAAATGTACCACAACTTAACATACAAAGGGTGGCGCAGTAACTTAAACTGGGATTGACTTCAACACAGACAATTCAGTGAAATATTGTGGCCGAGTAAGTCTTCAGACAGTTCAAAAACAGAAGGACACGGATGTATGAAGCACATATCACATACTACAACCCATACAGGGGGGATAAAAGTATATTTGAGAATGAATCGAAAAGAAAAACTTTAAATCTCATACATTTCGTGTAGTACTACACAGGGATCACATGACAAAATGACACTCACAATATCAATGGCTTTTGGTTTCTCTATACAATGTACAAATGTATTGATTTCATGTTTTAAGCCCCAAAGGCTAAAGAGGCATATTTACAATACAATGTCTTCCATGCAAATAAGTATTTTTAATACTCGTTATAAGTAATATTCATAAAACCTTGACCAGTAAAGTAAGATACAGGGGGCATTACTGACGGAAAAATGACTTAAATTTCTAACAGGTTTTTTTTTCAGGTATTTTGTAAGAAATTTTTTAAAAATCAATTTTACAGATACGAATTTTTTTTTTCAGTTTCTTTTTCAGTCAACAAGTGTACCTCAGGGCACATGGCAGATTAAAATTAAACAAAAAAAAGCAAAATTTCCAGATAACATACTATATTGTACATATTTAACAAAAGAAAAAAGACAAATATCTTTAGAAGAGAGAAATCTGAAATAGGTATTTGTCCATGAGGGTGCAGGGGCAAAGCAAAGTGTGAGATTTCAATCAAATAAATAAAACAAACTTCTTCCCTGTGTCTCTCAATATTGCACTGGTCTCTTAAAGGGGCAGCACATGAGAAATTCCTCAATCAACTACACAAACAAAGAGAGGACAATCTGACAAACAGCACCTTTACAACTGGAAATACTTACCATCCACAAGTGATCCACTCACTTACATAGTCTTAAAATTCAAAGGTGGGCTGTCGTCGACTTCATTGGATCTAATGAGAAACGGGACTGATTCATTTTAGAGATCACTGTAAAAGGATACACGACCAAATGATCTTACATAAAGTGCGTGCATGTGTGTGACAGGAGGATGATGAGTCACTGACTGGCAGCTCAGAGGTCTCACAGACCCGGCTTATCCATGCTGGTTAAAACAGGAAAAAAATGTGGAAACTGAAAAAGCCCTAAAAAAATGTTGCCAGCTGTTTCCACCAGAACCTTCACCAGACCAGAACATCAGTCTTTAGGAAATGGGTATTAGGTATTGCAGAGTCAGCTAAAAGTAGCCATGAAAACAAAAGCTCTCCATGTAAAGTGATATAATAAGGCTTCTTCATTTCAATTCCATCCCCTTAAAAACACTGATATTTGCTTTCAGGAAAAGAGAAAACAATGATGTCCATGTATATTCATTCGATTCAGATTTACAAAAGTCTCAATGCACAAAGCCCAGGAGATTGGCTCCCTCTCTCTCTCTCTGCACAGGACCACCACACTCACGCGCACAAGCATTCACAACAACGATGCTGAAAACAAAAACACGTCCCAACTGAAAAGAGCACGAGTGTACAAAACGTCCACATGTGGCGTGGCGGTGGAGTGGAGGAGACCAAAAAGGGGAAAGCAGTGTTGAGGAGAGTTTGCATACTTGCGGAGAGTGACTGGAGAGCGAGTCTCAGCACTTACAGTCACTGATTGTGTTACACAGAAAGATTAGCTGGTTAAGCAGACTGACAGGCACTGCATGCAACAGGGGACAGTGGGTGAGTGAGTGTGTGCATGTGTGTGTGTGCGTGTGTGTGCCAGAAAGAAAGAAAAAGAGAAAGAGACAGAGATAGAGATAGAGAGACAGAAAGAGAGAGAAAAGTTTGAGTGCATCTGTATATGTGTTGGGGTTGGGTGTGAGGGTGAACGTTGTTTATTTCTGTCCAGTAATGGACTGAGATATAGAACGAGGGGGGATCATGTCCAGCAGGTACTCGCGCTGTCTGTCTGCTAAACTTGACGACTTATGACCTCCAACGGTGCCTGGACTCAGGTATGCAATGTTCACTCCTATAGACAGATAGAAAACATGAGAGAGGGGTTAGGGGCGAGAGAAAATAATAAATAGAGATGTATGGAAATAGAGAGTGCAACAGAAAGAAGCATGGATGAGATGAAGGGAATGAAAGAAAGAAAGAGGGGGAGAGAGGCAATGGTAGGCAGAAAGAGATGAAGAAGGGAGGACAGAGAGAGAGAGAGAGAGAGAGAAAGAGAAAAATAAATTATTTGAAATTGTTTTGACTTCGATTAATCAAGTCCTACTGAATTCAGCTAAGGATTAAGTTTCAGCATAGCAGGTGATTTACATACATGTATAATATTAAATTAATAAATATTAAATATGAAATCAGCAGGTAGACCACTGACTCCATTCATTTTACTCAGCAGCACAGATCATGCCAGAGACAACGAGGGTCAGTAAACCTGAGATTCAGCTTCCCAAAGCTACAAGCTATATTTACCCTCCCTTCCAGAAAAATGAGCAGCAGTGTTTTGTTTTCTCTTATTACATGAGCCAAGAGTCTGGATTGTGCTGCCCAGTGTTCTGTGTGGGCATCTGCACTATGTGAGAAGGCAGAAATGACTGAGGTGTGCAAACACAAACATATGCGCACACCTACCAGGGATGCTGTACAGCTGATGTCTGCTGTCGTGCTGTGCTCGGCTGCTGGAGCTGGAGCAGTGTTTGCTGGTCATGCCCATAATAGCAGTGGGCAGAGCAAGCTGGGAGGCCTGGGCGAAGTTGGACAACACACCCCGCGCTGACCCGGAGCCCACAGAGTTTGTGCTGCGCTGCACTGACACCTGGGACTGAGTGACCTGCGACTGCGACGCCTGCGAAGCAATACACACACATGAGGCAATACACAAACATTGCTATGTGTCTAACCTAAAAAAAGAGCATTTTTATTAAAAAACAAATACATAGATTAGGTGCATGTGATCTTACAATGCTTCAGGGCTAGTCAGAGCTAGTTATCAATGAAAAGATCTTCCTCAATCTTCCTTATATTCCTCAAATATAGTCTTTTATAAATGTGGGCCCTTACATGGGATCTTTTAGAGGCTATGCTTCAGTGTGCACATATCTACCTGTCTGATGGTGTGGTGCCTGATCATGGACTCAGCTTTGCTCACGCTGGCTGCAGACACCGTGGGACTGGTGGACAAGGCAGCTTGCTGCTGCAGTCGCTGCTCAATCTCCTACGACAACAAACATGTAAAAAATCGCTTCACATTGACGCTGTCCGATCAAAACTTTACATTTCAGGAGCCTCACTATATATACTATATAAAGTATATATAGTGATAAGCTGTATCTGACCAGGGCCTCTTCATCATTACCTGCTCTTGCTGCAGAGCCTTCACGAAGGCGTTCTTCAGCCTGTTGGTGTGCTCAGCTTTTAGAGCCTTTTTCTGATTGGACGTCATGCATGTCTCGCAGAGGATGCGCCCACCCTTCTCCTGCTTCCAGTGAGGGGTGAAGTCGGTCTTACACTGAGCACAAGCGAAGGGCTCCAACTGACCCAGCGACCCACGCAGCTTACCTACACACACACACACAGTGGTTTTTATCGTTTTTTATATTAATAATCTGTGCAGGATACGTTTAATACAGTTTCAGACCTCGCTCAAACTGACTCAAGCTTGCAGTACTACATTCCACAGCCCATTTAAGAACACTTCTTAGTATCTCAGTGCAAAACCAGTCAGTATGACACAATGGCCCACACAGTTTACATACATACATATCCACCTGCAGTCATATTTCATATACATATCTGTAAAGGGCATTACATTTTTCAACATCGGTACAGGACAAGGTTTTCACCTCTACATCCTAATAAGAACTTCTCTCTAAGACATCACAAGCATTTTGGCCTTTACAACTACACTACAATCACAACCCTCACCCTGGCTGTCGAGGACACACTGGACCACCTCCTCCAGGCCCAACAGGTAGATGAACTCAGAGTTGGCAGCTGAGGGCAGGAAGTGGAGAAGGGGTGCTGGCGGTTTGGGTGGTGGGATCTCCAGCAGTGTTTTCTCCAGTTGTTTACGAAGCGCCAGTTTGGCTGCAGCCTGACTGCTGGCCACATCCTGTAGAGAGGTGGAGCTAGCGCTGGCCAGTGAGGACGAACCCACTGTGCCTGCCATCCCGGCCACGCCCACTGCCGGCATGTGTGCCAGGTTCATGTATATAGAGGAGGAGCTGGGCCGCTGGGTCACAGACACCTGCTGAGTAGACGCCTGTAAAGCACAGACATATTACAAGTGTTAATACATTTTTAGTGCTAACTGTTATAATAGACTGGAACTGTGTAATATACTTGGGCACACATTCTGCATCGCCTGGTAATTTATTTGTGTGGTTTGCATGATTTGATATACCAAAACCAGTCAATGCTTTCGTCATCTTTCTTTTCCCTTACAATTAGACAGGTTT